>JAXCMG010000253.1:828802-866897 GCA_034642415.1 Podarcis siculus
ATAATAATAATAATAATAATAATAATAATAATAATAATAATAATAATTTATACCCCACTCATCTGGCTGGGTTTCCCCAGTCACTCGGGGCAGCTTCCAACAAAATATTAAAATACAATAATAACTAATAGATCCATATCCATTAATATCAATAAGATGAAGGGAAACTTCCCCGTTGTCTTCCAAACGTACTCAGCCAGTTGCTCTCCAGCACACAGCCCTAGTTATATGGATCACTTCTCTCCTTGTCTCTTACTAGGCCCCTTTGCCAAATGGCTTCCTGGTCCCAGAAAACTGGTCTCACCTGTATTTTAGCACTTTGCCAGTTTCAACATCTCCATGCATGTGATACACTTAAGAACTTTGGGGAATCTGTCACCACCAAAAAACACCTTATAACAATATTTAAAAAAAATTGATTTCTGTCCTTTGGTTCCAAGAACTCCATTCTATTCCCCCCCCCCCCAGCTACACTGTTTTCTGTTTCTATTTTAGTGTTTTATACTTGGCCCTTATCTTCTGTGCCATTATGGGGCTGTGTCTGAGCTGCTTTGACCCACAGAACTTAGATGACACACCCCAAACGAAAACTCAGGGAGCACAATTATGGTGAAAGAAGGTCACATGTCTAAATGGTTCTAACTTCGGTTGCAAGCAGATGGTGCAGTTATGGTGGAAATAAAATTTGCAGAAATGATATGATAAGCTAATCTATATCTTGCGTCATGCTACTGCTGCCGCCGCCTTCTTCATAAGCCCACATATACAGGAGCAAAGGTGCCAGAAGTGAGTTTTAGCAGCCAGAAGAAAACATTCTCATTGAGGAGTGCCCACCTTTCAGTTCTTCGCAACTCAGGGTAAGTCACATTTCCCAACGATTATGGAGCTAGAGACCTGCAAGCTCTTAGGTCACATTCACACCATCCACTTAAAGCACTAGGATAGCACTTTGAACAGTTAGGGGTTCCCCCGAATAATTATGGAAGCTGTACTTTGTTAAGGGCACTGAGCCCTGCCAGGGCTCCAGTTTCTAACTTGGTTGAACAATCAATCCCTCTTCACAGGGAATTCAGAGATTGTAGCTTTGTGGGCAGGAGGAGGAAACAAAGAGATGCAGCATCTCTCCAGTATCTCCCATATGGAAGAGAACAGTTGGGTTCCCCTGCTGGGGAAGGCTCTTGAGAAGCATGTGTGAGCTGTCCGGGTGTGCAGTGTAATCCTACCTCACCATGATTCACTCACCTGACAGCTATGTCTCAGCTCTACATGAGCGTGTGCAATCCTGGTTAAATATGAGGTGAGCCTTACAACCTCTGTGCCCTGAATCCCTCCTTGTTTTGCTTTAGAATCAAGTTTTGAATAAAGTTTTTTTGCCGAACTGTGGGGGCAGGGGTAGATTAGCTTCCCAACCTTGCTAATAATATGTGTTAAGATGAGATCCCTCTGTTATACCATGAATTTCTCAGGAGATTCATGCGAAAGGAAGGCTCGTATCAGTGGTGTCCAGATTCCAGCATCTCACTGTATTGAGAAATTTGGTGGTGTGTTTGTTTGTTTGTTTGTTTTTAAAAAAATTTGCATGTTTCCAATCTGGATTTTTATTTATTTATTTTGCAGACACCAGGCTGGAAAAAAATGGCTTCACAAGGAAGCAAACTTTTTGAATGTGCTCCCTCTGTACATTTCTTTTCACACACCATGCCGGTTCTCTTGGGACTTCTTCTCTTCTCTGTGCTTCTAACTCCAGGTAAGCAGCCGTAATGTTCTGGGGTGATGTGTGCTGCAGTGGGATACCTGGGAGTAAACCAGATCCAAGGCGTTGATTTTGGAAGGGCTGACTGGGGTGGAAACCAAAATATCGCCTATAAGCTGGTGAGTGTCACGCTATATAGAGCAGGATCAGTGTTGCGCTTGACCCACGTTTGTGGGATCCATCCCCTTTCACAGGCGGATGACTTAGAACGGCGTCTGCACATGGACTCTGCTCATGAAACCTTTTACCTTCTCTTCTACAGGTGACTCACTGGAGTGTGAAACCTGCATAGCCACAAGCAGCAACTGCAATGGCAATATGATGACTTGCAGTGCCAATGAAGACACCTGTGGTGTCTCTCTTACTGAAAGCAAAGTAGGTGAGTGAGAAGGATGCCCACCAAATGCAGTCTAGGCCAGAGGTTTGTAAAAGGCATATCAAGATGCCTTATTGGGAGTCATTCGATTCATCAACTGACTGGTGGGGGCATGTGCACATGGCCACTGCACTTTGTGGCTGCCCTGCCCCCCCCATTAAAATGTTGTGGGGTCTAGAGCACTTGTGGTTCTGGGGACTTGGCATGCCTGACAGCTTCCTGACAGTTAACTGGGGCTGATAGGGATCAGAGAATCATAGTCAAAATCATTTAGAACACACTGCATCTAGCTTTCCAAGCTGAAAGCTTTGCCCCCTGGAGTTGAGCTATCTTAAATCTGTCCAATGTCCTTCCAGATGTTCCTGGACTTCACTTCCTGTCATTTCTGAGTCTTCACAGGGCTCTCTGGGGCTGCTGGGAGTTGTAGCTCAGCAACACCAGGAGGGAACCGTGTTGTGGAAGGCCGCCCTAAATGCTTATCTTTTTCTTTCATTCTCTACAGATCAGATATCAACTCAAAATATAGTGAAAGGCTGTTCATCCACTAAGGCCTGTGGACAGGGACCATATTCCATAAATTTGGGCAAAATACTTTCTTTGAGAGGAATGGCTGTCTGCTGCAAGGGTGCTAACTGCTCATCCATTTCTGTTCCATGTGAGTGTATTTTTTCTTCCATCACCTCATTCTATGCCCCAAAGGTCAGGTTGTTCCATAGATTTCAATGGTGGAGTTCTGAATCACAGAGCAGTCATTTCCATAGCTGTCAAGGATCCCTTATTTGGAGGGACAGTCCCTTATCCCAGCGCCATGTCCTGCTGCTGTCCCTTATTGATGGATGTCCCTTAAATTTCCCGGGTTTCAAAGGAAGCAGCTCCTCTCCCTCCCTTCCTGCCAGCCGGGAAGGAGGGAGGCTCCAACTGTGTTGCTTGGCTGCCCAGCCCGCCCCCCTCTAGCCTCCTCTTACTAGCCTCAGCCCCTGGGAGCCCCTCCCTGCCGGGACTGGGGGGAGCCTCGGGCCCTTCTGCCGCATCCTCCTCACGGCCGCCGAACTGAGCGTCTCTGCCTGGGGCATCCCCTCTGCCCGCCGCCACCGCTCCCACTCCCGCTAGGCCGTACTGCGGCTGTGCCGCCGAAGAACCCGGATGAGATGGGCAGCTTGGCATGGCCTATGAATTGCTGAGGAGCCTTGAGGGGAGAGTGAAGGCAAACATAGAGAAAGCAGTTCAGAGAGAGGAGGAGGAGGTGGAGGCGGAGGCGCGGGCAGGTTTTCCAAGGGCTACAAGGGAAGGACTGCAAGCGCTTCTCCCATAGATTTGTAGCGAGAGCCAGTGTGGTGTAGTGGTTAAGAGCGGTGGTCTCGTAATCTGGGGAACTGGGTTCGCGTCTCCACTCCTCCACATTCAGCTTCTGGGTGACCTTGGGCTAGTCACACTTCTCTAAAGTCTCTCAGCCCCACTCACCTCACAGAGTGTTTATTGTGGGGGAGGAAGGGAAAGGAGAATGTTAGCCGCTTCGAGACTCCTGAAGGGGAGTGAAAGGCGGGATATCAAATCCAAACTCTTCTTCTTCTTCTTCTTCTTCTTCTAGTGGTAGACTAGCATAGATGGTCTGATCTGCGGGTTTACTTCGGGCGCTTTTTCCCCCTCTCTCTTCCTCCCGCCCCGCCTGATGGAACTGAGAGCTGCAGAACTGGAGCACAAGAGAAAAGATACAGAACTGAAGCAGCATCTTAGTAGCTTGGACTTCGTTTGGCGCAAAAAGTGGTTGCTGCTTGTAGTTATTTAATTGCAGTGTTTCATCAGCTAGTGTCTTGAGCAGCAACCTCTGCAAACGAAGGGCTAAAAACCGGCGCTGCTCTCCAAAATTATCGGTCCCTTTTAACTTCGTATTTCAGCTGGTTGACTAAAATCCCTTATTTTGGCTGCTGGTCCCTTATTTTCAAATCTGTAAGTTGACAGCTATGGTCATTTCCCACTGTGCAGCACAGTGGAGGGAACATTATGTCTGGGAGCCTACTGTGGACCTCCAGACCTCTCGATCTATCAACGCTCTCTGACCTATGGCCCCCAGATGTTGTTGAACTGCAGCTCCCATCTTCCCTCGTCAGAGCAACCAAGGGAAGATAGGAGTTCTGCTCCCACAACATCTGGGAACCCAAGGTTGAGGTACACCAGCATCTCTCCCAACAGCGGTCCTATTCCACATTTCCCTTGTTTTTGATTGGCGAGATCTGTGGTCCTTAAATTGTGATAACGTCTCCTGCCTGCCTGGATAGAGGATAGAGGGGAATGCGTGAGTGTACACTGTCTCTTTGCCTTTTTTTCCAGTGCCTCCAATAAACAACACAGTCAATGGGAAAAAATGCCAAGCCTGCTATTCTATGTTAAGTCCATGCTCTTCTTCAGATGTGGCAGAATGTACAGGAGCTGAGGACCGATGTCTGGATCTTAGCATCAAAAGTGGTATTTCTGATTTATGTTCTTGGGATTTTGAGGAGGGATTGGCTGAGCAATGGAAATTCTGTTCCATTTTGGTCTTGCTGGCACTCAGTCCAGCGGCGGAGCGTGCTTTTCCATTGGGAGCGGGGTGCCAAGGGAGAACAGAGCCACCCAGAAATGACAGCAGCTCCGAGGCACTTTGTGAGACTGGAGTGATCCAACCATGCAAAATGAAGCTGGCTTGGGAATCATCAACAACAACAGCATTTTCATCATCCAAAAATATCTGGAGCAATGGCTGTTGTCCCCCGTCCCAAGCTTTAGCAGGCCATAGATTACTTAATAGCCAAAGGACTGGTAAAGAGGAATGTTTTTGCCTACTGCCCAAATACATGTAGTGATGGTGCCAGGTGAGCTGCTCTGGGGAGAGCATTCCAGTTAGGGAGCCACCACAGAAATGTTGTTGCCACCCTCCAAATGTGTTGTTTTCCTTTTTCCTTTTAAGAAACCTTTTTTATAAGTTGCTTGGAAAACTGAAGGTTTAAGCAACTTTGCATCATCATATCAGTGCTATTTTTCAAGTAAAAGAGGTGCTAGAACTCATGATGCACCCTTGTTCTCCTATAATGGCAATGGTGCCCACTTGAGAGGTGCAGGGACTCTGGTGAGTTCAGGCTGGTGTTGCTGATTATATGTTATACAGTGGTACCTTGGGTTAGATACGCTTCAGGTTACATACGCTTCAGGTTACACACTCCGCTAACCCAGAAATAGTGCTTCAGGTTAAGAACTTTGCTTCAGGTTGAGAACAGAAATCGTGCCCTGGTGGTGCGGCGGCAGCGGAAGGCCCCATTAGCTAAAGTGGTGCTTCAGGTTAAGAACAGTTTCAGGTTAAGTACAGACCCCTGGAACGAATTAAGTATTTAATCCGAGGTACCACTGTAATAGTATTATTATCCCACAATATCTGGAACAGATATTGGGGAAGATGCGAGTGGCACTTGGAAGGAAAGCATTTATTCTTTGTAATATATGACTTCAACTCATAGGAACATCCCCATCAATGGGTTATATACAAGGCTAGTCTTAGAGTAGAATCATTGAAATTAATGGACATGGCTACACATGCACCTTTTTGCTTTGCCATTTTTATTTTATTTGGTTAGTTTGGCCAGGCCAATGTAAGGTTGAGAGCCAATTCAAACTTGTTTGTGTGAGGTAATTTTTGGGAATAGTGGGCCCCCTGACATCTTTCCTTTTCATTTCCAGGAACGATTAAAATTACTATGAAAGGTTGCACTACCAAGAGTTACTGCGATGCTTTATCACAAAATGTTAAGAATACATTCAAGGAAGCTGCATCTGGAATGATAGATGGCAAATGTACAGAAGCCAATAAGGCACCTCCATCATCGAGATTTCCTCTTCTGGCCTTGTCATGGCTTCTGCTGGTGAAGATCCTCTTGTAATAAACCCTTTTCCATGACTTGGCACTGAGGACGACTTTCCTTTCCATGTCCTACTCTAGTTTCAATTTGTTTTTTCAGAGGGGTTTGTATCCATAGATATCTCACAGACACACAAAGAGTCAGTTCGTTTTTTTAAGAAATGAGAATGAAATAGTGATGGTCAAGACCAAGGGCAAATGGTTCTGGAACAAAGGCTACCTTCCAAGCATGCAAATGTCAGGAGTTTCTACACATAGAGACACACCCTCTTCATTCTCCAATGATGGAAACAAGTGTTGGATTGATCCATCAACCTCCAATGGATGATTTAGAAAAATTTGGTCTGGCATCACTTTTGCTGCGTGTGTGTATGTCAGTATCCATACCCAGCAGAGTTACATCTCAACGCAGCTCCTTCCTTGGAAGCATCTTCAGGGTTGAAGGTACACAAAGGAGGCAATAAACACTAATGGATGCCTTAAAGATTCAGTCAAGTGTAGAGGTTTTCTTGACAGGCATAAAAGCATATTGGTAGCAAAGATACCGTGGTCAAGGCAGGCTTAGAGTCCAACAAGAGTCCAAGACTCTCTCTCTGCAAGGAGCAAGCAAGAGACTCACAACAAGTTACAAAAAGTTACACAAAACCGTTGTTATCAGTGCTTCCTGTCACACTGCGCATGTCCAAAGAAAAAGATCCCACAGAAAACGTCCTGGCATAGGCAAAACAATCTCAGCCTTCTGCTGCTTCTTGAAACTTCTCTATTCGTCTCTGTTTCTGGAACAAATGATTCTCACACACAGAGAGAGGATATGCAACAACAAGAGGCATTATTACAGTTAAAGGATACACTATTGGACAGCACAGCTGACTGAGGAAGAGAAATAGCAGAACCAATGAGAGGTGTGGCCTCTGGAGTAGACCATCAGCTGAGTGTATGGTCTAGGGAGAGTCCTGAGGACCTGAGAAGGAGGCCAGGAGGCTTGTATTTGGCCCTCAAGCCTGATTGAAAATGAAAGTCAGAGTTTTTAAGCATGCTCTTCATGGGCATAGCCGGGGGGCAGGAGGGAAGCTGGCCCCCTAGATCAAGTAAAACAATAGAAATACTTAACTAACTGACCTATTACTTCAGTACTGCCCCCCCAAGTCCTGCCCCCTTCCAACAAAAATCCTGGCTACACCCATGGTGCACTTTTAGACAGCATGTTACAAATATGCACACAGCAATTTTTTTCTTTCCCCCAATAGCTGATTCCAATTCCACCTCACAATGTAATTGAATTTTCTTGCAGATCTTTTCGTTTGCTATTTAATAAATACGGCTATTCCATGCAATGCAATGTCTCTCGAGTTTCATTATGGGTGTGGGGGCAAAAAAAAAAAAAAGAGAGAAACAGAGAAACTGAAATGTACAGATTCATCTATCCCAATCTCCACATGAACCAGGAAGTGGCTTACATAGATCATGTGTGGTTTCTGTACATTGGTTCTACCCACAGTATTCTGTTCCTCCCAAACCATTATTTGGTTTCATTTTACTGTTATATGTTTGGTTCTTATCTTCTGTGCCCTTTCGGGTTTTATTTATTTATTGAATTTATATACTGCCCTATACCTGAAGGTCTCAGGGCAGTTCACAGATTTATTTATTCGTTTTGAGCCATTTTACACAACCAAACTTTGTATACCCACATTTTATTTTATTTTATTTTTGTATATCTACAAACCTTAAGTGCTGCATGGGTGGAGCAAGCAGGAAAAAATCAAAGTTCTTGGTATTAGCATATGTAATTTGAATCACAAATATTTTTTGCACATCATTCCAAAGCTTTCAGGTCCTTCATAAGTCAGGGTATTCTAGGACAGTAAGCGACCTTTCGCAGCCAGGAGAAGACAATCTCACCAAGGAGCACCCAGCCAGCAGACCATAGAAGCTTGTGGTAAATTGTGTATTCCATCCATTATGGAGCTCTAGACGCACAAAGTCACATTCGCACCATCCATCTAAGGCAACACAATACCACTGTTGCTTGTCCCAGCCTCCAATCACTTGTGTGATCAGGAGTAGACTGGGTAAGGAGAAGCTATGTGAGAGGGGATCTCAAATCTTCCAGATTTGGCTCACGTTCTAGCCGCATCCAGGGCATAGCTCTACGACTTACTTAGCTGTGAATTTATTTATTTATTTTCTAGATGTTCACTGATGGCTTAATATCTGTAGGATAGGTTTGCCCAGTACTGATATCTAGTGAACTGGCCCGTAGGTTCCTGGATTCATCTTTTCCTCCTCCTTTGAAGAGCGTGACTTTATGCAGCACTAACATTGATCACCGGTGCAACTCTTCATGTAGAATCATAGAATGGTAGAGTTGGAAAATAAAAGGGTCATTTAGTCCAACCCCCTGCAACTCCCTTTTTTATATTATGGAGAGAATTGTGGGGAGGAGATAGATGTAGAGTCCTAGTGCATATCCGGTGCCTAATAAAATTTTTAAAATATCATTATGTTATGTTTTTATTTATTCAAACTTTTATTTTCCTTTCTTCAGCCACATCTCCTAGAGCAGTGGTTTCCAATTAGGGGTCCGGGGGGCCCATTCCTTGCCTTCCTCTCCCAACTAATATTTTGTCATTTTTGCATTGTAATATCACAAATCTTTTTTCTTTTCTTTTGCTTATTAGGGGCTACTCCATATTTTGCCCCCAAAAATAGCTTTGCAGAGGTAACTACCACCATAGAGTTAGCAAAATTTCCAAAAGTTGCAGTTCCATGGCTTGGCTTTTGAAAAATAGGAGGGCCTCAGTAATTAGCTAATTGGGAACCACTGCCCTAGAAGCTTGCAAGATACATATACAATATAATTTAACCAGTACTTTTTTCTAATAATAATAATAATAATAATAATAATAATAATAATAATAATAATGTTTAGGGGCACTCTCGTTCTGACTCGAGAAAAATACCATTTTATAGTTCAAGTTTGAAAAAATAAATACAGTAAATAGACAAAGGTACACATGTAGATTCACAAAATGTTTAGGGGTATACATACCGCTGCGTCCCTCCAGAAAAAAGCACTGGATTTAACAGATAAAACATTGGGCAAGCAGTTAGTCTAGCCATAAAACAAAGGCACAAAAAAGGCTGGAGCAGACAACAAATATATAGGGGTGTGGATGGGTGTGTACACACACACACACGGTGCCAAAAAGGAAATCTGGCTGGTGCCAGGAAGACCTTTGTGAAGAGTGCCTTCTACACATTTTACGCTGTAACTTAGCCCAATCTTAATAACTAGGTAGGTTCGCGTAGGAGAAAATAGTCAGAATACAAAGCCAGCTGTGTGAACCACACCATTAGCCCAGGCAGCCTGCCCTCTGATACCCAGCAAGAAGCAAGAAACTCTCTCCACTCCTCCAAGTTCAGTGAAACTTCCCATGTACATAAAAAATGAAGGCTGTTATCATGCAGTCCCCATTGGAGGATTTGCAGTGCTGCATCACAATCGTGGATTTGGATGAAGTCAGGGTGGGCCAGGGGAGCAGAAGAGAAGACGCATTGAACAGCAGCAGTAGCCATAGCAGGCGAGTGAGGAGCGAAGGATTTGGACAGTGGGAAAGTGATGGTTTTAAAGGACAGCAGAAGTTTGACTCCAGCAGGGATGGAGGGCAACGGCGAGGAATTGCAGCTTTAAACCATAGCAGAGGGATGTTTGAAAAGGGGGGAGCTCTAGGGGGCTAACACAGGGGGGTGAACGGGGGGTTGGTGAGTGGCTGTATCAATGGGTCACGTTTCTGATCTGGGTCAGGGGCTATGGGGGTCGGACATGTGGAGACATATGCATTCCCAATGCCTGCAATGAAAGCATGTGTGAAGAAATTGTCGGGGTGTGCAGGCTAATCCTGCCACAACACGATCAATGCAACCGACAATTGTGGCCCCCACTGGCCACACACCCAGCAGATGTGCGAAGTGATCTTGTGCACAAGTTGAGGAACATGAACGGCTCTACATGGGGGGGGGGAGGATCCTGGTTAAACATGAGGTGGGCCTTACAGCCTCTCTGCCTTGAATTTTAACCCCTCCCTCCTTGCTTTGGTTTATAACAGGGGTAGGCAACCTAAGGCCTGGGGGCCAGATGCGGCCCAATCGCCTTCTCAATCTGGCCCGCAGATGGTCCGGGAATCAGCGTGCTTTTACATGAGTAGAATGTGCCCTTTTATTTAAAATGCATCTCTGGGTTATTTGTGGGGCATAGGAATTCATTCATTATTTTTTTCAAAATATAGTCCGGCCCACCACATGGTCTGAGGGATGGTGGACCGGCCCACAGCTGAAAAAGGTTTCTGATTCCTGCTTTATAATCAAGTTTGGAGCAAAGAAAGCTTTTTGTTGAACTGTGATGGCAAATAATAATAATAATAATAATAATAATAATAATAATAATAATAATAATTTTAATAATAATATTTATTACATATATCCCTCCCATCTGGCTGGGTTTCCTCAGCCACTCTGGGCAGCTTTGAACAAGAGATTAAAAATACATTAAAACATCAGTCATTAAAAACTTCCCTAAACAGGGCTGCCTTCAGATGTCTTCTAAACACCAGATAGTTATTTATTTCCTTGACATCTGATGGGAGGGTGTTCCACAGGGCGGGGCACCACTACCAAGAAGGCCCTCTGCCTGGTTCCCTGCAACCTCACTTCTCGCAGTGAGGGAACTTTCAGAAGGCCCTTGGAGCTAGACCTCAGTGTCCAGGATCACTTATGGAGGTGAAGATACTCCTTCAGGTATACTGGGCCGAGGATGAATTAGCTTCCCAACCTTGCTAATACGTGTTTGCCTCATCACCAGATGAGATCCCTCTGTTCTCCCATGAATTTCTCAGAAGATTCACAGGAGAGGAGGGTTTGTATCTATGGTGTCCAGATTCCAGCATCAGACCGTACTGAGAAATTGGGAAAATAATCATACATGCTTGATTATCTGGCTTTTGATTTATTAATTTTGCAGACAGCGGGCTGAAAAAATGGATTCACGAGGAACCAAGCTTTTTGCACATGCTCCTGCTGCGCATTTCTTCTCACGAACCATGCCTGCTGTCTTGGGACTTTTTCTCTTCTCTGTGCTTCTAACTCCAGGTGAGCAGTAGTAATCTTCTAGGGCTGGTGTGTGTTGCAGTGGGATACCTGGGAGTAAGCCAGATCTAAGCTGTTGATTTTGGAAGAGCTGACTGAAGCAGAGGCACCAACTATAGGAGGTGGAAGGGGCTTCAGCCCCCTCAATATTTGTGAGTAGGGGGCTGAGTCCCCCCAATACTGAGGGGCCTCCCTTTTTTTGATACAAACACTCACATGCCGGGTGGGGGCAGAACACATGGAGGTTGAAGATTGCCCTCTGCCCACTCCATCCCCTGTCTCCGTCATGCATGCGCCAGGATGTGTGGAGTGGCACATGATGTGTGTATGATGTCACACAATTGCTGGGCCCCTTCTAGTTGGGGGGCAATTTGGCGCCTCTGGACTGAGCTGGAAACCAATATACTGACTTCAAGATGGCGAGTGTGGCATTGCATAGGTCAGGAACCATGTTGCGCTTGAGCCACGTTTGTGAGCTACTGCCCCCTTTTGGCAGACCGGTGTCTGCACCTGGACACTGCTTAGGAAACCTTTCATTTTCTCTTCTACAGGTGACTCACTGGAGTGTGAAATGTGCACAGCGGCAGGCGCCAGCTGCAAGGGCAGCATGACAAAGTGCAGTGCTAATGACGACACCTGTTTTGTCGCTTTTAGTGAAAGCAAAATAGGTGAGTGAGATGGATCCCCACCAAATGCAGTCCAGGCATAGATTTTGCAAAAGGCATATCAATATATATATTGATGTCTTAACTGTGTTTTAATTGGTTGGAAGCTGCCTTAAGTGGCAGTCAGATGGGCGGCATATAATAAATTATTAATACATAATAAATTATTATTATTGGCAGTGCTAACAGGTTGATATGGACCATAAACTCACAGAAGACCCTCCAAGTATCCCTATTTTCCAGGGACAGTCCCAGTTTCTGATTTGATCCCTGAATGTCCTGCTTTTCCTTAGGACGTCCCTCTTTTCATTGGATAAATGTTGGAGGGTGTATTTTTTATGTTTTATTTTATGCTTTATTATGTTTTTATGGATGTTGGAATCCCTCCAGAGTGGCTGGGGCAACCCAGTCATATGGGCAGGATATAAATAATAAAGTTGTTGTTGTTATGGAATAGGATGTCCCTGTTTTCATCGGAGAAATGTTGGAGGGTGTGTCATAGCAAAAACATCTGGGGCACACAGCCTCTAGCTTTCCAAGCAAAAAATATCTCTTTCCCAACCTCCTGAAGTCTAAGATAACTTAAATCTGCGGTGAAGGACCAATGTCCCTTCCTCTAGATGTTCCTGTCATTTCTAAGCCTTCACTGGGCTCTCTGAGGCTGAGGGGAGCTGTAGCCCAGCAAAACCAGGAGGGCCTCATGATGTGGAAGGCTGCCCTAAATCCATATGCTATTCTTTCATTCTCTGCAGCTGGAAAATCATATCAGAGGATCCTGAAAGGCTGTGCACCAGCTCTAGTCTGCAGTTTGGGACCATTTTATGTAAATCTGGGCAAGATGTTTACCTCCAGAGGAATGACTATCTGCTGTGAGGGTGCTGAGTGCTCATCTGATTCAGCTCGGTGTGGGTATAGTTTTTTTCTTCCATTCCCCCACCTTATTCTATGCCCCAGAGGTCAGGCTGTGCCATTGATTTCATCAGGGTGGTCCTGAATCACAGATTTATCATTTGCCACTGTGCAGCACAGTGGAGGGCAACATCATATCTGGGAGCCAATTGTGCCCCCTCCGGTCCTCTCTATCTGGTACGTGAATTCTCTCTAGACCAAGGTTTTCTGACTTTGGTCCTCGGCTGTTGTTGAACTACAGTTCCCATCATCCCTCATCAGAGCAACCAAAGGTCAGGGAAGATGGGAGTTCTGGTCCCACAACATCTGGGAACCCAAGGTTGAAGTACACTAGCCTAGATCACACTCCCTCCTTGGCCATGCCCCATCTCTCCAGGCCACACCCAACAGCAGTCCTACTCCACAATCCCCTTGAATGTTTTTGGTTGGCGAGATCTGTGGTCCTTAAATTGTGATAATGTCTCTTGGCTTGCCTGGATGGAGGATAGAGAGGAATGCATGAGTATACACTGCCTCTTTGCTTTATTTCAGTGCCTCCAATGATGAAAAAGGCCAATGGGAAAACATGCCCAGCCTGCTATTCGCTGTCTCCTACGTGCCCTACAAAGGTGACAAAATGTACAGGAAAAGAGGACCACTGTCTGGATGCTAGCATCAAAACTGGTAATTCTGATTTGTTATGCTCTTCTGGAAAATTCTGTTGCATTATGGTCTTGCTGGCCTTCCGTCATAAGGGTCTAATTCCACCCTGTTCTATCTAGTTGTTTGTGTTTTTTAATGCATTTTGGGTTATTTTTTTATTTGAAATGTGCACTTTTTAGGTAACGTATGCTGGGTTTTAGCTGATGTTAATCATAGTGTTGACCAGTTGAAATTAATGGGCAAGGCTAACTTGGGTCTGTTAATTTCAGTGGGTGTGCTCTGAGCCAATTTTAGTTGGAGACACCCATGCTTTCCAATGAATTCATATTTTGTAAGCACCTTTTCTGCATGTTTTTTTTAAACACCATTTAAAACACCTTACCAAACCAGAAAAGTGCACAATCAGTCTGGAGATGCATTTGAATTGAAAAGCAAGTTCGGGAAATTCAGATATAACAAAAAACATATTAACAGGCAGCATAATAATAAGACAGTCATACCTTGAATCCCAAACTCCTTGGCTCCCGAACAAATCGGCAATCGAAATGCGGAAGTGAGTGTTCCGGTTTTCAAATGATTTTCAGAAGCCGAACGTCCGGCACAACTTTGGTTTCCAAACATTTTGGAAGTTGAACGGACTCTGTTTGACTTCCAAGCTACGACTGCAATAACAACAACAAAAACAGTCCCCCGAGCTTTAGCAGGCTATAGATTATTTAATGACCAAAGGCCTAGATAAGAGGAATGTTTTTGCCTGCCACCCTAATACATGTAGTAATGGTGGCAGGTGAGCCTAACTGGGGAGAGCATTCCACAGTCAAGAAGAAGAAGAAGAGGAAGAAGAGTTTGGATTTGATATCCCGCCTTTCACTCCCCTTCAGGAGTCTCAAAGCGGCTAACGTTCTCCTTTCCCTTCCTCCCCCACAATAAACACTCTGTGAGGTGAGTGGGGCTGAGAGACTTCAGAGAAGTGTGACTGGCCCAAGGTCACCCAGCAGCTGCATGTGGAGGAGCGGAGACGCGAACCCGGTTCACCAGATTATGAGACTACCGCTCTTAACCACTACACCACACTGGTTCAAGGAACCACCACAGAAAATACCTGTTTTCTTGTTGCCACCCTCCAAACGTGTTGTTTAGATAATATAATAATAATAATATCCCACAATATCTGGAGCAATACTTCATCAGGAGCTCTGGAGACCAGACAGGCCTATAAACAGAGCTTGTCTCTTAGAGCTTCTGATAGACCTTCAAATAGAGGACTGTCCTTTGCCAGGTCAAATACATTTTCACCCTAAATCTATGCCAGAAAAATGGCTACACTTGAGGTCGACATGAGTGGCGCCTGGAAGAAGAACATTCTTTGTCCTATACTGTTTCAATCCATAGGAACATCCCCATCAATGGGTTATATCCAAGACTGGTCTTACTCATAGTAGATTCATTGAAATCAGCAGACATGGCTCCACATGCACCTCAACTATCAAAATGTGGGGCATTTTTGAAAGTTTTTTTTTTTTTTTTTGCTTTTATCTTTATTTTGTTTTTTATTTATTTTGTTAGCCCGTTTGACCATGGTGGGAGACAAATCAAACTTGCATTGGGGAATACTGGGAATAGTGCCCCCCCCTGACCTCCCATCTTTCCTTTTCATCTGCAGGAGGGTTTGGAATCACCATGAAAGGTTGCACTACCAAGACTTACTGCGATATTATACAACTAAATGCTTTGCCACAAAATGTTAAGAGTACCTTGAGGGCAGTTACTTCCGCAACTCTAGATGGTAAATGTGAGCCAGCTAGTAAGGCACCTCCATCACTGAGATTTCCTCTTCTGGCCTTGTCATGGCTTCTGCTGGTGAAGATCCTCTTGTAATGAACTCCTTCCTGTGACTCGGCACTGAGGACAACTTTCCTTTCCATGTCTGTCTCTACTTTCGGTCTGGTTTTTCTCCAGAGGGATTTGTATTCCTACGTAGATAACTTACTGACTTGCAAAGAGCCGGTTTGTTCTTTTGCAGAAATGATGATAAAATGCTTTCGTGAAGATCTGTTGGCCAAGCAGCCTGAGCAGAAACAGGGGACCTTTTTCAACCTGTGGAACACATTTCATGGCTGCCAAGATTTCTCAGATGAAAACAGGGACACCAGGAACATCCTCCCCTCTGTGCCCCCATATACACACACTGCTGGTGGAATACAGGAAAAGGGCAGGGCTGGTTGAGCTGCCTCAGTATTAGAGGTTACCACCCACGCACTTCTGCTGCGCTTTTCTGCTTGTGTGGTGGCACCTCGGTAAAACCACTTCCTACTGTTTGTAGCAGAGTTTTCCCCGGAAGGCAGAGGACAAGAAAAGGAGTCATACTCAAATTCAGAGTCAAGAGCTTCTTTATTGCTTAACTGGTTGCATGAGCATTTCTGTTACTATTATATACAAGCTATTTACATTCCTTCTTTATCTCTCCAGCATGGTATAATCTCAGTCCAGTAATTAACAATCCTGACACAGCAAAACTCACAGTATCAGCAGCACACATTGTCTTACTTCCAACCTCGTTGTCAGTGTGTATGCTGACAGCATATTTGTGTGCTTTACTTGTGCAGAAATTGCAACTTCCTCCCTTTCTTTGCGCCTCCAGCTGACACCAATCAAGCCTAGAGTGCTACACACTAAAGAAAAATTCTGGAACCCTCTTTAAAGCTTCCAGGAGCTTTTATCTGTTTCTTAAATAATGTTTTCCTAACACTCAGTGGGACAGATTTTTAAGCAAACACGCATGGTTCAAACTGTGCATGGTTTAAACTGTAAGCTCATCCAAGTGTGCTCAGGCCTGAAATCTTACACATATGCTGTCCCAGTCCAGTTGGTGAGAGCACACACAGGAATCTGCAACTCTCTTAAACTGTTAAAAGTGGGAATTTAAATCCCATGGACTTCTAATGAATAACACTCAAAATGCTTATTCTGACCTGCTGAATTTCTGCCTGCCTGTTAAATGGACACTAACTCTGCCAGTCCCGGGGGCGGGTCTAGTCTATTATTATTATTATTATTATTATTATTATTATTATTATTATTAAAATTTGTACACCATGGTCACAACATAAAACCACAAAATATATAATAAAAACAAAAACAACCCAATAACACAAACACCCCACGCCAACACATTTTAAAAGGGCACTAGATGTCAATCAGCCAAAGGCTGATTGAGGAATGTTTACATGCTCAGTGTTACTTTTGCATTTATATACATGATGATGGAGAGCACACACACACATGTACATGCACACGCACACAAAGGGGATTAACATAGGCAGCACACCTACAGCTCAGGTGCAATGCCTGCCTCCTAGCAATTGAATTCAGTTGGACAGCACACTAGGGCTGCAAAATGTACAGGTTTCCCCAGACATATCTAGGATTCAGATGTCGAAAATGGCATCCAGTATTCAGGTGTTGAAAACGGGGGAATTTTGGTGTAAGGATTTTCACTTTTTAAAATATCAGCAAAATGTCAGGTAAAACCCAGATGGATGGCAACACAATGGAAAAAGCAATGGAAACAACTCAAAAAGCTTAAAAGCACTCAAAAAGCTTAACAATTTGGGTGGGTTTCTAAAACAACTTTGTGGGTGGCAGGAATTTTACTTTTGGAAATATGGCAACCCCAACGCTCACACCCTTGCAGTGCTTCAAAGCCTAACACAAACATTTATTCAGAACCTCAAAAGGGGAGTTAAAAAGCTTAACTCCTTATTCACAACAGCAGCCCAATGGAGTTTGTGCAACGGCCAGCCTTTTAAAGACCCACAAAACTTAGCATCATAGAATTGTGCAGTTGGAAGGGACCCTAAGGTTTATCTAGTCCAGCTCCCTGAAATGGAAAGAGTGCTGTAGTTCTGCAGCAAGCAGGGAGACAACAAACCAGATCCCCACTCAGCCACAGGAGACCTTGGGCCACTCACTCACTCACTCACTCACTCACTCACTCTCAGATGAGCCTACTACACAAGGTTGCTGGCAGGGTTTTTTTTCAGCCGGAACTCACCAGATCTCAATTCCGGCACCTCTTAGGTGGGTGCCATTGCCATTGCAAGAGAACAAGGGAAGTGTTTAAGGTGTTCCTTCACCTCTTTTTCTAGAAAAATAGCACTTCAAGAGACACACCCTCTTCATTCTCCAGTGATGGAAACAAGAGACATTATTACAGTTAAAGGGTGCACTATTGGCAGGCACAACCACCTGAAGAGGACGAGAAGGAGAACAATAGAATCATAGAGTTGGAAGAGACCACAAGGGCCATCGAGTCCAACCCCCTGCCAAGCAGGAAACACCATCAGAGCACTCCTGACATATGGTTGTCAAGCCTCTGCTTAAAGACCTCCAAAGAAGGAGACTCCACCACACTCCTTGGCAGCAAATTCCACTGTCGAACAGCTCTTACTGTCAGGAAGTTCTTCCTAATGTTTAGGTGGAATCTTCTTTCCTGCAGTTTGGATCCATTGCTCCGTGTCCGCTTCTCTGGAGCAGCAGAAAACAACCTTTCTCCCTCCTCTATGTGACATCCTTTTATATATTTGAACATGGCTATCATATCACCCCTTAACCTCCTCTTCTCCAGGCTAAACATGCCCAGCTCCCTTAGCCGTTCCTCATAAGGCATCATTTCCAGACCTTTGACCATTTTGGTTGCCCTCCTCTGTACACGTTCCAGTTTCTCAGTGTCCTTCTTGAACTGTGGTGCCCAGAACTGGACACAGTACTCCAGGTGAGGTCTGACCAGAGCAGAATACAGTGGCACTATTACTTCCCTTGATCTAGATGCTATACTCCTATTGATGCAGCCCAGAATTGCATTGGCTTTTTTAGCTGCCGCGTCACACTGTTGGCTCATGTCAAGTTTGTGGTCAACCAAGACTCCTAGATCCTTTTCACATGTACTGCTCTCAAGCCAGGTGTCACCCATCTTGTATTTGTGCCTCTCATTTTTTTTGCCCAAGTGCAATACTTTACATTTCTCCCTGTTAAAATTCATCTTGTTTGTTTTGGCCCAGTTCTCCAATCTGTCAAGGTCGTTTTGAAGTGTGATCCTGTCCTCTGGGGTGTTAGCCACCCCTCCCAGTTTGGTGTCATCTGCAAATTTGATCAGGATGCCCTTGAGTCCATCATCCAAGTCGTTGATAAAGATGTTGAATAAGACTGGGCCCAAGACAGATCCCTGTGGCACCCCACTAGTCACTCTTCTCCAGGATGAAGAGGAACCATTGATGAGCACCCTTTGGGTTCGGTCAGTCAGCCAGTTACAAATCCACTGAGTGGTAGCATAGTCAAGACCGCATTTTACCAGCTTCTTTACAAGAATATCATGGGGCACCCTGTCAAATGCCTTGCTGAAATCAAGGTAGGCTACATCCACTGCGTTCCCTTCATCTACCAGGCTTGTAATTCTGTCAAAAAACGAGATCAGGTTAGTCTGACATGACTTATTTTTCAGAAATCCATGCTGACTATTGGTGATCACAGTCTTCCTTTCTAGGTGCTCACAGACTGTTTGCTTAATGATCTGCTCCAGAATCTTCCCTGGTATTGATGGGCGGTAATTATTTGGGTCCTCTCTTTTCCCCTTTTTGAAAATAGGGACAACATTTGCCCTCCTCCAGTCTACCGGGACTTCGCCTGTTCTCCAGGAATTCTCAAAGATGACTGCCAGTGGTTCTGAGATCACATCTGCCAGTTCTTTTAATACTCTTGGATGCAGTTCATCTGGCCCTGGAGACTTGAAGACATCTAAACTAGCCAAGTATTCTTGTACTATCTCCTTAGTTATTCTGGGCCGTGTTTCCTCTGCTGAATCATTTGCTCCAAATTCTTCAGGTCGGGCATTGTTTTCCTTATCGGAGAAGACTGAGGCAAAGAAGGCATTGAGGAGTTCAGCCCTTTCTGTGTCCCCTGTTTGCATTTCACCATCTTCTCCTCTGAGTGACCCCACTGTTTCTTTGTTCTTCCTTTTGCTACGAACATACCCATAAAAGCCTTTTTTGTTGCTTTTAACCTCTCTAGCAAGCCTGAGTTCATTCTGTGCTTTAGCTTTTCTGACTTTGTGTCTACACGTGCTGGCTATTTGTTTGAATTCCTCTTTGGTGGTTTCCCCCCTTTTCCATTTTTTGTACACATCCTTTTTTAATCTTAACTCAGTTAAAAGTTCTTTAGATAGCCACCCTGGCTTCTTTAGGCACCTTCCATGTTTCCGTCTCAATGGTATTGCCTGAAGTTGTGCTTTTACTATCTCCCTCTTAACAAACTCCCAGCCATCATGAACTCCCTTTCCTTTTAGTATTACTCTCCATGGGATCTCACCCAGCACTTCCCTAAGTTTTATGAAGTCGGCTTTCTTAAAGTCAAGAAATTGAGTCCTAGTATGCTTGGCTGCTCCTTTCCGCTGTATAGTAAACTTCAGAAGAGCATGATCACTTGCGCCTAATGATCCTTCCACTTCTACCCCACTAACCAGGTCATCGACATTGGTTAGGACCAGATCTAAAATGGCTGCTCCTCTTGTTGCTTCTCCCACTTTCTGGACAATGAAGTTGTCTGCAAGGCCAGTGAGGAATCTGTTTGACCTTATGCTCTTGGCTGAGTTTGACATCCAACAAATATCCGGGTAATTGAAGTCCCCCATTACTACTATCTCCCTTCCTTTTGCATGCTTGGCCATCTGTTCCAGGAAGGCATCATCTATGTCCTCCGTTTGGCTTGGGGATCTATAGTAAACTCCCACAATGAGGTCACTGTTATTCTTCTCTCCCTTAATTTTGACCCAAATGCTCTCACTTTGGCTTTGAGGTTCTAAATCTTGGATCTCTTCACAGGTATACACATCCCTGACATATAACGCCACTCCTCCTCCTTTCTTGTCTGGTCTGTTTCTCTGAAATAGATTGTATCCCTCCATTATTACATTCCAATCGTGGGACTTATCCCACCAGATTTCAGTGATGCCTATTATGTCATATTTAGTTTGCTGTACCAAGAGCTCAAGCTCATCTTGTTTATTTCCCATGCTTTGTGCATTAGTGTACAGACATTGAAGTCCATTAATCATTCCCCCGTTTCTCTTATTTAAGGATTTTTTTCCCCCACCACTAGGTCTGCGTGCTGTTTGCTCCATTTGGTCTATGACATTTAGATGATCATCTTCATCAATTGATAGACTCCTACCTTCAGTAGCACTGTCTCCCTCCCCCACATTAGTCAGTTTAAAGCCCTCCTGATGAGGTTTCTGAGATTTTTGGCAAAAGCATTTCTTCCAACCGTTGTGAGGTGCAGCCCATCGCTTGCCAGAAGTCCATCTTCAAGAAACTGCAGTCCGTGATCTAAGAATCCAAACCGTTCCTGTTTACACCATTTGCGAAGCCAGCTGTTCACTTCCACTATTTTTCGCTCTCTCCCTGGGCCACGTCGTTCAACTGGGAGGACAGATGAGATGACAATTTGTGCATTTAATTGCTTCAATTTCCTGCCCAGAGCCTCATAGTCTCTTGATCTTCTGGAGGCTATTGCTTGCAGTGTCATTGGTTCCCACATGAACCAAGAGAGGAGTGGCCTGTGGAGAAGACCATGGTCTCAGCCAGGTTTATTACCTAAACTAAGGAGAGTCCTGAGGACCCAGGAATGAGGCCTGGAAGCAAGCATTTGGCCCTCAAGACTGACTGGAAATAAAAGGCAGAGTTTATAGGGGCTTTGTTTTAGACGTCATGTTACGAATATGTGGGCAGCAAATATTCACATGTACACATTCACACAGCTTGAGAACTTCAGGACATGAAAGCGTCCTGCTGGATTAGCTCAATGGCCCATCTAGCTCAGAAACCTGCAAGAAGGATTCAGGCATCAGAGCTCTCTCCCCATCCTGTGTCTTCTAATAACTGGTCTTAAGAAGTATTACTGCCTCTGATCATCAGGGCAGAATATAGCCATTATGACTTGTAGCCATTGGTGGCCTTCTCCTCCATGAATTTGTCCATTCCTCTTTTAAAGCTGGTGGCGATCATTGCGTCCTGTGGAGGTGAGTTCCATCATTTAACACTGCTGTGTGAAGAGGTACAGTCATACCTCAGGTTACAGACGCTTCAGGTTGCGTTTTTTCGGGTTACGGACCCGCCAAAACCCAGAAGTACTGGAACACGTTACTTCCGGGTTTCGGCGGTCGCACATGTGCAGAAATGCCAAATTGCAACCCGCACGTGTGCAGACGTGCTCTGTGGGTTGCAAACGTGCATCCTGCACGGATCATGTTCTCAACCCGAGCGTCCACTGTACTTTCTTTTGCCTCCCACCAGCCGATCCAAATCCCACCAGCCCTTAAACTCACAAAGCAGTTCAATTAGTTGCAGCTCGTTTCCTTTGCTATATAATGAATATAAGTATTCCATCCAATGCAACGTTTTTTGGTTCTTCGTTATGGGGATATGGGCAAAAATTAGAAGCAGAAATGTACAGATTCATCTATCCTAATCTTCACATGAACCTGGAAGTGATATATCCAGAATAAGGTGTGTCTTTCTACCTTGATGACATCTGGTTTTTCTACCTTGGTTCCTCCCACACCATTGTCTCATTTTATTTCATTGTTCTATGCTTGATCCTTATGCTATGTTGCACTTCATTTTTATGGGGATTTTTAAAAAAGCTGTTTGAGCCAACTGAACTTTGTTCTACCATATTTTTATGGATGTATGTATATTTAAAAGCCTTGAGTGGTGAATGGGTGGAGCAATCGTGGGGAACACCAAATTGGTGCTATCATATATAGCATGAAATGCAAACATTTCTTGTGTGTCGTTCCAAAGCCTTTGGCTCCTACAGAAAGCAAGGTATTCCAGAATAGATGTGCCATAAGTGACCTTTAGCAGCCAGAAGAAGACATCCTGATTGAGGAGCACCTGCCCTGCAGTCCTTCACAACTTGTGGTAAGTCACATACTACATCCATTTTGGAGCTCTAGACTTGGAAGACTCTTAGATCACATTTGCACCATCTGTTCAAAGCACTCTCAATACCACTTTAAATAGTCATGGGTGCCACCAAACAATTCTGGAAGGTGTGGTTTGTTAAGGGTGCTGAGAGCTGTTGGGAGCTTCAGTTTTCAGAATGGTTAAGAATCAATCTGCCTTCATGGAGAACTCTGAGACGTGTCGCTCTTGGAGGGCAACAGAGGCACTCCTAAGAACTCTCAGCACCGTTAACAAACAACAACAGCTCCCAGAATTCTTTGGGTGAAGCTGCAACTGTTTAAAGTGGTATCAGAGGGCTTCGAATGGATGGTGTGAATGTGGCCTAAATCTAGAAATAATACCAGTTTGTATTTCTGAGAAATGGCAGTTTTCTGGAAGAGGGGTTACCGCTCATGGTTAGGTTGCTATTTATTTTATTTAAGAAAAGATGTTTCTTTCCTGTGCCACTGAAAGAGGAATCTAGGGTGATATATAAAAACTAAACAAAGCTAAAACTAATACATAGCTATAAACAGATTAAAATCAAATGGTGTTAAAACAACATTAAATGTTACAGCCCTGGAAGAATTGGAGGGTAGGTGCCATGCCCTTTGGAAGTGAAAGTGGCCACCATTGAAAAGTCCCCTTCTGTTGCTGCTACCATCAAAATGAGGGGACACTCAGTCTGTCTGTAGAAGACAGAGAAGCCGGTCAGGAAATTTTTGCTGGGCTATGCTCATTGCCATACATACTTGGGAGTAAGCTCACAACCACACATGTAAAGCACACTTCTCCCATAGAATCCTGGCAACTATAGCTTGTTAAGGGAGCTGAGCATTGCTAGGAAAACTTTAACAAACCACAGTTACCCAATACTTTGCTGAAATCAAGGTGTTCCCGTGATCTACCACATGAGTAACACCATCTAAAAAGGAGATAAGGTTGATCTCACTTGGTTTAGTCATGCCAGCCCCTAGTTATTTGGAGTGTGTGTGTGCACGCACGTGCACACGTGTGCAACACACATATACACACCGCTCTCGGATGGAACTGAGAAGAAAGTGGCAGTGCACCTGACCGCTATGAGCTCCTCTGACACATACATTGAGCACCTCCACATGACAGGAGGATTCTGATAAAATATGAGGTGAGCCTTACAGTCTCCCTGGATTGATTTGGCTCCTTAAATTGGTTGCTTATTAAGTTTGGGATTTATTTATATTTAAAAACTATTTATTGAAATGGGAGGGAATACTTTAGTTTTCCACCCCTACACACACACCCCACGCCCAATATGTGCTTGATCCCATGAACTTCTCAAAGCATTAATTGGCCAGGAGATTTGTATCTACAGTGTGCAACAACAGGGGTGAAATTCTACTCAGTTCGTATTTAGAGACCAGTTTATCTAAATTACGTTCCCTGAAGCGATAGGAATAAAAATGCAGCTCTCCTTCAAAATTCACACCAGGCTGAAATAAACTTTTGCACTCATTTCCACCTTTCATTTCTTCCCCAGCGCCATGCTGGCTCTCTTGGGACTTCTTGTCGTCTCTGTGCTTCTAACCCCAGGTAAGCAGTCGTAATCTTCTAGGGCAGGTGTGTGTTGCAGTGGGATGCTTGGGAGTAAAGAAGATCCAAGCTGGGAAATCAGGAAGGGCTCACCAGGGTGGAAACCAATATACAGTGGTACCTTGGGTTACATACGCTTCAGGTTACATACGCTTCAGGTTACACACTCCGCTAACCCAGAAATAGTGCTTCAGGTTAAGAACTTTGCTTCAGGATAAGAAAAGAAATCGGGCTCTGGTGGCACTGCGGCAGTGGGAGGCCCCATTAGCTAAAGTGGTTCTTCAGGTTAAGAACAGTTTCAGGTTAAGAACAGACCTCCGGAACGAATTAAGTACTTAACCCGAGGTACCACTGTATCACCTTCAAGCTGGTGAGTGTCGTGTTACACAGAGCAGGAACAGTGTTGCACTTGACACCACTGGCGGAGGAAGAGGACTGCAGGGGGAGTGCGTCGCCCCCGGCAGCGCGAGCCTGGTGGGGTGCCCCCCTGCCCACGCTGCACGCCACACCATGCCCCCAGGATGCATGCCAAGTCCCTGCTGGCAGCACGTCACATCCCTGTGGATGGCGTGCCATGCCCCTAGGACGCATGCCAGCCCCGCCCCCACCTGCTCTCCACCCCGCGGTCCTGGAGCATGAAGCTCCACCACTGCTTGACACACATTTGTGGGATCCTGGCCCCTTTTGCAGATGATAACATAGAATGATGTGTGCACATGGACCCTGCTTAGGAAACCTTGCATCTTCTCTCCTGCAGGTGACTCCTTGGAGTGCGAAACCTGCACAGGGCCAGGCTTGAACTGTACGGGCATGATGGTGAACTGCAGTGCTGCTGAAGACAGATGTGCTGTTGCTGTTGTTGAAGTCACAGTAGGTGAGTGAGAAGGATCTCCACCAAATTCAGGCCAGGCCATAGGTTTGCAAAAAGGTATATCAAGATGCCCTTGTTGGAACCAGGCCATTCATTCATTCACCTGTAGCGGTGACTGCTTAGATTGCTAGCAGCTCTCTAAATGCAGCCCACCCAAAGCTAGGGGCCTCCGAATGCTTAGGACTACAACTCCCATCACCCCTCACCATTGGCAGTGCAGACTGTGGCTGTGGTTGTGGCTGGTGGGGATTGTATTCTCAAAAACATCTGGAGAACATGGCCTCTAGGTTTTCAAGCAGAGAGCTCACTTTTCCAGCCCTCTACAGCCTGAGGTACCTTGGCACTGTGGTCAAGGGCTGGCATCCCTCCATATGTTGCTGGACTACAGTTCCCATCATTCCTGGCCCTTCACTGTGCTGGCAAGAGCTAATGGGAGCTGTAGCCCAGCAATGCCAGAGGGACAATGCATTGTAGGACACTGCCCTAAATGCTTATCTAGGAGTCCTCACAAGGGAGCTGGTCCTGGAAGAAGAACTATGAGGGGAGAGACTTAGTCAGGCAAGGTCTCCTTCCACCTGCCTTGCTTCACCCTCTAGTCTCTGCTTTTTATTTTTATTGTTATTGTTATTGTTATTATTATTATTATTATTATTATTATTATTATTATTACTATTACTATTATTCCTTCTCTGCAGCTGACGGACCAAACCAAGAAATAATGAAAGGCTGTCTATCGCCTGGCATCTGCGGACTTGAACCATTTTATCTGAATTTGGGCAAGATGTTTACTGCCAGAGGAAAGGTTGTCTGCTGTAAGGGGGATGACTGTGCATCTGTTTCTCCTCAAGGTAGGTATAGTTTTGCTCCCATCCTCTTTTCCTGCTCTGTGTTCCAGAGGCCAGGTTGTGCCATGGTCCACCTGTCCCCATTTGAACCGACCATCCACGAGAGATGGCCACCCAACCTCTGCTTGAAAACCTCCAAAGGAGAGGCCCAAACCTCACTGAATGTTTTTGCCTGGTCAGAATGTGAATTGTGATGACATCTCACTTGCCAAGATAGAGAAACAACCTACTGTATGAAAGTAAGGCTTAGCATTCATTGCTCCACGCACTTCTGCTTCAGGCCCCATCTACGACTGGCATGTGCACCCCACGTGAGAACATGGTCCTTGGGCTGGAGAATGGTCCCAGTATATTTCCTTTTCTGACAGTGTCTCTGCTTCCCCCCCCCCCAATAGTGCCACCAATCAGCAGTAAAGCCAACGGGAAAAAATGTCCAGCCTGCTTTACTGAAAATTCCCCGTGCTCTACAGAGGAGGTAGAATGTACAGGAGATGAGGACCACTGTCTGGATGCTGCCCTCAAATCTGGTAATTCTGTTAAGATCTGCTATGTTGATATTGCTGATTATGAGCAGGGATTGGCTGAGCAGCAAGTCCTGTCCCATTTTGGTCTTGCTAGCAATCAGTCACAGGGGTCTGTTCCATGCTGCTCTGTTCATCTGCTTGCATTTTTTAAACCAATTTCGTGTTTACTTTTTACCTGAAATGTGCACATTTTATGTAACTCTTCAGGGTTGTAGCCAATACAGTGATACCTTGGGTTACAAACACTTTGGGTTACAAACTCCGCTAACCCCAAAGTAGTTGCTCCAGGTTGCGAACTTTGCCCCAGGATGAGAATGGAAATTGTGCGCCCGTGGCGCAGTGGAAGCGGAAGGCAAAAGCGCGCCTCAGGTTAAGAACGGTTTCAGGTTAAGAACTAACCCGAGGTACCACTGTATCAACCACAGCGTAGAGCCATTGAAACGAAAGGGCACAGCTAACTTAGTTCTGTTAATTTCAGTGGGTCTACCCTGAGTAGAATCCCCTTGGAAACAATGCATGCTTTTCAATGAGTTCACCAGCAAGAAGCACATTTTGCATGTGCTGCAAATGCCATTCAAAGTCCAGAGAAATGCATAAAATCTGTCTGTGATATGTGCTCTATTTTTATTTTATTTTTTAAATTTTTATTGGAAATTTTATTTACAACATAACATACCCCCCCACCCCCCAATACAGAAATCCACCCTCATTAAACATGAACATCACATACAATAAGCATAACATACAACAATACAAACAACCAAATAAAAGACTTCCTTTATCCTGTATCTGGCCTCCTTAATTACTTCTTATAAGCTGTTTCCTTTATGAATAATTATTAAGATTTTTCTAATTATAACTTAAATATCCACAAAGTCTCCTACAGACATTCATCGAAACAAGTCCAGGTATGTATTTCAGGGCACTGTTTTGTGAAGTGTTCTCTGCATTTTCCCCATGCTTTTTGAAATTCTTTTCTAGTGTGATCTCTAATTGTCTCTGTTTATCTAGCTAGTTCAATATACTCTAACAGTTTGTCTTGCCATTCTTTTTTTGTTGGCACAATTTCTTTTTTCCAGTTTTTAGCAATTAGGATCCTTGCTGCTCCTGTGGCAGAGAGGAATATTTTCTGATCTTCTCTTGCTATACCTGTGCCCATTATCCCTAATAGAAAAGCTTCTGTGTTTTTCATAAAGTTATACTTAAACATTTTTTTAAGCTCATCATATACTATGTTCCAGAAGCTTTTGATTTTTTCACAGGTCCACCAAATATGTATAAGTGTCCCCTATGTTTTACCACACCTCCAGCACAGATTTGTTTTTGTCTTATAACTTTTAGCTATTTTGGTAGGTGTTAAGTACCATCTATAAAACATCTTGATTAGATTTTCCCTCAATACTTCACAGGCTGTAAATTTCCAGTTCTTTCTCCATAGTTCTTCCCATGCTGTTAAGTTAATGGTTTTCCCAATATCTAAAGCCCACTTGATCATTACCTCCTTGACCTGTTCATCTTTGACCTCCCACTCCAATAAGGTATCGTACATTTTTGATATTACCTTAGTTTTGTTTTGTAATAACACTTTTTCTAATAATGAAGGTTCATTTGAGAAACTTTTTTCTTATCTGCCCTGAACACTTCATGCAATTGATTGTATTGGATCCAACCCGTAAGGTGTTGTTTAATTTCCTCATAATCTTTAATTACCAATTTATTATCTTTTTCCTTAATCAGATCTTTATATGTGGCCCATTCTCATTCCATGTTTTTCTTTTTTATTGTAATTGCTTCTAGAGGCGAGCTAAATACGCATGCCAACCATAACAATTGTTAAATCCTTCTAGATCTAACAAATCACTATCTTTTAATACAATCCACTCTTTTAACCAATTTAAACAGACAACGTCGTAATATAAATTTAGGTCAGGTAGCGCCAGTCCACCTCTATGTTTTTTATCTGTTAGAAGTTTGTGTTTAATTCTTGGTTCTAATAATAATAAAACGTTCAGGAGCATCAGGTTAGCCTGACCCGTTGTGAGAAATGAACTGAATGAATTCCTAATTTTGAGAACTTTCCCTTTTCCTGGTTTGTGGGTTTAAACTGTAGTCTTTGCTTTCCATCTCCAGGGGTGGATGAAATAATCGTGAAAGGTTGCACTACCAAGTCTTACTGTACAGCTGTGCAAGAAATGATGAGAACGACCTTCCATGTTACTGCTTCTGAAACACTAAATGCTCAATGCAAACCAGCCAATAAGGCACCTCCATCATCGAGATTTCCCCTTCTGGCCCTGTTGGGGCTTCTGGCAGTGAAGATCCTCCTCTAATAAACCCCCTCCTGTTATTCAGCACCATGGGAGAACTTCCTTTCCATGTTCTTCTCTATATTTGGTTTTTCAGAGTTATTTTACTGAATTGCAATGAATCATGGAAAGAAATAAAACAAAAAGAAATGAGGATGAGCTTGTCCATTGAAGATCTGTTGGTCAATGAGACTTAGCAGAGATGGAGAACCCTTTTTTCAGCCTGAGTGATGTATTTCTTCATGACAGCCTTCGGGGGGGGGTCACCAGCCACTGGTGGGCAGGGCCAAAGGCAATGTTTGTGGAACAAATACTTTCTTTTGTGAAGTAGGCAATCTTCCAACCATAGGAAAGTCAGAGGTTTCTCTGTACAGAGACACACAATCTCCATCCACCATTGATGCAAGTAAGAGATATTAAGAAAGTGTAAGAATGCGTTCTTATCTCCCTTGTGCTAGAGGAGGTGTGAAAGTTTTGCTATTGGATATTTGACACAATTTCATTACGTAGGAAAGCAAAATAAGGAAGGGGTGTACATTGTATTGGAGCAAAGCAGTGCACAAAATCAAGAATTTGAGACATGTGGCTTCTGCAAAAGCTCTCCCCTTCAGAAACCTGTGCCAGCAAGGAAACAAAGGTCTCTCATCCATTCATTTGGTCCCTAGTCCAGCGATGTGTAGGTCCTTGAGATTACCTTAAAAGAGATCTTCACTGTCTGAAGTCTGATTCCTGCTTATAGGAGATTGATAAAGAGTAAACAAAGCTTTCTGGAAAAATAGAAACATTTATGTTCTGATCTTCTCTGCAACTATTAGGATCAGGAAGTTAGCTGTTCTTTCCAGGTCCATATGAGATAGGAGCTTGTACCAAGGTCACATATAGTTCATGTGGGGAGCTGCACTAATGCCATGTAGAAATAAACCATGTAAAGAGTATAGACTACCACCCATTGTTACACTTGCCTCTGTGAAGGCAGACATGCGGACACACTGTATATTTGCTAGTGAGATGTCTAAAATGGGGCAGACTAATGTGACCATCTATGGCCATATATATCTGCTGCTGTGGACAACTGCTTAAGCTGAAGCCCTCCAGATGCTTTCAACTATAGTTCCCATCAGCCCTAAGCAGCACAGGTGATGGGAAATGCAATCCAAAACATCTGGAGGCTTCCAAGTAGGATAAGGTTGAGCAAGACCCTTTGGCCAATGCAGGCTCCTCTCATCTCTCTCTGCTCCTTATGGCCAAGAAACTAGCCTATCTCACTGGACATCGAACCATCTATCCTCATGCAACCCCTAAGCCCCACCACATATTTCTTCCCCCGAATCTTTCTACATCTAACCATCTTCCCCACCTTTCATTCTCAAAGGTACTTCTTCTTCACATGTGGGGAAATCCTTTAAAGGATTTTGTCGTTGTTGTTAGGGTTGCAACATTGTCAACATTTATCTTTTGCTAGACTAAGGTGATGTCGTTTTGTTACTAGCATGCTTCCAAGCCTGTGGTGGTTAGGGGAGGGTTGTTTTGTTCTGTTTTTATGGTAGAATTTCTTTATGTTTATGTTTTAAACATGCTGTAAGTCACTTGGAGACCTTCAGTTAACAAGCAACTGGCAATTTTAAATAGTACAGTGGTACTTTGGTTCTTGAACGGCTTAGTTCCAAATCAGTTCCAAAACGCCGAAAACCTGGAAATAAGTGTTTTGATCTATGAATTTTTTTTGGAAGCCAACCATCCGAGGCAGCTTCTGATTGAGTGCAGGAAGCTCCTGCAGCCAATCGGGAGCCACGCCTTGGTTTTTGAACGGTTTCTGGAGTCGATTGCACTCTGGAATGGATTAAGTTTGAGAACCAAGGTACCACTGTAACAGCAACAAGTGCTCTGTGGGGTTTACAGGATGGATTTGCATCCTGAGAGTTCACTCACTTTTCTTGGTGACACCCCCGCCCCTACCACCCAGACAGGGGTGCCAGGTAAGCCCCATCCCATATAATCGATCACAAGACACACCATTTGAGTAGCAATGCACTTCAACTTTGGGGTGATGGGGCAGACCCTTCCAATATTTTACTGGGAGGCAAAGGGACCTTGGCTCCTTGGAACTGGCTCCTGTGCATCCAGACATGCAAAAAAAGGGGGGGAGATATTTCTCCTTTTCCCCCTGTTGGGACTCAATCTCCCATCTCTTGTTTCCCAGCCACCTGCTGCTCTCAGTATGTGTCTGCAGAGACTCTCCTCCCTGGAAGAGAGGGGAGTGGTTGTGGGCGGGAGCCCGAACTCCGCCCAGGGGGCATTAGCCCCATGCCTCCCCCACTCACCTGGCTGGCACCCACGCCCACCGGCAGGCACCCAACCAGGTGTAGGCATTGGAATAATGTGTTGTGGTGTGTCGAAGGGCTAGGTGTGGCCATCGCCTATGCCTTCAATTTTTGGGTATTCCGTTAAAGGAATCTGGCGGTCGTGTATTCTGTCCGATGCCTGCTTGGCCGGAGGCCATGGCACGACCCTCGGTGACATCAGGGGTGAGCCTATAGTTGGATTAGCATCAACAGGCTCCACCTACTGGTGAATAAACCCTCCTTGTTTTAGACATCCAATGCCTAAGCCAATACCTTTTCACTGCTGTAATCAATAAAGTTGTGGCCTTTTCTTGCCCATTAACCTTATACCACGTGTCCTTGTGTGTTTATTTCACATAGCGGGGGTCGGGCCCTCAAACCACAAAATAAGGTTACCAGACATCCCCATTTCCCGGGGATTTACAAATCAGTCCCCTTACAAAATCCTATGATTCCGACTCATTTCAATGAAGTGTCCCCAGATTCATTGCAAAATATCTGGTGACGTTACTGCAGAAGCCCTAGTTGCCCCATTCTAACTCCCAACCCATGACTGATCCAGCAAATGCCTTTTTCTCCCTGGGTGGGCCTTGAATACTTATACAGGGTGAGTGATATGTGCTGGAAGCCCCAAAAGCTAGTTGCATGGTTTTTTGTGTAGACTCCCCACCCTCTGCTTTGTGCATTGTGCTTCAAAACAGTGACCCCGCAGAACAGCAGGTGAAGAATTGACCACTCTTAGAATCCATCGAACTTACACAAAGGTCCTGGGGGAAAGGTTCATAAGTGAGTCTATGGGCAAGATGGTGGTGTTGGTCACTACTGTTTTCAGGACTCAACTAGGGATGGGCTGCAACTCAGGAACAGAGCCTCTGCTCAGCATGCAGAAGGTTCCAGATTCAGTTCTCAGCATCTCCAAATAGGGCTGGGGAAAACTCTGTCTGAAACCCTGCAAAGCCACTGTCAATCAGTGTAGACAGCACTAAACTGGATGGAACAATGGTCTGACCTGTTATAAGGCAGCTTTCTATGTTCCTGTGGAGGGGAGCATCATTTACCAAACGTTTCTATGCTTAAAGTTTCCATTTTAAAATGTGTCTCCTTTATAACGGCAATAAATTTATAAACAAGGTTAAAACCTTTTTATTTGCTCAGGTGTTTGGGCCACGGACATTTGGGTGTGGTTTGATTGACATAATCACAGCTGGTTTTTGCCATAGTTTTTATTATGATATTGTAGTTCTAAAAATGCCCTTTGTTCTATGGTTTATTTGTACTTTGCCATTAGCCACCCTGTGACTGAGGATGCAGGAGATGATAGAAAAGCACTGAGACAAACAAACCAAGGCAATTATCTGCTTTGCGGCCACATAGCTACTAGATGACAGTAAAGCTGACCCATATTACATGATTTTATAAGGTTAACTGGAGCGGGTGTGGCAAACTGGTTGTGAGGTCGGGAACTGCATATAAAAGCTAAAGAAACACACACACACACACTATATCCAATGTTAATTATTATTATTGTTGTTGTTGTTGTTGTTGTTGTTGTTGTTGTTGTTATTTAATAATTTGTACCCCACCCATCTGACTGGGTCATTACTCACAGCAGACCCAATGAAATTAATGGGATGATTAACTTGGGTCCGTTCATCTCAGTGGGATTACTCTGAGTGGAAATTGTTGGGTACAGCCTAATCATACAGTGAATTACAGCTGGACAGCTCCCCTGAAAATATAGACTTAGGTAAGTTTGCATAAGGGACTTGGGTGGCCCTGTAGTCTAAACCACTGAGTCTCTTGGGCTTGCCAATCAGAAGGTCGATGGTTCGAATCCCTGCGATGGGGTGAGCTCCTGTTACTCAGTCCCGGCTCCTGCCAATCTAGCAGTTCAAAAGTACGCCAAAAAGTGCAAGTAGATAAATAGGTACCACTGTGGCGGGACGGTAAACGGTGTTCCTGTGCGCTGCTCTGGTTTGCCAGAAGTGGCTTAATCATGCTGGCCACATGACCCAGAAGCTGTATGCCAGCTCCCTCGGCCAATAAAGCGAGATGTGCGCCGCAACCCCAGAGTCGGTCATGACTGGACCTAATGGTCAGGAGTCTCTTTACCTTTACCTTTACCTTTACCTTTATTATATGTGGTGGCTATGTAAGATGATAAAAGACTTCTGGGAAATTATATATAATGAATTGGGAAAAAATGTTGAAAATAACTTTTCCTAAGAAACCATAAGCTTTTCTTTTAGGTATTACAGGACCAGAGATCCCGAAGTACCAGACGAAACTATGTACAAGACCATGGCTGCACGGACTCTGTTAGCCCAGAAAGGGAAAGCTGGTACAACTCCAAACAAGGAAGAGTGGCAGACAAAATTGATGAACTATGCCGAGATGACAAAGCTTACAGAAAGAATTAGTCACCAGGAAGAGTAGATCTATAATAAAGAATGGGGAATGTTTATGATTTATTTGAAAAGCTATTGTAAACAATGACATACATTGGTAGGATTGACAGAAAACTTGTAGTAAAAAAACTGAACTATGGATTGACAAAGGATTTATAAAAATAGAGTTATGAAAGAGATGCAGGGGGGAAATCATTACATTAAGATCCACAATGGGGGGGGGAGTCAAAAAGGATTATATGTTAAATACATAAACATATAATCCTTTTTGTTTAAATGAATATAATTCATTTGTTTATGTAAAATAGAAAATGCAAAAAATAATTATTATAAAATAGTAAAAACAAAATCACTCCCAGTTCCAGCTTCCATTGATTCCTGCTTGATGTTGCCATGTTCTGATACTGCTAGGCACCGCAGTGGAAAATAACACATGGGCACTTGCACACTTTGGGAGATCTGAGGTCTTCTTCCCTGTAAAGCCTTTGGTCTGCTTATGGCTTTTCATTAGCCACATGGGAAGGAAGGACTATTTAAGTGTGGTTCCCCTGGACCCTTTTGCTGGAGGGAAATCAAGCAAAGTTCATCGCAAGGAGGAGCCCAACCAAGGCTCGAAGGAAGAGTCCAAAGAATTGTGGAGCGGCACGAACCATGAAAGAAGCAAGCTGGCAATGACCTCTTGCGGTCACAACAAGCATGGAAGTATGGAAAACACCTTCATAATGAGCATCGCAGAAAGCTTTGTTCACACAGCCCTTGAAGGCAATTACAATCACCAAGACAGGAGATCCTGCAGAGACAAAGGAAGGAGAAGGCAGTCAGCACCAGAGGAATCACAGCATCCCATGATTAGGAATAATTTGCTGCAGTCCACCTTATTCAGCAAGCCAAATTACTTTGCACCGATCCCAGTCGGCGAACCCTGAAAGCTTAATCGTGGCTGGTTGGAAAACTGAGGAGTTGGTTTCTTCTGCTTTCCCTGCAAGAATGATCCTGTCTCTGCTACAAGAGGGGCAAGGTCAATTCCCTTTGTGGTGGAGGCTGCTGAGGAGTCCTGTCTGTACATGCACCAGTTCCACACTCCCCATTGGAAATTTTGCAATTCTCTAAAAGCTGTGATACAGGCCTCATCTAAGAAAAATACATCAACATGTGGGTGGGGGGGGGCACACTTTAAAAAGACATTGCTTAATGAAATTTAAAAGTGTGTGCATTGTGAGTGAAACGTAACATGCATTCAATTATCACTATTTGCATTTAAAAAACAACAACAGACCAATGCGGAAAGAGACAGCCTTAAGAATAAATACACGCAGATTGGAAATGGACCAGAAATGTAGACCCAAAATGGAAATGGACCCAATCCATTCCCCTGAAGTAGCTCGTTAAGGACATTACGTCATCTGGCTTGGGGAAACTGGAGAGTGCCTAGTTTCTCTTAGAGTCCCTGCTATGCATGGAGACAGAAAAAGGTGCCATGTTTAAAAAGGACTCAACTTTGCCTGCAAATGAAGAACTGCAAGTTTACATGCAGTGCCCTCCTGATTCTCCCTGAAGCTTGAATTCAAGCATGGAAGATTCTTCCTTTTCAGCCACAGATTGAAGTTACTTCATGTCACATGATGTCAGGCAATATGACAGATGGGTGATTCCACCCACCTATCAAAGTGACCTGTTGAGGGGCTTACCATTTCTGGATCCAGACCTTCAGCCAAATCCAGTTCCCCAGCCCTGCCTTACAGGGGTCTGAGATGAACCCTTTTCAATATTCTGGTTGAATGTGTGAGGATTCAATCTCTGGCCCCAACATTCCCATGTATGCCAGCCTAGCCTCTTCCTCTTCCAAGATTCACTGAGTTTGGCTTCTGTTTTTGCTTAGCATTGCCAAGCTTTGATTGTTCAATTCTGTAAAAGAGAGGCAGACAATCTGTGGCAAGGGGAGGGTTTTTTTTTTTTTGAGAATTTTGGAAGAGAGCTTGGGAGGGATTTGGGGAAGGTACATGCCACACTAATAGCCTCATGTACACCTGATGTCCCTATGTATTTGACCAGAATAGCTCCATAAGGCAGATCCTCACAAACACCCTGGTAGATATGTTCTGTACCAAAGGAGATTTCTGGACTTGAGTGTGGTCTGGGTGAAAGGAGGTGGGAATGAGGAAGAGATGAATTACCAGCAAATATAGGGGATGAAACCTCTGCGAAGCCAGACACATCGGAACAATAGTGCTGGTCTCCCTCGCAGTTGGCAACCACGCCAGGAAAGCATCGTTCTCTGTTGATAGCAAAGCACCCTCGACATTTCCTCCCGTTGGCTGTCATGTTTACATCTGGCACTGTGAAGGGGGTAAACGGAGAGTCAGGTTAGAAGGAGAACAGGCAAAAGTGGCAAGGAGGGAAATCGCAGGCATCAAATGCTTGCTCAACCAGACTCCTTTCTCAGTCCCTTCCATGCTAGGAGAGATTATGTCCATGATCATTATGCCAGCTTCTGCCTCATTTGCTTTGTTACTTGGGAATATCACAGCATTCATAGCAGGGATGGGGAATTGGTCTCTCTCAAGCTGTTGCTGTACTCCAGAAACAAGGCCACAAACTGTGTTTTACAGAGAAGAGTCCATGACTGCACAAGGGTGGCAATGACCTACCTATAGTCTCTGAGGTTAAACCTCTTCAGGGAACTGGTTGAATGCGAGTGGACTCAAACTGTGGTCCCAACATTCGCAGGCATTATTATAGCAGGCTAGTGAGTATTCTCCCTTCAGTCAGAATCCTATGTAGGGTTCCTACTTGCCAGGAAGTTTCTAACTACGTTCAGTTGAATGCCATTTGAGCCCCCTTTAGACATTTGCACTGACTGTGTGGAGGTTGAGGGAGGACACACTGGAACAGTGCACATGGGGGTCCCTGCTGGAGGGGCTGGTGAGCTAGCTCTCTCCCAGACCCTAACACACTTGGAGTCCTCGTATCATTATCAGAGACAGGAATAGGGCTGCAGCCATGTCAGCCTTGCCGGAAACTGTTATTGCTCTCATTAATGCAGTTAGAATTTGGGGTGCAGGTGGCACTGTGGTCTAAACCACTGAGCCTCTTTGGGTTGCTGGTTGTAAGGTTGGCGGTTCGAATCCATGCAACAGGGTGAGCTCCCGTTGCTCTGTACCAGCTCCTGCCAACCTAGCAGTTCGAAAGTATACCTGCTCAAGTAGATAAATAGGTACCACTGTGGTGGGAAAGTAAATGGGGCCACAAACATGAAGGCATTGGGGGCCATGTCATTCTGCATGCCACAGTCCCCATGCGCATATGTATCCACCTAAATTCCTGAAGAGGACAATGGGCTCATCACATTGCCTTTCAGAATGCTGCTTTCAGAGATTTTATCGGCTGCTACTTATGATAACTATGCATTGCACCTACTGTTTAAGGCAGGATGCTCTGAATAAGGATGGGTGTAGCTGTCAATTTCAAATTATCTCTATTTCTTATTTTTCCAATCTTAATTTCAGTTCCCCACATGTCCACATCAGTTCTGAATTTATTTTAGCAATGCATAAACTTTTATTGCACTAGCCAAAGGCCATGGCATCACTCAAAGAAAGGAAAACAAAAAAAGGGGGGGGGGAGGAATCAGCAGTCACTACATATGCAGTAGAACCATGATAGAATCCACCAAAATTCCTTGTTACACATTCTCAAATAAAATGTGCAATTTTTTTTTTAAAAAAACAACTTTCATTTAAGTGCAGATTTCTGCTGATGTATTTTATCTCATGAAATATTGCACCACTTGGTTGTGGGGGGACAGGACCTAAAAGTGCTTTACAAAAAGATAAAGCAATAAAATCAAGCGGGGGGAATGCAACCCTACTTTAAAACAAACTAAAGCAGATTGAAACTACCTCAACTTTCTAAGCATCTGGGTAGATGCTGCTGTTTTCAGCAGGCACTGTCAGGAATACAGTGAGTTTGCCTGCTTGATCTCAAGATAGAGCTATGCAGCTTATTACAAGTAGAATGCAGGAGTTTATGTGCAAATATACAGTAGCAAGTACCCTTTGTCCTCAGATACGATAAGATATGATAATCTTTATTTTCTGGGTTTCAGGATGAACTACCAGGGGCATATGCGGAGAGAATAAAATAGCATAAAAAATAAATTCCCACCTCAAAACATTAGCTGGCACCCCTCCTAACTACAGAGAGGAGTTGGAGGGTAACGAATGATGCAGTTTAAGGTGATATGATACACAGTTTGGAGAACATAAGGGTATATAAATGCATAAAATACATGGTGGAGCAGCCTTATTGCAGCCATTCCCCTTGCAACAGGAAACCTTGGTGAACACTGTTTCTCCTTCAGCAAATTTAATGGCTGTGAAGCCTTCATAGCAGCTAGTGGATTGCTTGCAGGTTTTCAGCACGTATTGTTGTCCTGCAAGGATTTTAAAGAGAGAGAGAGGAAGAGAGAGAGAATTTTAAATCGAAGGGGAGGACATGATGTGGACAGGCTCTGATCAGTGGTGTAGTGGTAAATGTTTAAGTGCAGGAGCTCATAATGCCAAACGCACGCATCTGTGTTGTTCTAATATATCTTTATATTATATATATATATTAGGGAGGGGCGCACTGAGCTTTGGTTCAAATCTAGGCACTTTGTGAACAGGCTGCTTTGGCTAAAGGTGTTCCATCGATTGCCTGCTTTGACTTATCTGTCTGAATCCACTTCATTTTGCCTTTCCCAATTTACTATTGAATATATATATATATATATATATTTGCTTTCGTAGATTTTCACGGGTACAGGAATGCAGGTTTTGGTGTCCTCGGGTGTCTTCCCGTGTAAAAGTTGGGG
>JAXCMG010000253.1:867297-895274 GCA_034642415.1 Podarcis siculus
CACTTTCAACAGAAGTGGGTAACATTTGCAGGCATGGTCGCTCCTGCAGAGCAGATAGTGCCTGTCAAATTATAGGCAAATAAGTCTGGGGACATTTGTGCTGCACACCTTTCCTTTCCTTTCCCCTTTCCCCTTTCCCCTTTCCCCTTTCCCCTTTTGCAGGCAAAGGCTGCCCTTTCCAAGGGCACAAATCCTGGCAAATTTTGGAAGGATAGCTGCAGTAGTCCCCCCCCCCCCTGCGCGCGCGAAGGGCAGCTGTTATAGCTTTGGGATCTGCTCAATCATCTCCCACTTTTACTATTGGGAAGCAAAAATGGCTATAACTTTCCTGCATTTACAGAAGTGGGTGAAATTTGCTGTCATCATAGCCCTTCCTGAAGGGAAAAAGCCTGCCAAAGTGCAGGCAAATAAGTTCAGGGGCCTTTGTTCTGGACACTTCTAAAATAATAATAATCATTAAGGAGCCATATCTAGCTCGGGTGTCGTTTCAAAGTGCCACCACACTGAATGCTCAATTCTTATATTCTGCAGAACAGACCTTCTGATAAGACAGTATCTGTAGGAGGCCCTCTTCTGCAGAGTGCAGTGTTGTATTGGGTATATTATAGGTGAGACTATCTTTAAGGAATCTTACTCCCAAGCTGTGAGCTAAGAAGCCTTTAATATCACAGCTGCAGAATTAGGACCAGTGGTCACTGAACCCTGTCAGTGGTTGTTGATCTCTTGCACATACCTCTAATGTTGTATGATTGAACAATGGCACAACTGTCAAAAATAGATGAACATTTCTTCAAAGTTCCAGTGCAATCCAGTTCAATGCCATTACAAATCCAGCACTCCAGAGACAGCCCTAAAAGCAGGAAAGGAAGAAGAATCATCAAGATCCATTATTATTGTTTGTTACCTTTTCTAAGGTTAATATTTGAATTGGCAGTACTTAACCACATAGCATCATTACATTATTTATATTTTAATAGCAAGCTGCTTCCAAGTCCAGGTGAGCAATAGCTCCTAAAAGTGCAGGCACAGTCAGGTGCCAGACACTGAAGTGCCAGACTAAAGAACCAGGTCTCTCTGGGATTGAGGGAAGCTCCTCCTCATGAGTAGATCAAACGCCACAGTAGATGTGGGCCTTTGTTTTGGTCAATTGTGCAGAGGGCCACCAAGATTATCAAGGTTCTAGAAACCAAGCCTTAGGAGAAACGGTTGAAAGAGCTGGGTACGTTTAGCCTGGAAAATAGGAGACTGAGAGGAGATATGATAACCATCTCCAAATATCTCAAGGGCTATCACATGGAGGATGGAACAGTCTTGTTTTCTGCTACTCCGGAGGGTAGGTCTCAAACCAATGGCTTCAAGTTACAAGAAAGGAAATTCTAACTAAACATCAAGAAAAACTTTCTGATAGTAAGAGCTGTTCAGCAGGGGAACAGACTCCTACGAGAAGTTGTGGACTCTCCTTCCTTGGGGGTTTTTAAGCAGAGGCTGGATGCCCATCTGTCATGGATGCTTTAGCTGAGATTCCTGCATTGCAGGAGGTTGGACGATGACCCTTGGGATCCCTTCCAGTTCTAGAATTCTGTACTTCTATGATTGGCCGGTTTGTAGTAAGTTGCTTCGGGCAAGAGAAAGTGGCTAGAAATTAATAACAATCATCATCCAGATTGTCTGCTGCCATCTGCCGCCATTTAGTTGCTCTGGGTGGGGCACAGATGGCTCATGGCCAAAGAACTCCAGTTGCCGGAGTGTTGGAACAATATATTTGCACAAGTTGCCGGACATGTAACTGAGCTTTCCTGTGTTTTGACCTTGGGCTTGTTGTAACCAAAGCAAGACCACCTCCGCCTCCATTGTAACTTACGAATGCCATCTTGAGCCAGACAGCTGCCATTTTGATATATCATAATCATTTATTCTTATTGTAATCAGTAGGCTAGTTTCTACATATTATCCTACACTCTGTCCTCCATCCAGGGAAGAAGTGAAGTTGGGCCAATTAGGGTATAGCCATGGCCGATTTAGGGCAACGTAGGCAGTTCCCCATGGATGCGGGTGGTGCTGTGGTCTAAACCACTCAGCCTCTTGGGCTTGCCAATCAGAAGGTTGGCAGTTCGAATCCCCGTGACGGGGTGAGCTACTGTTGCTCTGTCCTAGCTCCTGCCAACCTAGCAGTTCTAAAGCATACCAATGCGACTAGATAAACAAGTACTGCTGCAGAGGGAAGGTAAATGACGTTTCCATATGCTCTGGCACTTGTCAGTGCCTCATGTCACCAGAGGCTGTTTAGTCATGCTGGCCACATGACCCAGAAAGCTGTCTGAGGACAAACGCTGGCTTCCTTGGCCAGAAGTGAGATGAGCGCTGCAACCCCAGAGTAATTCATGACTGGACTTAACTGTCAGGAGTCCCTTTAGCTTTAGGCAGTTCCCCTACACATGGTGCTGAGCGGAGGGGGCACAAAATTGAGAAGATCCATAACTGAGAAGATTCATTTGGGGGCACCAAACGTTGCCCAGACAGACACTGTTTTGATATATCATAACCAATTATTCTTATTGTAATCATGCTGAAATGCAATCTTAAGAGAGGAATGTAAAAAGAGCAGGCTGCAATAAAAGGCGTAAAGGAAAGTTTTAGAAGCATGCTAAGGCATGGCCTTTAAACAGGAAAATGACTAGCTAGCTGAGGTGTGGAAAGATCTGTCTTCGCAGTTAAGCTGGCAGTAAGACTGTATCACTGGGTGCCTTGCATGACTATATGACTATAAAAATGGTGCGTAAACAGAGATCAGGGTTCCAGCCTCTGATCACTTTCCTTATTGCTTGCTGTAACCTTTCCTGCTCAAGCAAGAAATAAAACTTTACTTTTGGAAAATTCTCAGGCATCACACCTCATTGCTAGTGAGTAAAGGACTCAACTGTGCAATTAACATTACGTGGGGTTTCCCCACATCAGAATATTTCTGGACCTTGCCTTTTGTGTTGTTCCTGTGTTTTGAGTTTGGACCATGACCAGAACTTGATTTCTTTGATTGTCCCTGTGTGTGAATTTGGGACTGCTGAATTTGGTGTCATTTGCAGTAGGACAGCACCTGAATTTTGTATTTTGTATGGTGGGTTCCTGAGATGAGCAGGGGGTTTTTTTGTCAGTGCTTGGGTACAATCTGTTGCAGCTTTGAAACAAGATGGTAGGGTACACCTTTCAAAACTTCACTAATTCTAACTGCTAACTTGAAAACTGCACTGATCTGGGTTTCCTGAGCAATGCTGTGCAAGAGATTGCTAGTACTTTATATAATTATAAGCTCTGAGTGTGTCAAGCAAGCTAATTGACTCTTGTCCCCTTTTCAGGGTTTTATTTTTTTTCAAAGTTGCACTCAGCATTACATAGCTCCTATTAGAGGGAGTGATGGTGATGTATAGAACCATGCCTAGTTGTTCACCTTGTGACCCACAAACTATCATTTCCAATTATTTGCATTCATAAAAATGTCATTTAGCACAATTAGCTTTTTAAAAGTTACATTTTGCAAGCTGCCCTATTTTATATTACATTTCAGAGCCCTGGTTTAATAATGTGAGGGCTCTGCTTTGCTTACCTTTACGTGCCAGGAATAGCAGCATTCCCATATTGAACCAGCGTAGGGTGAGATAATGCATCAATGGAGAGGTTTTCTGGGCTGTTGGTAATTTTGCAGAAGAGATAATTTGGCCTGATACAGCTTGTTATACAGTGCTGCAGGAATGCCTCCACCCACCCTCAAAACGCAAACAACAACAAGAAGAAAAAGGTAAAGCATGTAATAGATAAATCAGTCTGATTGAATTTCTGCTTTAGATTTGATGTAGGATTGGAAAGCGGGGGGGGTTTGGTAAGATGCAGGATGATGTGGAGTTTTGACACCATGGACTTAACTTCTTGGCACCAATATCGCTGACACTTACACAGGCAAGTGTGGTTGTGTGCCCAGCAGTTCCCAAGTGATTAATAAGCGCACAGACACGAGTATTTAGGTTTATGGGATAAAATAGGCCACAACTTTATTGGCTACAGAAGTGAGCAGTTCGGCTTAGGCATTGGGTGAAGCCAGGCTATATCTCAGCTCCTGTCCATCATCAGGGTGTCCAACTAAAGTTAAACCAACAATAGGGGGAGCCCTTGACTTATATCATAGGGCTAGCCCACATCCAGGCATCAAACAGAATCCACACACACTCCAGATCCCTTTAACAGGCTAACCTTATTGCAGAGTGGCAGGCGGAGGCTACAACCTCCCCTCCATTAAATGAAGGCTTAACCTCACAAAGTTGTTACCATTGCTACAAGGTAGGTGAAAACCAAATGACTGGAGCCAATTCACCAAGTGGAAAAATTCCTACCCGGCCCCAACAATATGGCGGCCAACATCTGTCCATAGCAAGGTTTTGTCATACCAAAGCATAAAAAGAGGGTGGGTGGGAAAATCCGGCGAGGATGCGAAAGAGGGGAGCCCCCCAGCCACACTGCAGTTTAAATCTCCCACAGCAATGATCGGCTAACAGGGCCACTAGGCGTGACGTAGCCAGGGGTCAGTGCAAGGGGGGAGTCAACTTCCCGCCCCCAAGCTGGAACGCTGCCAGGAACCGGATGCCTGGCCGCACCACTGCCCACTGCGAAAGGTGAGCGGACATTCAGGGCATTGCAGCAGCAAGGTGTGGTTGCAGCGGGCATACCAAAAGGAGCACTGGATTGGCTGTGCCAATGTAGCCATGCCACCCAACCTCACCGCTGCTGTGCCCTCTGCACCATCCAGGTTCATGGCACCAGCCCTTCCTGACAATGACCTACATCAGAACGCAAACTAAAGTTTTAACTTTGCATCTTTGCTGCAATATCAAGAACTGGTTTGTTTTTTACCATGCCCAAGTTGACTGAATGTCTAACATCTTCTTTCTCCAGTGCCGGGAGTTGGAGGGCCTGGTACGGCAATAGTATTTAGGTGAGGGAACAGGCTGAGGCTACACAAAATAATCCCCCCCTCACCTAGCTCTGAGGTAGTGCTACATGGAGCATAGCTGTCAACTTTTCCCTTTTTTTAAGGGAAATCCTCTTCAGAATAAGGGAATTTCCCTTTAAAAAAGGGAAATGTTGACAGCTATGACATGGAGCTAGGGCAGAGAGCAAATGGAGACAGAAGTTGCAGAAGCCCTCATCAATGCCTGCTTCAGACCCTGCCTGCTATGTAGGGTTGCCATGTGTCCTCTTTTTCCAGGGCACGTCCTCTTTCTCAGGGGTAAAATTTCTGTGTGGGTAGATTTTTAAAATTTTCCAAAATGTCTCAGGTTATACTTTCTGGGTGAGATGTGGCTGAAGACTTGCTTTCCTCTTCTCTTCACCTGCCCCCCTCCAGCACTATATCACAGCTTCTATAGCCTACATATAGGGACGCGGGTGGCGCTGTGGGTAAAAGCCTCAGCTCCTAGGGCTTGCCGATCGAAAGGTCGGTGGTTCGAATCCCCGCGACGAGGTTCGCTCCCGTTGCTCGGTCCCAGCGCCTGCCAACCTAGCAGTTCGAAAGCACCCCCGGGTGCAAGTAGATAAATAGGGACCGCTTTCTAGCGGGAAGGTAAACGGCGTTTCCGTGTGCGGCTCTGGCTCGCCAGAGCAGCGATGTCACGCTGGCCACGTGACCCGGAAGTGTCTCCGGACAGCGCTGGCCCCTGGCCTATAGAGTGAGATGGGCGCACCAACCCCAGAGTCTGTCAAGACTGGCCCGTACGGGCAGGGGTACCTTTACCTTTACCTTTACCTATAGCCTACATATAGTAGGGGTATTTAAAATGAGAGTCGTCATAACATCCTCTTCTTTGCTCTTCAAAATATGGAAACTCTATACAGTGGTACCTCGGGTTAAGAACTTAATTCGTTCTGGAGGTCCGTTCTTAACCTGAAAGTGTTCTTAACCTGAAGCACCACTTCAGCTAACGGGGCCTCCCACTGCTGCCGCACAATTTCTGTTCTCATCCTGAAGCAAGGTTCTTAACCCAAGGTACTATTTCTGGGTTAGCGGAGTCTGTAACCTGAAGCGTATGTAACCCGAGGTACCACTGTATAGTGGCTGCCAGCTCCAGGTGAAGCTCCAGCTTTGAAAGGTGCCAGCTGTATGGGGCTCCTACTCTGAGGCAAGTCCTATTGTGACACCCTCTTTGGAGGATTCCAACAGATCAGCTCAGTGGTGTAGACAGTTAAGCTTACGTTGCTGGTGGGTGTTTTAGACTCTGCCGTCCTGACCATATAACCAATGCCATTCACAATGTGGATGTCAGAAATGGAAGGAATGGTAAATGGAGGATGTGTCATTCTTCTTCTTTGGGAATTATTGAACACTTCAGTTCCACAGGCACTGTGCACTTAAGCGAGATTGCAGATAACTGGAAAGCCTGAAGACACCTCGTTCCGCTTCCTGCCCCTTTTTGTGATGTTTTTGGGTCACTTCCAGGGTGGGTGTGATGCATACATGCACATTCAAGCACATATGAGACACGCCTAAAATGGTTGTGCCTGTATTCATTTACAAAGCCCAGAACAACAAAGGTACCTTAGGGACCTCCAGAACCTCTGTTTCCCTTCCATAAGCAACAAACAAACACCTTTCTAATAAAATGAAATCAGAAAGTCTTAGAAAGCCCTACCTGCCTTTTCTTTACTTATCAGCAAATCAGTCCATATCTACTGTGCCCTAGAAGGCTGCAGGAATCAATATATGAACCTGAATCCTGACTGCAAAAGACCTGTTGGCGCCATAGCAACATCATCGCTATGACGACACAGTGTGAAGGTGAAGCAGGCTTCTTAGGCCTTTGGCAGTTTTGTGGGAGAGATGGTCAGGCAGTCACATGACTGTTGGAATTCCCTCTTCCTCCACAACTGTCAAAATAAGGGTTGGAAACCTTCCCTCAGGAATAATCTGTCAGGGGCTGCACTCCAGCAATGACCAGTGCTGATAACGACCAGAGCCAGAGCCAGAGCCAAAAAACGATGATGATGTTGTTGCTACATTTATTTATATCCTGTCTTTATCCCTGAGCCAGGACTCAAGGCAGCTCGCAACAAATAAAACAAGCATGACACAAAAATTAATACAAACATGGGTTTGGGGATTTATCTGAAATAAAATCAATGTGTTGTTACAGGCAACCCTATATCAGGAAGATGTTAATACTTTATGCTTTATGGTGTTTTTTATATGTGTTGGAAGCTGCTCAGAGCGGCTGGGGCAACCCAGCCAGATGAGTGGGGCAGAAGTGTTGTTGTTGTTGTTGTTAATTAAGTAGTGGGTGGACATAGCAGACGACACAGAGATTTCTCCAAGTAGTTCTTTATAAGTAAGCTGAAACTGAACTGAACAGCAAACAGCTCAGCCGGCCTGATTTTATAGGCAGCCAGCTGTCAACATTGTCACAACAGCAGCCCAGGGTTTCCTGCCTAAATTAACTTATATGGACCTGAGTGAAAACTATGTACACAATACCCCTTGGTGGCCAGGGTGAGAACTTCAATACATAACATTATTATTATTATTAGAAATCCAGACCCTTCCTGTAGTCTTGTTATGTTGTCTTCTTTGTTGAGGTTTATAAACAGAGGCTGGATGGCCATCTGTCAGGGATTCTTTCGCTATGATTCCTGCATTGTAGGGGGTTGGACTAGATGACCCCCGGGGGATCCCTCCCAGCTATACAGTTCTATGATTCTATTACTCCTGGACCTTTTAAAAAGTACCCACCACATACACTCCCATTGGAACAAGTTGTTTCTGATGGATTTTAAATGCAGTCGTACTGTTTGCACTCATTTTCTAGGCAGGAAATGGATTTGATTTTTCACCCCAATAAAAAAATGTTGAATTAATGTTTGAACATTTTAATGTGTCCCTGCAGCTTGAACTCTCTGCCTGCACCCAATGCTGACTAGAAAAACAGAGGAACAGTATTCTAAATGAAGTTGCTCGTGTGAGTTTCCACCTTTAATCTGGGTTGGTACTCAGACCAGATATAGATCTTGCTGAGAACTAGATTTTACTTGCCCTAATAAAAACTGCTACCCACACTACCTTTATACTAGATCCGTGTGCTCTTTCAGGCTGTATCCAGATTGGCATGGAAATTACAAGCATTAGTCGAGAAGACTCAGAATAGGGAAATGGCCACTGTTAGTTCTAATCTTTCTCAGAATCACCATTCTGCTCAAAAATCCCCCCCCCCTATGAGACCCTAGATCAGGCGTGCAAAACCTTTTCCAGTCCCAGGGTCTTATTTTCTTCTAGGCAACCTTCTGGCAAATGCCAGTTTGTGGGTGTAGCCAGAGACAAAAGTGGTCAAAGCAATGGATGTGGATTTTATCTTCCTACAGTAGGCTAGTTTCTACGTATTACCCTACACTCTGTCCTCCAGCCTGGGAAGAGGTAAAGTTGGGCCAATGACTATTCAGCACTCACTGTGCTGAGTGGAGTGGCCCCAAAATTGAGAAGTTCCATAACTGAGAAGATCCATTTTGGGGCGCCAAATGTTGGCTTCACACAGAGCACCATATTACAAAAGCATACCCTCCACCGTCCCACTGATCAAAATCGGGACGCTTGGGTTTTTTTGGATCCTGAGCTCTCGTGGGAGTCAGCTGATTCCCACAAGAGTGCGTAACCAAGAAATGAGTGACTTTTGGTCCAGTGCTCTGGTACAAGCCAATGGACTCTCACCAGAGCGCCAGACCAAAAAATGGCCCCATAGACCTGAGGTTCCCCACCCTAGCCCTAGACCCTCTGGTCTGTTTCTTAGTTGTTTCACAGTGATGAGAAAACCCTAGAATTATGCAAGAGCTGCCATATGTCTGGACATTATCAGGATTGACTTCAGGGGACAATTTCTGAAATGTGGCACTTTGTCTTGGATCTTTGGCAAATTGTGGTTTTTGGCATTTTTGAAAGAAAGAAAAAGCTCTGTAAATCAAGTGTGGGGAGGCTTTGACCCTACAGATGTTCTTGAACTGCAACTCCCATCGGCCCCTGCAAGTTGTAGTTCAGCAGCAACCAGAGGGCCAATGGTTCTCTACACATGCATTAAAGGAAAGCCTCTTGATAGAGTTGCCCACAGGTTTGATTGAAAAGGAAAGCTTTAGCGTGTCAGGCATATTATGAAACGTATTCAAAAAATTAAATAAATGTATTTTTCATAGTTCAAGGATTAGAATAGTCAACAAGTTTATAGAGTAAAAGCTAAGGTCAAGGAGTGTAAGGGTGGTTTTGTAACAGTGCAAGCTGGTATAGGAAAATGTCAACACATGACTGGTACGGATCCTAGGATAAATGTCCTATAAAAGGTCCCATGTTAGTCTGTGCAGAAACTCTCTCTCTCACTCCCTCATCTTTTTAATCCTCCAGCTCTCCTACCATCAGAGACCATCCACACACAGCTTTAGGCTCTGGTAAGAAGTTGCCTACTAACTGGCTTGATCCACCAGTCTAGTAAGGTTTTGTGTTATGGTGGGATATGTTACTTAATATTTACAAAGTTGTTCAATTATTAGACTATGGAGATGCATGTTTGAAGTTGTTGTTGTTTAGTCGTGTCCAACTCTTCGTGACCCCACGGACCAGAGCACGCCAGGCACTCCTGTCTTCCACTGCCTCCTGCAGTTTGGTCAAACTCATGTTAGTAGCTTTGAGAATACTGTCCAACCATCTAGTCCTCTGGCATCCCCTTCTCCTCATCAGGGTCTTTTCCAGGCAGTCTTCTCTTCTCATGAGGTGGCCAAAGTATTGGAGCCTCAGCTTCAGGATCTGTCCTTCCAGTGAGCACTCAGGGCTGATTTCCTTAAGAATGGATAGGTTTGATCTTCTTGCAGTCCATGGGACTCTCAAGAGTCTCCAGTATGATGGAGCAAAACCAATGATTTTTAAAATTAAAAAGCATTCTGTGTATGTCATCATAGGGCTGATTAGTACAGGATTCCAGATTTCACTGGGGCCTTTTAAAAGCCCTTTCTGATGCCTTTTTGAAATCTTACTGTAGGGGAGAAAAAGAAATTAAATACTTTGGGGAATCAATAATTGCTAAGCTTTAGGAACACTTGGCCCACCCTGGAACTATCCCTGAATTAATCTGGGAATTGGGCTAATGTTGAGAGGGGTTTTTTAATATATTTAAAAATCCCAATTAAACATATGGTTGGGATGGGGGCAGGGAAAGGAGGAGAAACTATGTCACCAAGAGTAGGAGGGTTCAATCCTGCAGGAGCTGGTTTCTTCAATGCTTTCCCTATGAGGAACATGCTGGTTAATGAAATCTGTGCTACCTTGACAGCCCTGGGCAACCTGATCTGGGACTGTCTTGTCCCGACATGGCCCAAAGCTGGATCCTCCGAAACAGCCTGATTTGGTTTGGGCACAAGTTAATTTAAGTACATTATTTTAAGCATTTTAAACATAGAGCAATAAAAGGCACATGCCAATTTTATTGTAGCATTGTTGCCCTTATACCCTGGCAAACTGGGAAGTTCTGCAGTTTGTCATTTGTACTATGCTTTTGGCTTGTTCCAATTATAAAAGAGCTTGGGGGAGGGATCGAAGTGAGGAAGCTCATTTATACTAGGGTTATAATATTTCCTGACACCTGCAACGTTGTTGAGCTTTTTTTACGAAGGCCCCCCCCCCCCCCATAATTAAGAAAGGTTTTTGGAGCTGTTTCTGCTGACATTTTGCCAATTTGGCAAAGTTCCCCCCTGACACCATTTTCACACCCAAAAGCCAGGACATGTCAGGAATTTTCCTGACGTATGGCACACCTAATTCATACCATTGTGCTATCAATATGTCTAAACTCCTTGGGTTGAAGTGTCAACTGCATGCTAGCCTTTAAATCCCTGATGCAGAGTATATGCTACTTTTCACAGTACAAAGCCTTCAGGTATGGATGGGTGAGAAATTTGACCCATTTTGCATTTGCAGCTGAACCTATCAAACCCACACTTTCTGAACTGAAATACAGTGGACCTCGGGTTAAGAACTTAATTCGTTCTGGAGGTCCATTCTTAACCTGAAACTGTTCCTAACCTGAGGTACCACTTTAGCTAATGCGTCCTCCCGCTGCCGCCCTCTACCACCACACAATTTCTGTTCTCATCCTGAAGCAAAGTTCTTAACCCGAGGTACTATTTCTGGGTTAGCAGAGTGTGTAATCTGAACCGTCTGTAACCCGAGGTACCACTGTACAGCCACCCGTCGAAATTTGCAACTCATCTGAATTTTGCAGTGCAGTTCTCAAGTCGAACAACATTAGGGGAAAATGTGCATGGAAATTGATATATTAGTGAAATGGCCATTCAAATATGCATTACATTTGAAGAACATATGCAAAAAAACCCATATATTAGGCAAGACCCACAGACCCTGGTTGAGTGCCAGGAAAACTATGGGGTCTTGCCAACTTTTGTAACATGAGGTTCTGGACTGGATCTGGGCAGAGGAAAGCTAAGGTGAGGAGGAGAGGGAAACACACCTCCCTGGAAAGACGTGAACAGCACTAAAAAGCATGGTTCTAGGCTTGTTAGAGCACTGAGGAGGAGCAGTCCAATTAGGAATTGGGGGTAGATAGGAACGTAGTGTTTTGTGTTACAGAGTCCCCTGTAAGATTATTGTTACTTGACCAACCTCAAAGTAGCAGGGGGCTATCTGGAAAATTCTACTTCATTGTGAGATGATGACTAGAAAGCAGTAAGGAATCTGGTGCAAGACAAACAAATTCCAACCTCCAACCCGCCACTACGATTGCTGCATTGTTCAACTTCAGGAATTTATCAGAGGATGCTCTTATCAAAATTTGTCCAATTACAGGATATGCAACTGCAAACTAGTTGGAATTCTCTTGTGTTTCACCGGGGTTTAATGTAAAACAGAAATGCATGTGCATTGTGTGCCTAGGACCCTCATACCTACGGGACCACCTCTCCTGGTATGCCCTGTGGAGGACCTTAAGGTCCATAAATAACAACACTTTGGAGGTCCCAAGCCTCAAGGAGGTTAGATTGGTTTCAACTAGGGCCAAGACCTTTTCAGCACTGGCCCCGACGTGGTGGAACGCTCTGTCACAAGAGACCAGGACCCTGCGGGATTTGGCATCTTTTCGCAGGGCCGGCAAGATGGAGCTGTTCTGCCTGGCCTTTGGTTTGGACTCAGTCTGACCCCTTATATGGGATTTGGTATATAAATTTTCCCTTGGCATTTTTGCTGGCCCATGTAGGATAGCTGGCTCGGGTGAATATCTGATGTTACCTCCCTTTATGGTCTTGATTTATGGGCTACTACTAAAATAAGGCTGCATTTTAAGCTGTATTTTAAGCCATATTTTAATTAACTGTTTGTTGTTGTTGTTGTTTTGTTTTTTTCCTATTACATTTTATTGTAATTCATATTTGGTGTTAGCCGCCCTGGCCGGGGAGGGTGGGGTATAAAAAAAATATTATTATTATAAAATGTGTCACAGTGAGTTAAATGAGTTCCGTGTTTATTCAAACACTTCCAGAAAGTTTACTTTGGCTAATCATTCACTGCAGATCTTCACATGCTCCACCTTGAGAGGTCCCTGTTGTCCTTCTTCCACGTCCCTGAACTCTGGCAGGCTTTTGGCTCCACTGTAATATACAGAGCTGTCAAATAATTAAAAGAGAGACTCTTAGCCCATCTAGCATTGTCTACACTGAGTTTAGAGAATCGGATGTGGTCATACAGGCATAGGAACAGACTATGCAAGCCTTGGTGATCTGCTGATCATTGGTCCTTCAAAGTACTGTGTTCCAGGCTTGGAAGACATCACTGATCTGCAGTGCCTGCAAACCGCTTTTGCTCCAGCCTTGTCTCATATAAGATGTCTTGGCAAGTAGACGTGGCTTGGCCTAAACAGCATCATAGGTGAAATTGGAAGGCTTGACAGAATCAGACCAACAGGACAGAGGTTGCTTACCCCTGGTCTACATGGGGGTTTCAGAAGGGGGGTAGTCCTAGCCCTACCTGGAGATTGGCATATGGGCAACTCTTTCCCCCCCCCAACAAATTTATGTTTGTCTTTAATCTGTTAACTTTTTATCATAAACTTTTTATGATTTTATGTTTTTATATATATATATATATATTTATTGAGGTTTTTCATATAAAACATGCTTAGAAAAAAACACAAATCATCATTATCCATTTAACATCTTTCCATTATTTCTTTGGACTTCCCCACACCTCCCGCATACACTTGCATCATTGTAAAATTAGTTCCAAACAAATTATCATTTTACTCATAATCTTAAATTTAGTTAGCATATAATTCACGCTTAGATCTAATTTAGTGATAGACAGTTATTTTCTACTCTGACATCCCAATCAGCACTCAACCAAATTACAATGCTTTTGTAAATAAATCTTGAATTTTCTCCAGTCTTCTTCCATCCTTTCTTCTCCCAGGTCTCGAATTCTGCCGGTCATCTCAGCTAGCTGCATATCTGCATATGATTTTATGTTTTTATATCATTGTAAACTGCTGTGATATATATTCATGATACAGCAATATATAATTTTTTTTAAAAAAAATAATACAGTGGTACCTCAGGTTACAGACGCTTCAGGTTACAGACTCCACTAACCCAGAAATAGTACCTCAGATTAAGAACTTTGCTTCAGGATGAGAACAGAAATTGCGCAGCGGCGACGCTGCGGCAGTGGGAGGCCCCATTAACTAAAGTGGTGCTTCAGGTTAAGAACAGTTTCAGGTTAAGAACGGAACTCTGGAATGAATTAAGTTCTTAACCCAAGGTACCACTGTAAATAAATAAGTAAATAATACTCCACTGGAGGTTTTTACGCTGAAGTAATCTGACATAAAGCAAGAGTTGATGTAGTGATTTTGAACCCTTTTGAACAAAACAAAACTCTGAATTCACAACATGTCTTTTGCATCTAACGATGAGAGAAATGCTATGGCATGCCACCTTTGTTAATCTAGTGTTGGTTTTGTCACTAGAAGTGGTTTTCTAACTGAGCTAGGAGCTAAAATCTTGCCCCAAATATGAATTCACAATAGCCATATGGGATTCTAATATGGCAACTACAGTCACTCCTTTCCCAAGACAGGCAATATAATTGTTTGGTCATGTTTTGGATTGTGCTCCTGCTGACAAGCTTACTCTTCTTGTTTATTGCTCTGAATGGTTTTGCGGCTACCTCAGGCAACACGGATAAATATTTTGTGCAACCACTCTTGCACCGTGCATTTCCTATCACCATGAAAGCTCTCCTGGAACTCTTCTTCTTCACTCTGCTTCTTACTATAGGTAAGGAATGTTTCAATGTCCCATAGAAAAGGGAATTGTTCTATTAGGATCAATGGGGGCCAAACTAGATGTCATTTGATGCCACCTCATTGGTGTGAATATCCAGAATAGCTTTACAAGATGGGTGGGCTACTGGATATGACTGGTTGGCTGGATCCTTACCTCCACCACATGGGCCAAGTCAGACAGGGCTCCCCACTTGCCTATCACCTGATATCACAATGGCATCAAGTGACCTGCTTTCACCTGTATGTACCATCGGGTGATAGTTGTGGTTTGCAAAAGTTCCCTGAGGGCAGGGGTCAGCTGGAATCCCTTGAAGGTGTTTAGATAATGTCTACAGAAGCTTAAGGTAAAGGTAAAGGGACCCCTGACCATTAGGTCCAGTCGTGATTAACTCTGGGGTTGCGGTGCTCATCTCGCTTTATTGGCCGAGGGAGCCGGCGTACAGCTTCCAGGTCATGTGTCCAGCATGACTAAGCTGCTTCTGGCAAACCAGAGCAGCACACGGAAATGCCGTTTACCTTCCCGCTGGAGTGGTACCTATTTATCTACTTGCACTTCGTGCTTCTGAACTGCTAGGTTGGCAGGAGCAGGGACCGAGCAACGGGAGCTCACCCCGTTGCGGGGATTTGAACTGCCGACCTTCTGATCGGAAAGTCCTAGGCTCTGTGGTTTAACCCACAGTGCCACCCACGTCCCTTAGAAGCTTAGAAGCTTCCAAATGGCTTCAGTCAGATTTCCAGCGGGCGCCACTGGGATTCAGTGTTGTTCATCGATCCTCTCCATGGCTAGCTAAACCAGAATAAATTGTGCGAAATGATTACAGCAGGGGTGGCCAACTCCCAAGAGACTGTGATCTACTCACAGAGTTAGAGACTGACAGTGATCTACCCCCTTTTGGGGGATTCAAGTTGAAGTTGTTGAGCTTTTTTAGGGAGGAAATCCCCTTTGGGGGGGATGCAGGGCAAAAATGTTGAGCTTTTCTTAGGGGAGCCAAAGTTGTTGAGCTTTTTTGGGGAGAGCCAGTGATCTACCACAGGCGGCCAGTGATCTACTGGTAGGTCACGATCTGCCTGTCGGACGTGCCTGGATTACAGAATGCAGAATGGAAAAGAAATTGTACACATTTGCTCAGTTTGCATAACTGCTATTGATCACAGAATTGGAGTTGTCTGTCTGTCTGTGTGTAGCAGTTTTTTCTACATAGTCTTCTTTCTAGGCACAGGCTCCTGATGTCTAGAAACATCCACAGGTGGTTTAGAGGAACAGCAGTTTAGCTACCAATGGGTGGGTTTTGCCCTTTTATTGAATTTAGAATTCTATCTGTCCCATAAACTTAGCTTGCTTTTTTTGCTTCCCACATCCAGGTGCCTCGCTGGACTGTGAAACTTGCATGGTCTTCAACACCGACAACATTGCGTGCCAGAAGAAGACTTGTGATGCTGGGCAAGATACTTGTGTTGTTGGTGTGAGCAAAACCTCAGTAGGTGGGTGAGGGAGATCATAAGCCAGGCCCTGACAGTGAAATGGCCACAGGTCCTATGCAAGCTACCTGGGCTTAAGAGCTGAAGATGCCTTATAGTGAGCTGAAGGTGCCTTATCCCCCTGCTCCAAGGTCCACCTGTGGGAACTGATAGGTTGGTGAGTGCCAGGGACAGGGCCTTTCTTTGTGGAGGACGCACATCTCTAGAATACCCTTCCCAAGGAAATACATGTGATCACTTTTTTTCAGTCTTTCGGAAGGCCTTGAGGGCTTTCTTGTTTCAGTCCACATTCTGGTAATTGGCTGGAACACTGTCTTAACGATGGTTTTCTCCACTGCCACTAATTTTAAAGCTTTTCTTTTGTTGTTGTTACTGTTGTTATTTTTATTTGGTCCATCTAGAGATCACTTAGTGCCCGCAGATCTTCAAGAAATAAAGAATTCCTTTCAAAGAAATAAGCAAAAGTACATAAAAATACATTGAGCACAGATTCAGGTGATTTGCATTTTAAAAGTCCAAATACATGGATATGCAATATACATATTTGTATTTATATAAATATATTATTATATTTATAAAAAAGATAATTACCAGGCATCATCAGAGACCCTCTAAGTGTTCCAATTTTCCAGGGACAGTCCCGGAAACAGTCAGCTCTTGAGCTAGAGGACCATGAGAAGAACCAGAGAATCCCAGACTAGAGACTCGATCAGGACTCTTAAAAACTAGATGGCCAGTGTTGGCATAGCCTTCTTGACTTACAAAGGAAGTTGCTAGGAAGAATTGGGCAGGTGAACATCTCTAATAAAGTGCATGTGTTTCTTCCTCATCCTCAGATGGACAAAGCATCCTGAGCTCAGTGAAAACCTGTCAGTCTTCCGACATCTGCAATCTTTTGGCACCAGTTCATATGCATTTTGGCAAGGATAGGGTCATCCAGTGGCGTAGCGTGGGGGGTGCCAGGGGTGCCGGCCGCACCGGGCGCAACATCTGGGGGGGGGCGTGAGTCCAGAGGGCCCAGCCGCGTCGTGCCCTCGGCCCACCCCTATTGTCAGAGCGGCCAGCCAGCCTCCGCCTGCTCCTACCTTGCCCACCCGAGGACTGCGGCAGCGCCCGCCCCCGTGGCCACCTACCCCGCCCCGCCTCGCCCATTGGCTCGCCTCCCTCGGCCCGGCCTCTCTCCGATGGCCGCGGGGGGTGTCCTGCTCGGCGCTGGCGCCTTTTTTCAGGAGGTAGGGAGGCTGGACGGGGAGGTGGGGTCGGAAGCGGGCAGAGAAGGAGGGGAGCTCGTAGCCAAAAGGGCTGCGCCGGCCGGCAAAGGGCCGGGGAAAGTTTGGAGAGGAGAAACGCACCGTCATGATTTCCCGGTGGAAGCGGCAGGATTAGGGATGGCGAAGCGTTATTACGCACGAATTTCGCTGGGTGAGAGCTTCGGGGATCGATCGGCGGAAATGGGAATCAATTGGAATATGAGAAAGAGAGAGAGAGAGACCATCATTCATAGGCATAGATTTGTAGGGTTAGGGGGCGCAAATCCACGGGTTAGGAGGCGCAAATTACTTGCCTTGCCCCGGGTGCTGACAACCCACGCTACGCCACTGGGGTCATCCAGGCAAATGGCGGCTGTTGCACAGGAGATGCCTGTATCACAGCTTCTCCTCAGTGTAAGTACAGGACTGCTGTTTTTCTCCTGACTTCTTCTAACTCAGTGCTAGCAGGGCTACATCATGGTGTTTGTGACATAAAATAGAAGGATGCAGTCTGGGGAGGGAGCTCTAATAGCAATGGCTAAACATCTAAACCTCAAATAACCAATAGTACCCAGGAAGGCTGGTCAACCACTGCTAACTTTAGGAGTCTAAAATATCTGCATGACAGGTGGGTCAATGGGTGAAATTGGGCATGGTGTAAACATTTGACATGGGAAACTGCCTTACATCAAACCATTGGTCCATCAAGCTTGGCCCTGTCTATACTGACTGGTTGTGGCTCTCAATGGTTTCAGACAAGGAGTATCTCCCAGCCCTACCTGGAGATGCCAGAGATTCAACATGGGACCTTCTGCATGCAAAGCAGATGCTCTAGGGATGCTTGCTCTAACAATCACCCCTGCTTGAATGAGTAGAACCAAAGTGGGCATGGCCCATCTTGAATGCCATCTAGCTCTGTATTATTAGACTGACTGTCAGTGGCTCTCAAACAGGGGCGCCAACGGGGGTGTGTGCAGGGGAAGGTGTGCAGGGGAAGGTAAGCATCCTGTCTGTCAGGGACCGTGCTGAGGAGGAATGGTGGGAGCCACCCCCTCCCCCTGATCCTGAATCTTCCCAGGAGCAGGAGGACAGCATAGATTTGGAACAGTGGTTTGTAGAGGGGCATAGTTCAGAAGGCAGAAGCTGGGAAATACTGGATGGGGAACAGCTAGAAGAAGAAGCCCTCCCCAAGGTCAAAAAGAGCTCAGAAAGTCTCAGAACAGAAAGCGCAGAGGGTACAAGATCAGATTACAAGGCATAGGAGTGACATGGATTAATAGGGATGGAATGGGGAGCGGGCCTTAATAATTACTGTGATTATTAAAACATCTAACTGGTAAGATGTTTCTATCATTGGATCTTCTTATTTACTGCCACGGGGGAGGAAGCCGATTCCCTTAAGCCTGACACTGTCCCACCAGCCAGGTCCAATTCCCAACCCCCTGGAGACTTGAAGTTGAGAATACCTTGCCCTCTGGCCAAGATTTTTACGGCAGCATCAAAAGCTGAACCCAGGACTTCCTGAATCCCAGTGCAGTCTCTTGCCACCCATGCTACACTTAAACTGCTGGTATCCCTTTGCTTCCCAGTGCCACCAGTCAACACCACGGCCAATGGAAAACAGTGCCCTGCCTGCTTTTCTTTGTCAAGCTGCAACGTGGAGATGGTAGATTGTACTGGCTCTGAGAACTACTGCTTTGAGGTGGTCACGCAACTCATGGCAGGTAATTGATTTAATATGAAGCATTGCTTATGAGTTCTCTCCTCTTTGGGACTGTGAACCCACCTGGTGGCCACCCTGGGACCAATACCCCACTCACCAGATTGGGAAGGGCAGCAGATTTGCACCCCCTCTCCCAGCGACCACTACCTAGCACCCTAGGGTTGCTGCAAAGTTGCCATGAGCACCCTTTCCAGGGTGGAATCTACACACATATAAAAAACCGTTCAGAAAATGCTTTTTTTAAAATCGTTTTTAAAAATGCATTGAATTTGCCATAAGGCTCACCATTGCCACATTGTATACAGTGGTAACTGGATCCGTTCCGGAGGCCCGTTCGTAACGTGAAAAGCCCGCAACTCAAAGTGCAGCGCCTACGCAGGCGTGCAACGCAATTTGGCGCTTCTGTGCATGCACGAACAGCGAAACCTGGAAGTAACCCATTCCAGTGCTTCCGGGTTGCCGCGGGATGCAACATGAAGCGGATGCAACACGAGGTATGACTCTAATGCACTTAAAACGTTTTATTTGCAGCTGTTTAGCTGAGTCCCAGGTTGGCTGATGGTACTGAGTCATTCATGCCTCATTCTGAGGAGGGGTCCTTTCTGAGAACGAGGCACTGTGGACGAGATGACCCTCGAGAGAACCCCCTCGTGTTGCCCCTTTCACACAGCAAATATGGTTTAAAGTTTAACAGCAGTAAGCTTTTGAACATTAACAATCAGCCATTTGCTGCTTATAAAGTTTAAACAGCATTGGCTACCACAGCGGCGAAGCAGCAGCAGGACAGGCAGTCTTGGGGGCCACCTTACCTCACTCTGCAAGGACCATACATTCTTGAAAGACCTATATTGGCTCCCAGTATGTTTCCAAGCACAATTCAAAGTGTTGGTGCTGACCTTTAAAGCCCTAAACGGCCTCAGTCCAGTATACCTGAAGAGGCATCTCCACCTACATCGTTCTGCCCAGACACTGAGGTCCAGCTCCAAGGGCCTTCTGGTGGTTCCCTCACTGCGAGAAGCAAAGTTACAGGGAACCAGGCAGAAGGGCTTCTCGGTAGTGGCACCCGCCCTGTGGAACGCCCTCCCATCAGATGTCAAAGAGAAAAGCAACTACCAGACTTTTAGAAGACAACTGAAGGCAGCCCTGTTTAGGGAAGCTTTTAATGTTTAATAGACTATTGTATTTTAATATTCTGTTGGAAGCCGCCCAGAGTGGCTTGGGAAACCCAGCCAGATGTTTGGCGTATAAATAATAAATTATTATTATTATTATTATTATTATTGCTTTGATGAGGAAGGCATTGCAAAGTGTGAAGCCCTGCAGATTCCCAGCATGCTCCTCATGCTGCTGCTTATGCAGAGACAACGGCAACAGATGAGGAACCTGTTCTAGCAAGGAATCTGTCCTGAATATTGAGTCTTAGCATTTTACACGGATGATTGCAAAATTTTGCAGACCCTTGCCAGCTGGGGAAATTGGCTTTTAACCTTCACTCGAGTGAGATTTGGATATATTTTGGCTGCATAACAAAAGGGGCAGCCAAAGAAGGCAAATGAGCCAAAACACATTTGGCACTGGCATTTCAGCTATCCAGAAAATCAAAACATTAAGAACACCCCATCCTGGCATTTTATCCATTTAAAGAAAAGCACTGAAGAACCATGTGCGCAACTGTATAGAGGGTTTGACATATGTTCTGTTTTATCCCATTTAGTAACTGAAATACAGTATTTTTGTATCTGATATTCAGTTTTCTGGATTGCTGTGTCTTCCTAACTTCTTTTATTCCAAGGTTCAAGTCCTTTTTTATATATAGAAAAATATGTTAGCTTATTTACGGGCAGCACAGCGATAAAATTTTGTGCATATGCAGACTGATTATTAAGTTTATTTAAGTTTATCCTTAACATTTTCATTTTACATGTATGCTTGTTTAGTCAGGTGTTTCCCTCCTTCTTTTTGTTTGTTTTAAACATTTGTTGTTCAAGGAAAAAGCTGAGCACTTTGGCATCATTTCAATGTATTTTGATTTTCTTCACCACTGTGAGCACGGCAATGGAAAAGGGGGCTATAAACTGGGATGAATGAGCTTCTTTGGGCAGAAATGACTGAAGGGCTATTTCTACCCTAATCTTTGTTTTTCCTCTTTAGGACAGTCTATGAGCACCACTCTGAAGGGCTGTACTACTGAGTCTTTCTGTACTGCAATACAAAGTGGCAAGGTGAACTTGGCCAATATTGGTGTTTCTCTTGCAAAAGCTGAATGTCAGCCAGCCAGCAGGGCTGTTCCCTCAGCGTGATCCCTACGAGACAACAGGGTGAAGATTCTCCTGTAAGGAACCCAATGTGGCGACACAGCACCGAGGGAAACTTCCTATTTCTATGCAACCTTCTTGGATGCTCATCAGCTGAGTCTCTTGTCACCTGCAATTTCTTGCATTAAAACAAGATGGAGAAAATACATTGGAAATACATTGAGTTCAGTCTTGGTTTGGGGGGTGGAGGGTGGGGAGCAAGGAATTTTTCTACAAATCGGTCTGCACATTTGTTGAAGAAAGGTCTTTCTCCTGTTTGGTTGCTTTCACGATTCACATTTAAAAGCAACACATTTTGATCTGTGTTGGGTTTTCCCTCCAATGGCAGGTGTTTACACAATGTCAGCATGCTTTCATTTTGTAAAGCAGGTGTGCCTCCTCCTCCTCCTCCTCCTCCTATGTATTACTCACCCTTCGCCAGCAGGGTGGACGACAACAATGTGAAAATCAAAATTAAAGCAGTTAAAACAGGTTACAATCACAGGAATGGGGAGGGGCTTCAGCCCCTCAGTGGCTGCATGGGGATGGGGCAAAGCCCCCATTTGCTGGAAACCTAACTGTTTCTGCTCAGAGGTGTCCCACTGAATCAGTGGGGCTTACTCCCAGGTGAGCCTTTGCACATCTAGTCCCACTGTTAAACAGAGTCATGAAATCATAGAGTTGGAAGGGACCTTGAGGGTCATCCAGCCCAACCCCCTGCTATGCCCACAGCCATCCCTAGGTGGGCACAAATAATCAACCTTCTGGTTAACAGCCAGGCATGCTGACCCATTGCACTAGCTATTGTCTAGTTGAGGTATACAGTGGTACCTCAGGTAACAGACACTTCAGGTTACAGACTCCACTAACCCAGAAATAGTAGCTCAGGTTAAGAACTTGGCTTCAGGATGAGAACAGAAATCACACTGCGGCAGCGCGGCATGGAGGCCCCATTAGCTAAAGTGGTGCTTCAGGTTAAGAACAGTTTCAGGTTAAGAACAGACCTCCAGAACGAATTAAGTTCTTAACCCGATGTACCACTGTATTGCATGTATAGCCTTACAGCACAATGCTCACCATGTCAACAGAAGTATAGTGTCCAGATCCAGGGAAGTAATAGTACCACTCTATTCTGCCTTAGTCAGACGACACTTGGAACACTGTTGTCCAATTCTGGGCACCACAAGTTAAGTTGGATGTTGTCAAGCTGGAATGTGTGCAGAGAAAGACAACCAAGATGATCAAGGATCTGGAAAATAAGCCTTCTGAGGAGCACTTGAAGGAGCTGTGCGTGTTTAGCCTGGAAAAGAGGAGATATGATAGTCATCTTCAAATATCTTAATGGCTGTCACATGGAAGATGGAGCAAGCTTATTTTCTCCTGCTCCAGAGGGTGGGACACAAACCAATGGTTTAAAGTACCAAGAAAGGAGATTCCGACTAAACATTCAGAAAAACTTTCTGACACTAAGAGCTGTTCAGCAGTGGAACGGACTCCTTTGGGAGGTGGTGGGCTCTTCCTTGGAGGTTTTTAAGCAGAGTTTGGGTGGCCATTTGTCATGGATGCTCTAGCTGAGATTCCTGCATTGCAGGGGGCTGGACTAGATGACCCTTGGGGTACCTTCCAACTGTTAAGATTCTATGATTCTATGAAATGAAATGCCAGAAATGCAGTTAGTGACCATTCAAATTAGAGCTACCATGTAGGCAGGATAAGCACAGGGATCCTCTCAAACAAAAGGGAATGTGCCGGGCTACCTATGTGCCAGACTATCTGCTTGAAGAAAAGACACTGGCTTGACCATTTAAAACAACAACAACCCAACCCATTCTCTTCTGCAGACTCAACTCTTATAGCTGTAAAACTATAAGATTGGAAGGGACTCCCAGAGAGCATCTGTCCAACCCTAGAACATAAACCACAACATTTGAATTTATTTCTTTTTAATGTGGGGGAGTCAGAATTGGGCTTGACTTAACCAGAGGAGGAACGGCCGCTGGGAGGAGCGCCATAAGAAGAAACACCATATGGCACATCTGCATCAGCACAACCAGATGCTTACATCTGCCCCAGCTGCAACAAAACATGTCTCTCCCGTATTGCTCTCTGCAGCCACGGCAAACACTGTAAACTCTCCCACCGGTTTACTTCACTCCCGAAGGCTCACTCTTCATTTGTCTCCCGAGACAGACAGATGCTGCGTGCAATGATGTTTAGAGATGACTGTCTTTTCTTCTAATTTGAACGAATCAGCTTAAGGAAGAATTATTGGGTGCATGGCTTTAAAAGAGCCCTAGATAAATTCATGAAGGCTGTCAGTGACTACTAGCCGCAATGGCTATGCTCTGCCTTCAAAGTCAGGGGCAGTAATGCTCTGGATATCGGTTGCTGGAAACCACCGGGGGGTGCTCTTGTGCTGGGGCCCTTCTCGAGGGTTTCCCACAGACATCTACAATAGGTCTCTGAGGATGCTGGATGAGTTGAGAACAGTAGGCTGTTCTGACATTCTGTGCAATTCGACAGGAGCTGTCCAGCCCAGCCTATGACTCTAGCATCCAGAATCTGCAACCGAGCCTGGATAATATCCTCCCCTTTCACAGGCCTTGTAGTTCCTAGATCACCTCCTAACCTGAAACAGCAACTCATCAGAAGCCACAGGGTGCGTAACAGACACACAGACAGAGGAAACATCCCCAGCAAATAAACCCAAATGCCCTACTCTGCCCCCACACCTTCCTTTGGCAACTTTATTATAGAGCCTAATAATGTCAGCCATGACATCAGGGGTTCATTCACCTGCTGTTGTTCTTCTTCCAGTGTAATAAATGCCAAAATCTGCAAGCGGTCCACTTCTGCAATTCTGCATAGCACAAACACACTAGTCGCTTTGCAACCAAATCAATGGATGAAAATAAGTTACCACCCAGAGTGGGAATGCTGTATTCATTAAACAGTAGAGCAGTGTTTCTCTTTTTAAAAAAATAATAGTTATTGAAGTTTTCCAATCAAACCAAATTATATACCGTATTTTTTGCTCCATAAGACGCACCTGACCATAAGATGCACCTAGTTTTTAGAGTGGGAATGCAAGAAAAAAAATATTCTTTAAAGGAAGCGCTGAGCAGAGCCTGTATGCATCCCAGGCTCTGGTCAGTGCTCCCTTTCAGAGCCTCCCGCCTGCATTCGCTCCGTAAGACGCACACACATTTCCCTTTACTTTTTAGGAGGGAAAAGGTGCGTCTTATGGAGCGAAAAATACGGTATTCCAAATTATCCAATAATCAAACAAATCCCAATGTTATGCCTAATTATAAATTATTTTTATTTTTAGCTGACTTCCCATGCTTAGAGATCGGAGGGAATCCTAATCATCTCAGAGTTCTACTGCATTTCAAAATATTACAATAATTCCCTTAATACATTCTGTATTTTCAACAACCTCTGCATTCATTCTGCAAGTGAGTTTAAGTCCAAATAAAATGTTTCTGTGTGGATTTTATGTCTTTATTCTTCTTCTTTATAGTCCAAATCTGTAATCCAAGATTCCCCTCTATAAATTCACATCCTCTCTTCACAAACTGGTGTTTCTGCCGAATCAGTCCAGGAGCCTCCCACTGCGGGTAGCTGCCATATTGACACACAGTCCAGATAAAATCAAATCAGGGCGTCTGCCCAATGTTGTTCCTTAACCAGCTGCTATTCAAACATTAGCTTTTCCCGGGGAGGGGAGTTACCAAGTAAACTGGAAGTACAAATATTGAAAAGTAAAATGTTAGAGGTTTACCGCCCCCCCCCCATAGCAATATAATTTGATTCAGCTAGCTGGTCAGTCTACTTTTGGTTTCACTCCTGGCTCCTTGTTAAATTAATACTGTATCAGAAACCTCCCAAACAGATATCCAAAGTTCTTTCCCATTTCTCCAGTTGTTAATGAGATGTCTCTCCTACTCCAGGGGAGTCTTTTGATCTTCTTCCAGGAAACCAAAAGCCGAAAGCCTTGATTTTCCTTTCCCCCCCCAGTCATTTCCACACAGTTAGTAATTATTAGAGTTATGAAAACCTTATTATATCAACAAATGCAACATTTTTAGTCTCACTTGCTTTCATAAGTCCGGCAGTCATTCCTTCCAAAGGGGATTTGCCAAATGTAATCACATAGGCAAATAACGAAGGAAAGTAGACAAAGGCTCACCCCCACCTTTTCCGTTCCATCAAACTGGTATCTCAGATGATAGTCCCTTTTCCAATTGAGTCTTCTAAGTCTTCAGAGGCTGAATTAATTAGCAGAAAAAATCCACGCTCTTCGCTCAAAGCATGTCCATTATTTAAATCCAATTTTTCATCATAAGAAATGGAGGCTTGTCGCTCTCAGAGACAGCTTCGGAGAGTGCCAGAATTGCATGGGGGCTTTCCATCCAGTGCCCTCCAGCCCCTTATTCCCTCTGGGGAATTTGGGGCCAGGTGTTGGGCAACTGCAGATGCGGCTGTTTCCTCCGGCCCTGGAGGAATTTAGGAGGCTGATTACTCCCATCTCAGCCTCTAATTGCCCGTGCGAAATGGAGACGATGGAATTTCAGCCATCTTCCATGGCAACGAGCCAGAAGCCTGAGTAGAGAAGTATTTCTCAAGCTTGGGTTCTCAGTTGTTGTTGGACTACAACTCCCATCATCCCTAACCACTGTTCCTGCTAGCCAGGGATGATGGGAGTTGTAGTCCAAGAAGAACTGGTAACCTATGCTTGAGAAACACTGGGTAGAACTTTTATTCTCTGCCCTACCTTCATGGATGATCATGTTTTATAGGTGCAAAGGAAATTAACTGCCTCTTACTGAGCTAGACCCACTAGTGTAGCTAGGGGATGGGGTGCACTGGGAGGCCACCTACAGTGCCCCTGAGCCACATGTCTCTCATGGGAGTGACGCGGTAGCTCTGGTACCTGCAAGCACCGGACCACCTGAAAAGGCAGTGTAGGGCTCACTTCTTTTCAGGTAGTGTGGTGCCTGCAGCTGAGGGGGAGGCGGCAGCAGAGCAGACTCCATGCAGTCTCTGGCTCCATGCAGCGCAACCTGCCCTGGCTTGCCCCAGGCACCTGAGGAGCTAGCTACGCCGCTGGCCACACCCATTGGCTCCAGAATCAAGGGGCAAATTAGGTGCAACTGAAGGAATTCAATCTCATTTGAAGATTGCAGGAGTTTCCTCGCACATCATTAGCGGCTCTCTAGAAGTCCTAGTAATAAAGTGGAATGGTGAAATGTAGATCTGGTGGGTTTTTTTCTATGTCAACATCTTTGAGGCTGCTTTGGATCTCACCTCCATGGGCTGCAGAGGTCCCTCCCAGAATGGCTGGCAAACAGTTTACACAACCGGCCGAGGCTGCTGGGTCATCAAGACTCCAAAGCGTTTCTTGATGGTGATCCTGTGTCGGGAATATTTGTCATCTGGAGAAAAGCGAGCAAGATGGGCTGAACACGTTGGCTGGCCAGTGGGATCTGCCTTCTTGAGAGTGTAGACCCTATTTCCTTGCTCATCGAGGTAGTACTGTAGAAACATTGCTGCGGGTTATGAAAGCATTAGCAATATACCTGCAGACGGATTAAAAGAGCTTCCTCCTATCAATATACACGTGTTTCCATACAACCCATGTGCACATTAGCCCCATCCATTGGCTCATCTAGCTTAGTGTTGCCTGTGCCTGGACTGAGAAAAAAACCCCACTGTAGTCCTCTTGGTGTTCTCGGACTTCAACTTCCATCAGCCCCAGGTTCTCCAGGGTTTCAGAGTAGGTTTTCTCTCAGCTCTACCTGGAGATGCCATTGAAGATTGAACCTGAGACCTTCCGCATGCAAAGCAGAGGCTCTGTAACACTAGGGTACAACTCCAAACATTCCAATCTACCAGGGCACTGCCAAAGACCTAAAGGTGGGCCTCTTGAATAAAGGGCTTTCAAAGGGCAGATTCAGCACGAAACTGCAGTTACAATTAAATCAGGAAGTGCATTTGGGTCTGGACAGAGACAAAGATTTCCGTTCAGAGTTAACTCTGTCAGTGCTCTTGAGTTGTTGATTTTATCAGATGTCACAACATATATATATATATATATATATGCAGGTTTTGGTGTCCTCGGGTGTCTTCCCGTGTAAAAGTTGGGGTGTCTAGGCGACGTTTCGACGAGGTCTCACTCGTCATCTTCAGGCTGGTGCTTTCGGCTTCTTGTTACTGGAACAGAGCAGGATCTCAGTGTTTGAGTTCCTATAAATACTGTTGAGGAGGTGTGGTGTATAGCCTCCAATGTTCTGGGCAGAGAGGAAGTTCCCAGGCTAGTGTGCCTTTTCTTCTTTTGTTCCTTAATTGCTTGAGGGATATCTTGAGTGATTTCTTGAGTGATATCCTGAGTACCACTTAGGTGGGTCATTAGGTGTGGATTAGTTGCTAAAGCCTTTGTGTCTTGACCTCTTGAACTTTGTGAAGCGTTTTTCTGAGAAGATGGCTGTACTGCTTTGTTGTGCTCTGGCTTGGCTTCGTGTATAGGGGCGAGCTGTGGTTTTGTGGCCTGTGCCAGCCAGATCTGTGTAGGGATTGCAGGGGGGTGCAGCATCCGGAGGTGCCATCGTGGTTTGGCTACTGGTTTGGCTACTTCCTGGTTTGGCTACTGGATGGTGTCTGTAATTTATCTGTGGAGAGGGTCTGGGTTTGGGTCTGGTGTGGTTGATTGGTGATGGCGTTCTGTGTGCCTCTGGATCTGGTGTCAGTTTTTGTGGGGAGGGCTAATTTCCAGATGTCTGGCAAGCGGGATGTGTCGTCACGCTTGTTCATGTTGTGAGGGTGTTTCTCTATCTCGATGGCTTCCATGATTATTCTCTTGTGGTGATGTTCCATG
>JAXCMG010000253.1:895284-918113 GCA_034642415.1 Podarcis siculus
CATGGAACATCACCACAAGAGAATAATCATGGAAGCCATCGAGATAGAGAAACACCCTCACAACATGAACAAGCGTGACGACACATCCCGCTTGCCAGACATCTGGAAATTAGCCCTCCCCACAAAAACTGACACCAGATCCAGAGGCACACAGAACGCCATCACCAATCAACCACACCAGACCCAAACCCAGACCCTCTCCACAGATAAATTACAGACACCATCCAGTAGCCAAACCACGATGGCACCTCCGGATGCTGCACCCCCCTGCAATCCCTACACAGATCTGGCTGGCACAGGCCACAAAACCACAGCTCGCCCCTATACACGAAGCCAAGCCAGAGCACAACAAAGCAGTACAGCCATCTTCTCAGAAAAACTCTTCACAAAGTTCAAGAGGTCAAGACACAAAGGCTTTAGCAACTAATCCACACCTAATGACCCACCTAAGTGGTACTCAGGATATCACTCAAGAAATCACTCAAGATATCCCTCAAGCAATTAAGGAACAAAAGAAGAAAAGGCACACTAGCCTGGGAACTTCCTCTCTGCCCAGAACATTGGAGGCTATACACCACACCTCCTCAACAGTATTTATAGGAACTCAAACACTGAGATCCTGCTCTGTTCCAGTAACAAGAAGCCGAAAGCACCAGCCTGAAGATGACGAGTGAGACCTCGTCGAAACGTCGCCTAGACACCCCAACTTTTACACGGGAAGACACCCGAGGACACCAAAACCTGCATATATATATATATATATATAATTATTTTTCATTTAATATTATACATTCACATCATCTTTATCCACTATACCACCTTGGCTCTTAGAGCCTCTCGACTTCCTTCCCTCCTGCCTCAGACAACCCTGCTAGTGATGTTAATTGCTTGCAATAATCTTTCAGATATCATATGAATTTATTCCAGTCTTTTTTGAATACTTGCTTGTGCTGGTTTTGGATTTTTCCTGCCAGCTTCCCAGTTCTGCAAAGTCCATGATCTTCATCTGCCACTCTTCTTTCATTGGTACTTCTTGTTGTTTCCATTTTTGGGTTAAAAGAATTCTTGTCGCAATTGTTGCATACATAAACAGTCTTCTATTTTCCCTTGGTATCTCTTCACCCACTATACCCAATAGGAAGGCTTCTGTTTTTTTAACAAAAGTATTTTTAAACACTTTCTTTAACTCATTATATACCATTTCCCAGAAAGCCTTTCCCTCTTTGCAAGTCCACCACATGTAGTAAAAGTTACCTTCCCTTTCTTTACATTTCCAACACTCATTGGTTCTTGTCTTGTACATTTTAGCAAGCCTTGTTGTTGTTTAGTTGTTTAGTCATGTCCGACTCTTCATGACCCCATGGACCAGAGCACACTAGGTACTCCTTTCTTTCACTACCTCCCGAAGTTTGGTCAAACTCATGTTCGTAGCTTCAAGAACACTGTCCAACCATCTCGTCCTCTGTCATCCCCTTCTCCTTGTGCCCTCAATCTTTCCCAACATCAGGGTCTTTTCCAGGGAGCCTTCTCTTCTCATGAGGTGGCCAAAGTATTGGAGCCTCAGCTTCAGGATCTGTCCTTCCAGTGAGCACTCAGGGCTGACTTCCTTCAGAATGGATAGGTTTGATCTTCTTGCAGTCCATGGGACTCTCAAGAGTTTGGCTGGTGTTTAGCAAGTTTAGCTTCTATACATCTATACATCATTTTCATAACATTTTCTTTAAGTGCACTGCATGCAGTAAAATTAATGCCTTCCTTCCACAACCTTTCCCAAGATTCTAACTGAACATTATATCCAAAATCTATAGCCCATTGTATCATCACCCCTTTAACCTCCTCATTCTTAGTGTGCCATTTCAATAGTAATTTATATATTTTCAATAACATTTTCTTCTTATCATCCAATAGTTATCAGAGGTCACAGCTGTTGCAAAGCCCCACCCTGGTTTCCACACTGTTCTGGAGCTAGTTCAAGGTGCTCATGTTAATGTTTAAACCCTCAAATGGCTCAAGCCCCCAGCTGCCTCTTCCCCTTGGGTACTAAGACTGGCAGAGGGTGTCCTTTTGGGTGTCCCACTACCCTCAGAAATTTGAGGGAGTGGTGGTCAGGGAGAGGACATTCTTTGTAGCAGCCCCTAAACTGTGGAACTCCTTCCCCACAAAGGACCCACCTTATTTCTATACTTTGATTTTTTTAATAAAAAAACCCGGTTTTAATCTTATGCAGTACCAGATTTACGTATAAGCTAAACAAGCTATAGCTTAGGGCCCCACTCTCTTGCCCCCCCCCCAAAGGGGAAAAAACTGGATGTACATTTCCAAAATTGTATTTCAGTTCAACAATTACTTTGATAAAATACCTATTTTGTTATGTGCAAATGGCTTTAGATACCTATTAGGTCCATAAATTACCATATAGCATATATTCAACACAAAAAACAGCGACAATTTGTTGTTGACAAAGGACAACATGATATATAAAGGGCCCCATTACCTTCAGTAGCTTAGGGCCTCATCAAACCTAAATCCGGCCCTGATCTTATGTAACATTGTGGTTTAATATTCATGTTGTGCTTAAATTGTTGTAACTTGCCCAGAGACATTAGGGCGAAGTGATACTGTAAAACGACAAGAAGAACACAATCTTCAAAGCATCATAAAAAAACCTATTCCAGTACAGATGCAGACTGGGAAAGATCTCAACGTAAAACACTTGTTGAAAGATTCATTGACCATCTAGCTTACACCCTGGCTGTTGCTCCTGATGGAGATTAACTTGTAAGCCTCCAGAGAAGGCTTGCAGATGCTGTTGGGAAGCCCACGGGAAGGGCAATCGGTTATGGTTCTTCCTCTGATCTTGCCTCTGATTCTGGAAGGAATCCACTGCAGTCGTGACAAGTAACCATTGAAAGGCCTATCCTCCACATATCTGCTTTATTCTCTTATAAGGCCATCACCAAATCCCATGGAAGCAAAGTAACATTTTAACATGCATAATCATAGTAATGCCAGTGGCCTGATGGGGGGCTAGAAGAGACCCCTCCCCGGTTATCAGGTCAGCTGCGGAGAAGGGTAACGTTCCTCTGTGTGTGTGCAACCAGGGCCCTATTTATAGATTACTCCTATTGCATGCATGTGTGCATGCAAGATTTGATTCAGTTTCATGGAAACTAAACTGTGTAATGATTAACAATAGGTGTGGGAATAGCTAATAGGAAGACACTGAAAGAATCACCAGCCACACAATGACTCACTTTATAAAGGTTGGCATCTGAATTCTGTACCTGATTTTGGGCTGTTGGAGAAAGACATCCTGTCTACCTTGCACTGAGAAACACCCTACCTGCACTCCCTGAAAAACTGGTAAGTTCAACCATCCCTTTTATATGACTCTCTCTCTCTCTCTCTCTGTATGCAATCATTACAGAAAAGAGAAAAAATACCTACATATAATTGATATATTACAATAATTTCTTTAATGTTGTACAACACAGAAAAACCATTATATTTGTCCATAATTAAGCTACAATTATATTCTGCAAATGCAGTAAGTGGATTCCATTTATCCCTTTAAAAAACCCATCTTTATTGTCTACTTTCTGCAACAATAATCAGTTCTGTAACCTTATCCATTATTGATACCTTTTATTTTTTATCTCCTTTCACTGTTTTTCCCATTTTTATTTTATTTTATTTTATTTTATTTTGCAAAGAGCATGCCAGAAGCTACTCTTAGATTCTGCATTTACTCTTTATTTGTGGGTCAAAATAACCCTAATAAAATTACCAGAGCCCAATGGCAATGTGAAAGTTCTTATTAATATTATCTCTACTACCTCTCCCCTAAAAACTTTAATCATTGGACAAATACAGGAAATATCTTTCACGTCCACCTTCAAATATCCACCTATTCAACACTTAAATAATCACAGTGTGTAAATTTTACACATGCACCATTGATAGAGCAGTTTGAAATGATTTTCTCCAGTGTTAAAACAAAGAGAGTGTGTTGCTTCCTGAATATGAAGGAGGCTGTAGCAAAACCACTCCTTAAGGAAACGACCCTGGACTCAGAAAATCTAAGTAACTACCAGCCATTTGCCAATCTCCCCTTCTTGGGCAAGGTTATTGAGTAATAATAATAACTCAGCCATCTGGCTGAGTTTCCCCAGCCACTCTGGGTGGCTCCCAATCAAGTGTTAAAAACAATACAGCATTAAATATTAAAAACTTCCCTGAACAGGGCTGCCTTCAAATGTCTTTTAAAGTTAGGATAGCTGCTTATTCCCTTCACATCTGAAGGGAGGGTGTTCCACAGGGCGAGTGCCGCTCCCGAGAAGGCCCTCTGTCTGGTTCCCTATAACCTCACTTCTCGCAATGAGGGAACCAGAAGGCCCTCGGTGCTGGACCTCAGTGTCCAGGCTGAATGATGGGGGTGGAGACGCTCCTTCAGGTATACTGGACCAAGGCCGTTTAGGGCTTTAAAGGTCAGCACCAACACTTTGAATTGTGCTCAGAAACGTACTGGGAGCCAATGTAGGTCTTTCAAGTCCGGTGTTATGTGGTCCCGGCGGCCGCCCCCAGTCACCAGTCTAGCTGCCACATTCTGGATTAATTGCAGTTTCCGAGTCACCTTCAAAGGTAGCCCCATGTAGAGCGCATTGCAGGTAGGGTCTCAGCCTGCGTACCAGATGGAGCTAGTGGACAGCTGCTCTGGTCACAGAATTGACCTGCGCGTCCATGGACAACTGTGAGTCCAGAATGACTCCCAAGTGGTGAATGGTTGTGAACCAGATCCAGGCACTCTTGGGGAAAACTAATTTTCTAGATCCATTTTAATCAAGGTTTTGGCCCATTTGGGGCACACACATGGAGTGTCCTTGTTAATTCTCCTCAAGCTTTCCATGGGTTTCTGTACCATCAACCAAGTTAGGGGTGGGTTCTTGTCCTACTTGGACGGTCGTTTCTAGAGGGTGATGCTTGGAGAGTGTTCTTCAGCCCCATGGAGCCTTCACTGTGGGGTTCCTCAGGGTTCAATTTTATCACCTATGCTGTTTAACATCTACATGAAACCACTGTGTGGGGCTATCTGGAGTACATTGTCAACAATATGCTGATAACACACAGCTGTGCATCTTCTGTACATCAACGGGTGCGGCAGTGGATGTGCTGGACTTGTGTCTCACCTTGGTAATAGACTGGATGAAAGCCAACAAACTGAAGCTCAATCCAGATAAGACCGAGGTACTGTTAGTGGGCAGTTTCTCAGCCTGGATGGATGGGAGGTTGCCTGTTCTTGATGGGGTTGCCGTCCTTTGGAAGGAGTGAGTATGTAGCTTGCGGGAGCCTTCTGGATCCATTGCTGTTGGTTTGAGGCCCAAGTAGCCTAAGTGGTGCAGAGTGCATTCCATCAGTTTGGGCTGGTGGCCCAGCTGTGCCTATATCTGGACAGGGATAGTGTAATTTCTGTTGTCTCTGCTCTGGTAACCTCTAGGTTAGATGGCTGCAATATGTTAGATGTGGGGCTGCCTCTGAAGGTGGTTTGGAAATTCTGGCTGGTGCAGATTTTGGCCACCAGGTTGCTAACCGAGGCAAGACAGTTTGAGCATATCACGCCAATCCTGACCCAACTGTACTGACCACCAACTAGTTTCTCAACCCAATTCAAAGTGCTTCAAGGACCGCTTCTCCCCATATGAATCATGGGTGACCCTTTTCTTCATGTGCCTCCTCCACAAGAGGTCAGGAGGGCGGCTGCACAAAAACATGCCTTTTATGCAGTGGTTCCCCATCTGTGGAGGGACGCAGGTGGCGCTGTGGGTTAAACCACAGAGCCTAGGACTTGCCGATCAGAAGGTCGGCGGTTCGAATCCCCGCAACGGGGTGAGCTCCCGTTACTCGGTCCCTGCTCCTGCCAACCTAGCAGTTCAAAAGCACGTCAAAGTGCAAGTAGATAAATGGGTACCGCTCTGGCGGGAAGGTAAACGGCGTTTCTGTGCGCTGCTCTGGTTAGCCAGAAGCGGCTTAGTCATGCTGGCCACATGACCCGGAAGCTGTACGCTGGCTCCCTCAGCCAATAAAGTGAGATGAGCGCCGCAACCCCAGAGTTGGTCACGACTGGACCTAATGGTCAGGGGTCCCTTTACCTTTACCTCCCCATCTGTGGAATGCTCTCCAGGCAAAAACATTGCCAGGTTTTTGGTCTGTTTAACATTCTGTGTCCTTTTAAATGTGTTTGTGAGAGGAGGTTTATGGGTTTGTTTGTTTTTCGTTCTTCCCTTTATTATGTATTTTGTATTTTTATCTATGGAGCGCCCTGAGGTCTTCGGGGGAAGGGTGGTGTACACATTTAATAAATTAATTTTTAAAACAATTAATAAATTCTCATGTCAGTGAGGAACTCCAGCTCACTTCCAGAGTCCATGCCTTATTATTCAGAACCAGTCAGGAGGCGGCTCTTGCTGTCTTTGGCTCAGACCCCACCTATTGCTAGTTTCCCTGCCTTTCACCTCACCAGTGACCACTGATTTTTTATTTCTGTGAGTGCCTTAATTAAACTAGGTGATGACAAGCACCACTCCCCGTACCATGTGGATACTTTACAGCTAGAAGACGAGGAAATGGGAAACGTCAGCGAAACCATCACTCCGCCACCTCAGTGATGAACTGGCATTTTAGAAACTCCAGTGAGTTCTGATTTTGAAAGTGCTTCCTTGCTGATTCTCTGAATGTTTCTGCAGATCCTTTAGCCCAGAAAATCTGTTTCATCAACTGAGTCTTCAACATTGCACTTCCTTCACCATGCAAGCTCTCCTGGGACTCCTCTTCTTCTCTTTGCTTCTTGCTACAGGTGAGGACTTAGTAGTTGATTTTCTTTCCACACCCCAGAGGGGAATTGTCCTGAAGACATTAATAAGGTGGAACAAGTTCAAAGCTGGAATCCTTTAACTTTGCATGAGGAAAAAATCAAGTATAATTCCTCAAGCAAGGATTGCTTGGTTTGACAAAGGCAGGTATTGAACTGGAAGGACTCAGAGACCATCTAAGGTGAGGGAGTTCTTCCTGACCTCTTGCTCTTGCTTAATTCATATATTTTTTTTGGGGGGAGGGGAGCCATTGAATGCCAATTCCATCGCCCATGGGAGACCCAACTCAGTTTATGTTCCAAGGTAATCTCATTATCCACTCAGGTGGGATTTACCTATTTCCTCAGGCAAATAACTCAAACATCTGCATCTCTTTCCTACTCCAGGTGCCTCTTTGCAGTGTGAGATTTGCACAGCCGTCGGACAAACCTGTTCCAGTGATAATGTGGAATGTGATCCTCAACTAGATACCTGTTCCGTTGTTCAGTATGAACCCACACGTGAGTGAAAAGGATCATTACCCAGGCTAGATGAATGAATGGGGTCCCTGGTTGCACAAATCATATAAACAAATGAAACTCTCGTTCTGTTGAATAGTCCAAAGCTGTCTCCAACTAACAGAAGCTGCTCAAGGTCTCAGCCAACTCTCTTTCCCAGCCCTGCAACCAGAGACCCTTTGACCAAAAGATTTCAAAGCGTGGGCCTGACTGCTGAGACGAGGTCCCTCTTTGTGAATGTGTCAGACTATCCTCCACCAGGGCCAGGGCTTTTTCAGTGACGGCTCCAACCTGGTAGAATGCTCTGTCCCATGAGACTAGGGCCCTGCAGGACTTGATTTCCTTCCACAGGGCCTGTAAGACAGAGCTATTCTGCCTGGCCCTCAGTTTGAATTAGCCTGATCCCCTTTTCCCTTTCCTTTTTTATGAAGAAACCGTTCTGGGACCCCAAATTTAAACTCTTCGCTGGTCTCCTGCTGGCCCTAGTAGGACCAACTTGGCCAGTCAGCCCTGGTGATCATTTGATGTTTACTGACTGGGGTCCCCTCCCTGCCCTAAAATGACCCCTGAATTTTATTGACATTGATGCTGCATTTATGTTGCATTTTATGCTGTTTTTAAGTCATATTTTAATCAGTGTTTTATATTCGCTGTTAGCCGCCCTGAGCTATTATTATTATTATTATTATTATTATTATTATTATTATTATTATTATTTATGGAGGGATATTCAAGCCCCCTACAGGCATACAAACCAAACATCTGAAGGAGCATTGTGCTCAACCTAACACTTCACCACAATTTCTCAGGTGTCTCCAAGACATGAACGGGCATCAATGAAGGAGTAGGGCTCACCCCTCAGTTTCCCCAATTGAGACTTCATGCATTCATAACAAATGCTTGAATAGGGCTCCCATGGCTCCTGGATGTGTGAGTTCTAATTTGGGTTCCCTAGAATCTGAGTCAAATCACCATCATTTTTGTTTATGCTTTATCCTAAAATGCACATCTTGGCATGAATTTTGTGGTGTTTTTGAGCTGAAAGTTAAATTGCAGAAACTGAAATATCTATTGGTGGCAAGGAAAACGTAGGTATAAAAGGAGAATTCCTCAATGCCAATATCCAAGTTTGCAGAAGTTCTCTCTGGTGAGAGAACCCCAGCATAGATTTAAAATCACAAAATATGCAGCAAATATAGGCTGTTAGACCTTTAAAATATGCCCTTCTATGTTCATTCCAAGGTTACCCTCTTCCTCTAGCATAGAAAAAAATCACACATTTGGTACATTTAAAATGTTTTACTTAATTTTTTTCCAAAGGTTTGGTTCATGTGCTTCTCCATACACCAGTGAGGAAATGCAGGCAGTAAAATTTAGCTTAATTACAGTGGTGAAAGTTCCTAAGTTATTGGTATAGGAATTCAAGAAAGGCTTGTTAGAGCCATGCGATCTGAGCTTGGATTAACCAGCTCAGTTCTCTTTACATGCTAAACTGGGAGGGAACAACAGGCTTGATTACGTTCCCCCAAGGTGACCTAGCTAAGCCTGGCAGGAGAGCTTGCTCTATGGCGTTAACCCCTTCATGTATTAATTAGACTTAAGCATGTTGGTTATATGAGGCTGGTTTCCCCCCAATACCCCTGTGTTCTGCATATTAGTGTAGGAAATGAGAGTCAGCGTAAGTTGTTCTCAAACATGGATCAAAGGACATCTTACAGCACTGCTGAGTGGGTGAATTTATGTGGGACATAATGGCTCTGAACACTGACTCTGCTGGTCATTCAACTTTGGTTTGTTTGTTGGTTTGTTTCATATCCAGCACCAAGCGTCAATGTCAGCAAAATAGATAAAAACTGTCTTAAGAAGGCTGATTGTGAAAAAATGAAGCCAGGGGACACTGCTACGGATCTTGGAAAAATTAAAACGGTTCAATGCAACAAGGCCTCTGGAGCAGCTGCATCTCTCCTCCTCGCGTTCTCCAGCCTCCTGTTGATGAAGAGTCTCCTGTAATGAAGTTCTGGCAGCAGTGCAGAAGAGCCTCCTTCTCATTTCCATGCAAATACCTTCAGACCGAATCACGAATCACGTGTTTTACTGTAGAGATCTGTTGTCATTTCTGATGTTTTGAGTAAGAACAAATAAAGAGGAAGAAAATAAATAAAACTACTCTTGTTTTGAGGGTGAGAGGGGTGAGCAAGGCACGTATTTCCAACAATGTGATTGACCAGAACTAAAATTGTTTGTGGAAATCCATAATTTTCAAGGAATGCTGATGTTTTCGGAGGAGAATTAAGATAGATTCTAGCATTATACAACCTTCTTAGGTTATGCAATATGTAATATTGTAATTATAAATTAATTCAGGATGCATTGCAATGATCAGTGCAGATCTCCATGTGTTGTCTTTCAGCTAGAACGACTATTTTCTGTGCATGGACATGGACAAATGATTAGGAGGGTTCCAATATCTTCTTTCAGAGTGACTTAAGTGGAGTTTTCCTTTGAGTTCCATTTTATGTGACAGTGCTTGCACATCATTCTCTTGAAAGTGAAGTACCTTGCATTTTCGGTGCTTAGCTTTGAGACGTATGACATCTGTAGCAGCAGTGTGCATAGGTGGGTGTGCCTGGGTAGAGTTGGGTTTCTACATCCTGCAGGGGAGGCTGCAGAAACAGACTCCCCACTGTAGACTCCACTCCATGTAACCCATAAAGAGTGATGGGGAGTCAAGAGGAAAGAAAGGAAATGGATCTAGGAAATAATGAGGTACCAACTGACTGAACCAGGGAAGGAAACCCATGTCAAGCCATCAGCTCCCTGACCTCTCACAAATTCTCATACGTTTCCCTCTTGCAATGATGCACACTAGATGGGATGCCAAAGAATTTTGGACAGAGAAAGAAACGGAAAGTTTCACTTGTGCCTGGTAGGAGTGTAAGATAAGAACAAGTGACAAATTTAAAGCATGCAAGATAAGATGTCACCAGGTCTGCTAACTGAGACAGGGGCCAGTGAGCCTTCCTTATCCTGATCCCTCAATTAACTCTTCATTGTGGTATAGAAAACACTTTTCATTTCAAAAGAAATCTTACATCTTATTTTGCTTTTTATTATATTTATGCATCTAGACACAGGCCTCTCAATCTGGCCCACTGGACTTTCCCCAAGTAAAATCCCCTACAGGCCACACCTGCTTAGGCAGTTTAGGCACTGGGTAACCTTAGCCTTAAAAGGGACCCGGGTGGCGCTGTGGGTTAACTCACAGAGCCTAGGACTTGCCGATCAGAAGGTCAGCGCAACGGGGTGAGCTCCCGTTGCTCGGTCCCTCCTCCTGCCAACCTAGCAGTTGGAAAGCACATCAGAGTGCAAGTAGATAAATAGGTACCGCTCCAGCGGGAAGGTAAACAGCGTTTCCGTGCGCTGCTCTGGTTCACCAGAAGCAGCTTAGTCATGCTGGCCACATGACCCAGAAGCTGTATGCTGGCTCCCTCGGCCAATAAAGCGAGATGAGTGCTGCAACCCCAGAGTCGGCCATGATTGGGCCTAATGGTCAGGGGTCCCTTTACCTTTACCGTTACCTTTACCTTAGCCTTGGTTGGAAGGGGAGTTTTAGCCTCACCTTCCCCTCCAGAAATAGGGTATCCCATTAAAGGGGTCCGTGATGCAGTTACTTCTGTCCATTTGTCCAGACAGGGGGCTTGGGCCTCAGGATCCCTGCAGGGATACCCCTATTTGATGTAAGTCATTGGAATCCCTGCTGCCGGGTTGGCCCTGATGTCATTTCCTGTAGGCAGCCCGGAAATAAATACTTACCCAGTGCCTATGCCCAACCACTTCACCTGTAGTCAATGAAGTTGTGGCCAGATTCGATCCCATTCAGCTGTGTGGTCTCCTTTATTGGTAGTTCACCTGAGTGGGGGGTGGGGGGTTGGGGAGTGAGCAGCCTGGTCCTGAAATGACTCTTCTCCACCTGCTTTTGCCTCTGGTCCTGCTCCCCAGTGGCATGTGCAGAGCCTCAAAGTGTTCCTATTTTCCAAGGACAGTCCCAGATTTACAGAAGCCATCCCGGTTTATGATTTGACCCCATAATGTCCCACTTTTCCTTAAAAAGGTAAAGGTAAAGGTACCCCTGCCCGTACGTGCCAGTCGTGTCCAACCCTAGGGTTGTGCGCCCATCTCACTTAAGAGGCCGCAGGCCAGCGCTGTCCGCAGACACTTCCGGGTCACGTGGCCAGCGTGACGAAGCTGCTCTGGCGAGCCAGCACCAGCGCAGCACACGGAAACACCATTTACCTTCCCGCTATAAAGTGGTACCTATTTATCTACTTGCACTTAGGGGTGCTTTCAAACTGCTAGGTTGGCAGGCGCTGGGACCGAGCAACGAGAGCGCACCCCGCCGTGGGGATTCGAACCGCCGACCATGCGATCGGCAAGTCCTAGGCACTGAGGTTTCCTTAGGATGTCCCTATTTTCATTGGAGAGATGTTGGAAGATAAGCAGTTATGCGACCCCTGAGCCAGGGAAATGAAGGCAACCCTGTATAGCAGGCATTGCCAAACTTGGACCTCCAGCTGTTTGGGGACTACAGTTCCCATCACCCTTGACCACTGGTCCTGTTAGCTAGGGATGATGGGAGCTGTAGTCCCAAAACAGCTAGAGGGCCAAGTTTGGCCATGCCTGTATAGGGAAGGTTATTTTAATGTTTAATGTTCTGTTATGTTTTAAGCCACACAGAGTGGCTGGGGCAACCCAATCAGATGAGCGGGGTATAAATAATAAAATGATTATTATTAGGAAATGGGATGTCCCTATTTTCATCAGTGAAATGTTGCGGGGGCATGCATGTGGCTCCCAGAATGTCAGTCAGAAGGGAGTGTGGCCCTCAGCCTGAATAAAGGTTTCCCAACTCCTATCTATAATTATTCTTCAATTTCATTGTCATATTCTTCACATATGTCCATGTCTAAGTTATGGCAATCCATCCCTTGGGTCACAGCACAACTCCACTCCTTGTTTATTTATTTTTGATTTTTTGAAAATTAAATTTATATCCTACCCTTCCTCACAAAGGAACCCAGGATGGCAAAGTACAAGGAACAAAACAATAAAAAACCTCTTTAAAACAATTCCAATGCAGATGCAGGCTGGGAAAGTTTTCAAAATAAAAGCCTTGTTGAAAGGGAAGTGTTGGCACCTGCCCACTATTCAGGGGGAGGGAATTTCCCGACACACTAAAGGCCTGATTCGTACCTAATGTTTGTTTTTCATTTCTCACGTCTAAATATTCTATTACATCAAATGAAATACCTGGCAGGGAATACACCTTGATCATGAAATCTTAGTCAACTGACCAGTCAGCCGAGGGGCTGGATTGAAGCAGTCTAATTTCAGGCTCACTGGCATTCATTCATAATTCTGTTCAATCCTGGCTTTTTTTGCTGCCACACACAAATATCTGCCTTTAAATGGAATGCATTTTGTATACACTTCTTAACTAAAGTATTTAACTTCCCCATAAAATAGACACTTCCCCCTGCTTTTCAATGCATTTATCTATAAAAGGGTGTCCTTTGTACAACTCTTTTTATGTAAAAGGCACATTTTTGCGAACTCCTTTTGCTCACTGAAACTGCAGTGTAAAATCTGGAGAAGAGAGTAATACTGTTGGGAGTTGCGTTCTCACCTGCAAGCTGCTTTTTTGGGGGGGTCGGGTTGCTCTGCTTCTCCTACCTTCCAGCTTGTAGGTGTTACTGTGGGAGGGTTTTCGGAGCATTGGATCATGTGCCTTGGCAGATGGAAGCTGTCTGCCTTCTCAATGTATGTCCAGCCCTTAATGTACACATTGTAAAAGGTAAGTAGGCGGACAGATATTAGCTGCTTTAGTCTACGCATGTGCCTAGACTGATGGCCTGGTTGCTTTCTGTGATGTGAGATGCATTATTTGCTTTCTGTGCTATCCAAATGGATACTCTCTACAGCAAGCATTTGTGAGTCGAGGACCCACCACCCGCTTAGGGATAAATAAAACACAAGGACACATGTATTTAGGTTAACGGGCTAAAGGAGGCCACAACTTTATTGGTTACAGCATGTGAGTGGTATTGGCTTAGGCATTGGATCAAACAAACACGGGGAGTCATCCAAAAGGTTAACAACCAGTGGGAGGACCTTGTTGATGCAGATACAACTGGAAGCTTCCCCTGATGTCACCAGGGGTCGTGTCATGGCCCTAGCCACCAGCAGGGCATCGGACAGGATCCACGACCGCCGGATTCCTTTAACGGAAAACCAACAAGGGGAGGGTAGGTGATGGCCACAACTTGCCCTCCAACACACGACATATTCCAATGCCTAACCGCCAATGCCCAAAAAGTTGTGAGGATTTGCTACGAGGCAGGCGAAAAACCAAGAGGCTGGTGCCAATTGGCCAAATGGATAAAAATTCCTACCAGGCCCCCTGGGCAACCAAGGCAACCAACCAAAGTCCATAGCAAGGTCAAAAGCATAAATATGACCTAAAGGGAGGGTGGGTGATCCAATGACTCCAGGCAGCTGAATGAGGGCATGGTGCTGCCGCTGCCGCTTGAATGCGGCTAAACCCTGCCCACCAAGCCAGCCCTATTGGCTGGCTGACAGGCATGGCGCAGCAGCCAGGAATTTGACGCAGGGGGCCAAATATGCCCCCCTGCTGATGCGGGAACTGGCTCCCGCTCGCAACTCCTCCCCTCATGAAGGAGTAGAGGCTATGCCAGATGCCAATCCCCACCAGGTTTACTCTCTGTGCCCATTCCCTTCCCTTCTGGGTATACATGAGCAGATGGCATTTCATCACCATGATGCAGCTGGGTATTGTGGGATTAGATTAGTGTGGAACGGGCTGAGATGTGGGAATGTGTGCTTTAGAATCAACTGTGCTGCCCACTTTGTGTCAAATGGTGTCAACTGGCCCTGGTGATATATTTGAGCAAGAATGATCTGGGGCAGAAGACAGGACTGTCCTTGAATCACCAGGTGCAACAGGGCCTGGAAGTGATACATCATCATACACACACACACACACACACACACACACGAGAGCACACCTGACTGTCAGGCTGCTGCCAGTGACTCCCGGCTGCTTGCCCAGGAACGTACAAAGACAAGGGAATGTTTCTTACCATCTGCTTTTTATTCAGTATTTACACAGAGAGGCTATAGAACCCAGCCTCTTGGATAATAGCGTTGTTCTGAGTGAATTCCGCCCCCCATCTCTCCCACTTCCTCATTTATCAATCACATCATCTCTCCTATGGGTGCTGATAAGTGTCCTCTGTCCTTGAGCTCTTTGCTCTCCTACTTTCAAGACTCACCGGGTTCTGGGAGGGGGGGGCGGTCTGGAATGTTTTCTAAAGATACCGTATCCATCAACTGCCCCCCCCCCCGGTGCTTCCTCTTCCTCCTCCTCTCCCATTATTTCCCAACTTCTCCCCTCATCTTCCTCTGAGCTGTGACCTCCCTCAAACCCCTGTTGTAAATCTAAACTGTCTTCCTCTTGTCTCCTGCCTCCTTTTATCTGCATGATCTGAAATGTTACAGAGAAGGGTTTGGAAAGGGGTGAAGCACACTGAAAAGAATTTGGCAGGTTGGCATACACAGTCTACTGGAATGTTGTGGGCTGGCACCAAAGCACGCACCCCACTTTAGAAATCTATGCAGTCATCCACTTCCCCACATGAATAGGATGGACTCTGTGGCATTCTCACCATGCTGCCCCACAGCCCTCCTAGCATAAAAACACAATAATAGCCTTTCTGGATCAAACCAAAGGTCCATCTTAGTCCAGATTCCAGTCCTTGCAGCAGCCGGCTGGATACATGAACCAGGACCTGAGCACAAGAGCACTTGTCATTCTGAGTTGTCATTCTGAGGCACCTGGATAAGGATAATTAATAGGCATAATAATATATTAGGATAATTAATAGGCATGGAGTGGCTAAGAGAAGAGGACGGTTCCTGTTTCACACAGAGCCCTTTATAAAGGTGGGTTTCTGAGCTCCATACCTGACAAAATTACATTAGGCAGTTAAAGAAGGACATCCCGTGTGCCTTGCACTGCCAAACACGCCACCAGAAGTCCTTGCAAGATCGTGGTAAGTCCTACCATCCTCCCCTATTTTAAAACAAGCTTGACTGAATCTCATATATAATTGTGTGAAACAGCAACATTCTACATGTAATAAAAACATTATAATCATATTATACTTAATGTTGCATTACATAAAAAAACTATTTGTTTCATCCATATTCAGATGATATTTATATTTCATAAATTCAATAAGTGGACTCCACTTATCTTTAATATTTTCTCCTTGTGGTCCACCTGTTTTCATCATGGCTACCTTCCAAATGTTTGTTCATTGCTATTCCACTGTTGGTGATCATCTGTTTTTCCATTTTTGCGCAAAAAGTATGCAAGTTACTATTCCATTAATTCCCACAGCTTATTTGTGGGTCTGAATACCTTATTAAAATTATCAGGGGGTCCAGTGGCAAAGTGTAATGTGCTATGAATGACATTATCTCTGCTATCTCTCTCCAAAATAATTGAATTATTGGACAGATCCGCAAGCAAATATATTTCGCATCTCCAACACATTCCATCACAAACTGTTTAAATTTTCCTCAGTCTATGTGGAGACACATACCATTTCAGTTTGCAATGAGCCTTGCTGGATTCTGAGTACAATTCTTCCCTTTTCTTATTCAGAAATTGGTCTGCCTGCTATTTTTTTCCATTTTAAAACAACATTTTTCTAGACAGCATCCTAAAAAGCAGAGACATCACCTTGCCAACAAAGGTCCGTATAGTGAAAGCTATGGTTTTCCCAGTAGTGATGTATGGAAGTAAGAGCTGGACCATAAAGAAGACTGATCGCCGAAGAATTGATGCTTTTGAATTATGGTGCTGGAGGAGACTCTTGAGAGTCCCATGGACTGCAAGAAGATCAAACCTATCCATTTTTAAGGAAATCAGCCCTGAGTGCTCCCTGGAAGGACAGATCCTGAAGCTGAGGCTCCAATACTTTGGCTACCTCATGAGAAGAGAAGACTCCCTCGAAAAGACCCTGATGTTGGGAAAGATGGAAGGCACAAGGAGAAGGGGACGACAGAGGATGAGGTGGTTGGACAGTGTTCTCAAAGCTACCAGCATGAGTTTGACCAAACTGCGGGAGGCAGTGGAAGACAGGGGTGCCTGGCGTGCTCTGGTCCATGGGGTCACGAAGAGCCGGACATGACTAAATTTCAGAGTCTGGGATGACTAAACAACAACAATCTACCCAAGTCAGAAAAAACCCATAGCTCAGTGCTAGAGCACATCCTTAATCTGCAGAAAGTCCCATACACAAGAATTCAAATCTCCAGTAAAAAGGATCAGACAGCAGATGATGGGAAATGTGTTTCTCTTCCAAAAACCCTGCAGAGCCATGGCATCTCAGAAAAGACAATACTGTGATAGGTAGAGTTGGTCTCATGAGCCTTTCTGAGGCACTCTGGGAGGGGCAACAGATTCATACTTAGCGACCTTCACCTGCAAATGTTTATTCAGTAGAAGCTGATCCATTAAGACGAAGCTCACTTTGCCCTCAGCCACCTTCCAGCTTTCCTACACCCAGTTAGGAGATGTCTATTCCTGTATTTATCTCTGACCCCCACCTGCTGCTAGTTTCCTTGCCTTCTTTCTCACCAATCCCAATGAGCACCAGCAACCACTGGTTTTATTACTTGCTTCAAGAGTAAGTCTTCGTTACTGTCCATTCCTTAGTTCTACTAGGAAATGATATGCATCATTCCTGCACCATGTCAATGCTTTTACAGCTTAAAAGGGGGGGTGGGCAACAGCAGTTGGGCAGCCCCGATTCCCTCACCTCGAAAGTATCTTGGCATTTTAGAAACTCCCATGAATTCCCCTTGGGAAGTTGTTACATGCTGATTCTCTGAATATTTGTGCAGATCCTTCAGCCCAGAAAATCTGCTTCATCAACGAGGGACATCTTGCATGAGGCTTGGACTGCGTACATCCTTCACCATGAAGCCTCTCCTGGGACTCCTCTTCTGCTCTCTGCTTCTCACTACAGGTGAGGACTTGGCTAGTGAATTTCCTTTGTAGACCTCTGAGAGGAATTGTCCTGGAAGACTTAACAGTTTGGGACAAATTCAAAGCTGGCAGCCCTCATTTTCTCACATGAGGAAAAAATAAAGTATAACTTCTTCAAGCAGGGGTAGCTTGTCTTGACAAAGGCATGTTTTGAACTGGAAGGACTCAAAGGCCATCTAAGGCAAAAGAGATCTTCCTGACCTCCTGTGCCATTCATATTTTGATCAGGAGCAATTGAAGGCCTGTTCCACAGTGGGTAAAGTAAAATTCCAAGGGTATTCTCATTATCCACACAGGTGGGATTTACTCCTATTCCCCAAATAAATAACACAGACATTTGAACATAATTTCTCTTCCAGGTGCCTCCTTGCAGTGTGAAGTTTGCAGTGCCATTGGGAAAACATGTTCCAGTGATAAAGTGGATTGCCCTGCTGGAGACGATACCTGTGCCACTTATTCGTATGCACCTTCTTGTGAGTGAGAATTATCATAACCCAGGCCAGATGAATGAATGAGCTCCATAGTTTAGCCTGGAAAAGAGGAGAATGAGGGGAAATATGATTGTTGTTGTTGTTTAGTCATTTAGTCGTGTCTGACTCTTCGTGACCCCATGGACCAGAGCACGGCAGGCACTCCTGTCTTCAGGAAATATGATAGCCATCTTCAACTATCTTAAGGGCTGTCACATGGAAGAGGGAGCATGCTTGTTTTCTCCTGCTCTGGGGGATGACTCAAACCAATGGCTTCAAGTTACAGGAAAGGAGATCCTGACTAAACATTCAGAAAAACTTTCTGACAGGTAGTGCTGTTCAGCAGTGGAGCAGACTCCTACGAGAGGTGGTGGGTTCTCCTTCCTTGGAGGTTTTTAAGCAGAGGTTGGATGGCCATCTGTCATGTGAAGGAGGATTGTGTGCCCTGCCCAAGTCCTCTGATAAGTGCTGGTCCGAAACGGGCTGCCATATTCATGGATAAGGTTTCCAAGACATGAACAGGCACCTTGATGGACCAAGTCCCCAATCGACTAGTCAGGCAGGCTGCTTCAGACTAATGTCAATTCTGCTTTTGGCCAGGGAGTTCACCCAGTTTGCATAGTATCATTGAGCCGGAAAAGCTCAAACCACAAATTCCCATTTAATCTTTCAGACATTCAAAATGAACACTTGAATAGGGTTCCTGTGGCTCCTGTGTGAGAGAGCGCACTAATTTGGGTTCCAAAGATTCAGCATTTTTTAAGGTTGCACCATCATTGTTTGCCTTATATCCTAAAATGCACATTTTTGTATGAATTTTGTACTGTTTTTGAGCTGAAAACTGCTGCAAAAAACAACAACCCAAAGATCCATAGGTTCTGAGTTCCATATCAGCCCAGAAAGTGACAATCGGGAAAGACAGCCTCCAGTATACCTAAATAGAAATTGGATGGGTGAATTTTCTTGGGATATAATGGCTGTGAACTGTGACAACTTATCACTCGTCTTTATTTTTCCTTTTGTTTTGTTTTATATCCAGCACCAAACATCAACATCACAACATTCAGGAAATTATGCCTTACGGAGGCAGGATGCAGAAATGCAACCAAAGACATAGGGAAGGTTTTTGAAAATGTGGGACTTCTTATAATGGTTGAATGTAACAAGGCCTCTGAGGCAGCTCCATTCGTCTTCCTGGTACTCTCTGGGCTCCTGTTGATGAAGATCCTCCTTTAATGAACCACATGCAGTGAATTAGCACTGAAGAAGAGTTTCATTCTTATATCCATGCAACCTTCCCTGGACCTGACCATGTGTCTGTCCAGAGGAAATTGTTGTTTTATATTTCTTCAGTAAAAGCAAATAAAAAGAAATCTGGAGGTGAAAAGGCATGCATTTCCATGAATGGAATTGGCTTCTGTTGTTGCTATTATTCTACTCGCCCTTCATGCTATGAGGTAAAAAATAGAGGTGAAAATGTTTGTGTAAATTCAAGATTTGACCGATTTTCATGAAACCCTGCTGTGCTTAGAGGAAAATCAGACAATAAAACATGTCACGTAAACTAAAAAGGGTTGTTCTTCTGATAGATTTTGATCAGCTGAGTCGGGCTTACAACAGAAGCCAGCTGAATTGCATTCTGACCCTTGCTCAGAGCTATTTTCCAGCATGACGGCAAGCAAGAGAAGTTTGCGAGTGTGCATATCACCGAAATGAGTTCTCCAAACGCTGCTGGTGCTTCCATTCCTGAGGGTGGCATTTGCTTACGCTCTGACACTGCTCAGGCCACCTTAGCTCACTCGCTCGCTTCCCTCTCTTGCTTCCTTCTCTCACTTGCAGGCATGACAGCAAAGCTGTTTCCTCCCCTCACACTTGCCGGGGACAGAGAAAAACAGGGAGGGAGAGCTGTCAGCCACAGCTGGCTGTGCTGCCACCAGATTCCCCCTGAAATAGTGCTTTGGCACCAAGGAGCTGCTACCGGAGGAGGAAGGGGAAGCAGAGGAGGAGGAGGAGGAAGAGGTGGTGGCAGTGGAGGTTGCTGATGATGAATTGTTAGGTTGTGGTGGGCAGGGACACAGATGGCAGCAAAAGAGGAAGAAAAGCAGTAGGCAGAAGCAACCTCCAGGAAAGGGTTGGGTGGATAGTAGGAAGGTGACAGAGATGTGGAAGGGAGTTCTTCTTCTCCTCCTCAGGAGGATGAGTTGAAGCTTCACCTACATGAGGATTGAGACCCGCCTAAGTCTTGTGCAAAGGAGCTGTATTAAAAAGAAAATGTGTTCTGACAGGCTGGCTCTACAAAGTCTCAAGAACATTCTTATTCTGAGAGTGGGAGTTCCTAAGCTCCATCACACCTCTTGGTCCTCCCTTTTGAGCTACACATAGCCCCAGCAGCTCATGCAAGGCAACCGATGAAGACAGCAGAGAGCAGCAGCAGATGCCTCCTTATCACAGGCTTGAAAGGTGTCTGTATGTGTGTGGAAGGAATAGAAGTGAAATTTGATTCAGTTCACATTTAAACAACTTAGTTTGCACTTTCTGAAAAATGATGAAAACTGAAACACAGCACATAACTTCTAAAGGTAAAGGTAAAAGGTAAAGGACCCCTGGACAGTTACGTCCAGTCAAAGGCGACTATGGGGTTGTGGTGCTCATCTCGCTTTCAGGCCGAGGGAGCCAGCATTTGTCCACAGACAGCTTTCCGGGTCATGTGGCCAGCATGACTAAACCACTTCTGGCGCAACAGAACACCATGATGGAAGCTACAGCGCACAGAAATGGTGTTTACCTTCCTGCTGCAGCAGTACCTATTTATCTACTTGCACTTTGCCGTGCTTTTGAACTGCTAGGTGGGCAGGAGCTGGGACAGAGCAACGGGAGCTCGCCCTGTTGTGGGGATTCGAACCACCGACCTTCCGTGGTTTAGACCACAGCGCCACCCGCATCCCTGCATACCTTTACATACCTCCTACACTGTGTAGTTCCCATGTGCATCCCATGTGACCCTAGGAGCTAATTCTCAGTGGCTGACTCCTCTCTGATTGGTTCCAGTCAGTACAAAGGTTGACAAGACTTTTTGCTCAGTAGATAAAAAGCTCCCCATTCTCTCTGATTGGATACTGGACACAGGGACCCTGTAGGGACCCAGCTGTTGAAAGCATAACAGGTCTTCAGCCCCTCCATGACCCTGGACCATGGCACCTCTGCATGTTAGTGGGGAAAGTGCAAACAAGTGAGCTATAGCTCTGCTGAATGGCCTTGCCTCTCAGCCCCTGGTGTGTGTGTGTGAAAGGAGTAGTGTTGGGATTGCTTATCTTGCAGGGAGCCTGCAGAAACAAACTCTCCACTGTACACGGTTTTGATCTAACTCATAGTGATGAGGCGGAAGGCAGCGCTGGGGCTAGGGAATGAAAAGGAAAGGAAGGAAATAGATACATCAAATAATGGCCACTAATGGACTGACTCAGGAAAGGCAACACACACCAAGTCACCAGCTCCCTGACTTCCTGAATATTCTCGTACTTCTGCTTTCTGCGATGATGTACTCTAGCTGTGATGCTAAAGAACTTTGGACAGGGAAAACAATGGAAGGTTTCACTTATGTGGTAGCAAATTTATTGCATGCAAGATAAGATATACCCAGGTCTGCCAACTAATACAGCACCCAGTGAACTTTCCTTACCCAGCTTCTTCTCTTAACTGCAGTAAGGGAAACACTTTTCATTTTTTTTAACAAAATAAAACCTCATACATCTTATGTTGCTTTTTATTATATATGTGCACCTAGACACATGGCTCTGAATCTGGCCCTTGGGTCTCCTCTCCCCAAAAGAAATCCCCTCCTTTTCTGATTTTGAGTGGCTGGAATGTAGTGTCCTATAGCAGGTTAAGAGTCACATGTGTTGGCAGCCTGCAGTGGCATAGTGTGGGTTGCCAGCATCCAAGAAAAGCAAGTATTGTGTCTCCTTAACCTGTGGACCATTAGCACTTCTTGAGTCCTTTCCTCCAATCCAGTATTGAACCCATTACCCACTCCCCCAGCAGATGTATTGTATTTTTAAAAAAGGCCATCTAGGCCAGGGGTCAGCAACCTGCAGTCCATGGGCCACAAGCGGCCCATGGGGGGTCATTTAAATGGCCCCCGAGCTGCCCCCAAACCTAGCCACCCACTCGGCGAGTCCCCACGTGCTGCGCTAAACCAATGCAGTGTTGAATGAGGACTCGCTTCCACGGCGCCGGAAATCACATCTGCGCATGCACAGATGCCAGAAATCATGTCTGTGCAGACATGATCCAACCCACGGAGCGATCACCGTGGGAGTGAACCAGCCCATGCGAGGTAAACCTTGCCGACCCCTGATCTAGGCGTACTTTGATTTTTTTTAAAATTATGATTTTTTTTTAAAAAATGCAAGTTATGGAACATAGAAGAGAGTTTTGGTTTCTCTCCAGCCACCTAACATGGGGGTGCTATCCTCTCTGCAGACACTTCATATTTTATTATATGAGGGATATCTTGAGTGATTTCTTGAGTGATATCCTGAGTACAATTAAGCAATTAAGCAATTAAGCAATTAAGCAATTAAGCAATTAAGCAATTAAGCAATTACAATCAAGCAATTAAGGAACAAAAGAAGAAAAGGCACACTAGCCTGGGAACTTCCTCTCTGCCCAGAACATTGGAGGCTATACACCACACCTCCTCAACAGTATTTATAGGAACTCAAACACTGAGATCCTGCTCTGTTCCAGTAACAAGAAGCCGAAAGCACCAGCCTGAAGATGACGAGTGAGACCTCGTCGAAACGTCGCCTAGACACCCCAACTTTTACACGGGAAGACACCCGAGGACACCAAAACCTGC
>JAXCMG010000253.1:918348-939288 GCA_034642415.1 Podarcis siculus
AGGAAGGAAGGAAGGAAGGAAGGAAGGAAGGAAGGAAGGAAGGGGAAAAAAATTCACTTAACCTCTCATCCCATAGAGATGCTTTACTACATTTTGAAAAAGAGAAAAGCCCTTCCTCCAACTTCTCCAGTGCCTGTAAAAGAAAAAGGGGACAGGGGAGCTGACTTGGGCCCCAGGTTATGGGTGGGCAGTGTGTGTGATGTCATATGTTCTGCCAGCAAAAGCTTTTGAATATTTTGACAAGCATTTGGATATTGTTTTCATCTCAAGAAAAGGGTCTGGTTTCCTGGCTGCAATTTAGCTGCACTACCAACAGTCCTCCCCCCGCCTGCCCCCCAGCACTTTCCCTATGAAAATCTGCTCTTTACCACTGAACTGGAGCAAATGGCAATTCGTGGAAAATCCAAATTGCTGTTTGTTCTGATTCAGCAGTAAAGAGCGGGTTTTCACGGGGAAAGTGTTGGGACCAAAGAAAAGGCACTTGGGTGCATCGCTTTAAAGTGCAGAGCTGTGCCTAGAAAGAGCAGGGCAAAACGGGGACTTCCGGGTTGGCGCCATCGCCGAATGGCGGACTCCCTCCGAGCTCCGGAGGGAGTCTGCTCGGCAGGGGCTGGGTCCTACCGCACCGGCGATGCGGGGACCCTTAAAAACCACGGCCACGGAGGCCGTGGACATGGAGACTCGGCTGGCACCGCTAGTGCCCTCCCGACTTGTGAAGGAGCCTTTTTAAAGGCTACGGATCGGGTGCCGGGGAGAAGCGTGGTGCTTTGAGTCCTCTGCTATCCCTGCCGAGCGAAGCCGCATGCCATCCGGCGGAGAGCGCTGACTTCTTCCATTGAGAATTCGGACTTTTAACAACAACCAGTGAGTAAATTTGGAAACCGGGTTTAAAAGGAGAAAAAAAGAAATTTTTTTCGGATTTGATACGAGCGGGGGGGGGGGATCCAAAAAGGAAGTCAGTCCCCCTCCCTATTGTAAACCTTCCAAAACAAGGACTGGGAAACCAAGGTCCAAAAAGATTTGTTTTTAACTAAGAATTCCACGATGGGAAACTACAAGAACTGTGCTGGAGGAAGAATTCAGGGAGAAGGAAAGTGCTACCCCCCCCCCTGGGAACCGGGGTGATTGAGGAGAGAGCCTGGCGAAAAGCGAAGGAGATTTTGACAGCTGTCAAAGTAGCTGTCAAAGTCGGAAATACAAAGAGGACTTTATTACGAGGACTTTGCTGGTTAATTTTGCTACAATTTCTTTACAATCTGTTAAAACTTGGATACAAAATGGCGAAAACATGGATAACAATCGGACTTTTGGACTAGAGAAAACAAAGTTACAACAATCCCCCTAGAGGAGTTTCGGGACATTACAAAGAAGGTCGTAAGTGGAAAAATACCATTGGAATTTTACAGAACTGGTTATCTCCTGGGAAAGCTGCAAAACGGAAATAATATTGTGTCTGCAGGGTGCTCAGCTAAAGGATTGAAGAAAGGAAGGGACTGAACGCAAGTTTTGGTTCCTGAATAACAATAATCCCTGCAGACTTACTAAATTCCTGAACAAGAACGTTTTAGCAGCAGAACAAGAGGAAACTGGACTACAACTTGGAAAGAACAATGGGGGGAGTTCTACTAAAGATTTGAAGTTAATATGGTTTAAAAATAACTTTAAAAATAATTATAAAAAGAAAAGCCAGCAAGGAGTTGGGGGAAAATGTGATTTATGGATCTTAAGAATTCCAGGCAGACAACATGGATTGGTGATCAGGGGGAAATTAAACCGGGGACAGGGGGGGAGAACTAGAATCCAAAGGCTTGTCAACTTTTTGCTCAATTGGTTTCTTTTCATTTACTATATTTTCTATTTCTTATTTCTTATATTTTTATTGTGGGGTGTTTTTATCATTAAAAAAAAGGGAAATTGTGGAATGAAAATGGGGTGGGCCCTGGGGAGAGAACTTTTGTCTCTTAATATGAGGATTGTATAAATTTAAATTCAAATTTGAAGAATGGGTGAAACAAACTAAGTTTTAATCAGAACTGGGAACTTGTAGAGCCAACAATATGAAAGGGGAATATGGTAGGGGTGGGGGAAGGGGGGAGTCCCGGAAAGTTGATATATGAAAATAAGGTCTTGAACATACTTTAATCTTTATTTTCTGTATTTTTGAAAATTTTAATAAATATTATTTTTTTAAAAAAATAGAAAGAGCAGGGCAAAACGTAAGTGGGGATGAGCCCAGAGTCCAAGCTTTAAAACCACATATTACCTCATTCCCACCTTTATGGAGGGAGGTTGCCACAGAGAGCCTTTGAGATAAGCTGCCCTGGGGGGGGCACTTTTTCAGCCTTCTGGTTACATCACTTATCTCTCGCTTATCAATCACTTCATGGGGATTCTGAGAACAAAGTTTCCCATGCGTCATGACTGACAGTTTTACCACATCCAAGATTGCCTTGCCAGAGTGAGACGGATTAATCCAGTGGCATATGTCATCTGCAGTAGACAGTGGGAGGTCCTCCCAACTCCCTAATTAAGTTTCCAGGAGGCCCATGTCAGGGAGATTAAGATAGATATGGCTAACCAGTTGCTGCTCGCTGCAAGTAAAAGGGCTGACCTTTAATCCCAAATACTGTTTTATGACTCCATTTCAGGAAATGAGACGCACTGCAGGATGAATAATATAATAATCCTCTATTATCGCAATGCAATAAAATTTTATGTTCCTAGTAGTGCCACATGCAAAGGATGAGAACATGAACAGAACACGATAAAGAATAAATTCCAAAGCATCTTCCTAGCACTTTTCCATATAAGAGTTAAGCTTTAGATCCATTTCTTTTTCATGAAGAGTTAAACTTTGGATCCATTTCATGAAGAGTTAAGCTTAAGAGCTATTTCTTTCTCTTCAGTGTTCGAAACTGTGCCAAATAGTGGAGAAAAACTGAATTTAGTTCCTTCCATGTTCCTCTGCTTTCAAATTCCCTAGCCCTATGGAGGTGTGGTTAAGTTGCTGTAAGTGACGTAAGCTTGAATTTATTTACTTTGGCCATGGATAGCCTCAATAAACCACATTTCCAGAGCAGATAATGAACAATAAAAACTATTAAAATTATTAACAAGGTTCTTTTATCAAGAAGCAGGAAGGGTGTGCCTATGTGTCATACCATGTAAAATTATTCTCCATGGGTATCTGTAATCTTCCTCAAGTACAGAAAAATATATATATTTAAGTCTCCTTCTGAGACGCAAGCCTTTTAGACCCCTGAATTCTTCTCCAGCTCAGATTAAAATCCAACTCAAATACTTCACTCCAGGAGTGGGGAACTTTTCCACCAAGGGCCGCATTCTCCTCTGAGAAATATATTAGGGGCCACATGCCAGGGGCAAGCAAGGGGGCAGAGCCAAAAGTAGTCAGAACAAGGAATGCAGATTTCACCTTTGTACAGCAGGTTAGTTTCTACACATTCCCACACACCCTTCTCTGTGCTCTAACCAGGTGAACACGAGGCATTATTGGAGGTCAAGGATACAGTCAAGCAAGGCCAAAACATACCTCAAGGAAGATGTGTGTCATAGAGAGAAGTAATATGGCTGATTAGGAAATTGAGGTCCAGCAGGCTGCACTTCAACCCGGGCAGGAGGTTTCCGACCCTGTCTCTACTCTATTAGTCTGCATAGGGAAGATTTGAGAGGCTTCTGGAGCAAGATGCCAGAAGAGGAACCCATCCATGTACCCACCACAGAGAATCATCTTACCTTAAAGGATTCTCCTTGGAGAGGATGATTTTCCCTCTCAGATTCCACTTCACAGCCTCTTTATGTCTGCTCCTAATCAGAACCAAAGACCACAGGGGGAAACCACAATATTTGTGTGTGTGTGTGTGTTGGGGCGGTCCTTGTTAGTATGTTTGTTGTTTCCTTTCCTTTCCTTTCCTTTCCTTTGTTTGGCTTCTGAATTATGCCCCTCATTGATATAATGAAGCAATATTGCTTCACTCACTGAGCAGGAACAGAATTTGGAGGATGAGATAAGGAGTTCACTCTGCCTTTAGTCAGCTCTCCACCTGCCTGCCCTCATACCTTACAACCAGTGCAGGGGGTGGCACTGGCTGGCAGCTTCTCTCCCCCCCTTACATTTCTGAGCACAGTTCAAAGTGTTGGTGCTGACCTTTAAAGCCCTAAACAGCCTCGGTCCAGTATACCTAAAGGAGCGTCTCCACCCCCATTGTTCTGCCCGGACACTGAGGTCCAGCTCCAAGGGCCTTCTGATGGTTCCCTCACTGCGAGAAGCCAAGTTACAGGGAACCAGGCAGAGGGTCTTCTCAGTAGTGGCACCCGCCCTGTGGAATGTGTTCCCACCAGATGTGAAGAAAATGAACAACTATCTGACTTTTAGATGACATTTGAAGGCAGCCCTGTTTAGGGAAGCTTTTAATGTTTAACAGACTACTGTATTTTAATATTTTGTTGGAAGCCGCCCAGAGTGGCTGAGGAAACCCAGCCAGATGGACGGGGTATAAATAATAAATTATTATTAGTATTAAGCTCAGTGTTTCCCTTGTAGAGCTTAGCAGCAAGGAGGATAGTGGGAGAAAATGAGAATCAGTCTCATCGGGAATTGGTTCTGGCTCCACCTGTTGTTGGGCTCTGTACCAGGGAGTGCCAGCCACCAATGGGCACAGATTGGGCCCAAAAAGAAAAGGCAAGCAAGTGGGCATGCAATGTCTTGGCAAGAGTGTGGGGGGCCCCCCACTGAAGACACCTTGCCTACCCCTTTGAAGCTAGCATCTAAGTATCCTCCTCACTTAGCAGGCCACCCCGTTGCTTCCCTTTTCTATGCAGATGATGCCGTCATTTTATCCAGAACAGCTGCGGACCTAGCAAATGCAGTTAATGCATTTATCGCCTATTGTAAGGCGGAAGCTCTTAATATTAATTATAAAAAATTGAAAGTCCTCCACTTCACTCGCTCCCGCAAACTCAAGCTGGAACTGCTTAAGATCACAGGTGGCTACTTAGAAAAGGTAAAAGCCTTTAAATATCTAGGCTTAATATTCACTTATAATCTCTCCTGGACCACCCATCTACAATCTGCCTTTCTCGCTGCAACCACGACCTCTAATGCCATTGTCCGATTTTACCACCAGAAGGGCGGCAAACACCTTCCAGCCGCAATTCAAATATTTAATGCCAAAGTTGTCCCTAAATTATTATATGGCTGCGAAGTATGGACTACAGCAATATCAGGTAACTTGGATCGCCCACTTCATATGTTTCTGAGATCTCTTTCCGGCGTCCCGAGATGTGTCTCAGGTGCAGCCCTACGACTTGAGTTCGCCCAGCCCTCAATTGTAAAACGAGCATGGAGTCGAGCTATTTCCTATAGCTCCCACCTATTAGCATCGGATGCTCGAATTAGAGGTGGTTTTTCCAATCTGACCCTAAGAGATATTCATAATTCCCCTTGGAAAACTACAATTAACCTCAAACTCCGCTCTCTTCTCAATCTGAATTGTAAAACTGTTCTTAACTTAGAGTGTATCAGTCCGGCGGCCCTACCTCCAATTAAAAAGAAGCTACAGCAACTTGACTTTTCCAACACAGCTTCCCATGCAAGAGGGCCGTGTTCAGGCCTAGCCTTAGCTATTCCACCCCCTGAAGGGATCCCTCTATACTGCTTCACAATTTCTTCGGAGGCTAAGCGAAGGGCCTTTACCTGTGCCCGTCTCAACTGTTTTCCTACAGCAGTTCTGTCGGGTCGTTATTCCAGAGTTCCCATCGCAAATAGAACATGCACCTGTAATGGCACGGCTCTGGAGACTATGGAACATGTAATGCTCTTCTGTCCCAACTGGACAGATGAAAGATCTCGGTTTTTAATTCCCCTCGTGAACAAGCTTCATCTCCCAATCCAGCCTTGGATAGTGTCCCTTCTTTTGCAGGATTCTGATTGTTGGATTACCGAGATGACAGCTAACTTCCTGCTCAGTGTGATGAAGAGGAAAGCAGCATTAACTTCTTCTTTAACACCACAGCTGCAGTCGATACGCCGCACAATCGAACGAAGTTCCAAGTAGCCTTATTGTACAAGGACAATGGAGCTAGGACAAATCTGAGGAGCTGAAGGACCCTTTAACGATCCTCCTCCAGCCTCAGCAGTTTTTTGTCTTTTTGTTTTTGTACTATCTGTCACTCGATGTTTTAAATCCCCTGTCGCTTCTGTTATCTCTTTTTTTTTTTTTAAGTATTCGCCCAGGACGATATCTACCTTTACCTCCCCACCCCCATTTTATGTTGTTATTTCTATGTATATCATGCTATGGCCACATGGCTAATGCAATAAAATCTATTGATTGATTGACACCTTGCCTAAGGGTTCCCCACATCCTAGAATGAGGACTGCTCTGCGGCAGTGTGATTTAGGCTACTTTCACACCATACATTTAATTTTTATTTTAAAACATATAAATTTTATTTTTGCATTTTCTATTTTACATGAACAAATGAATTAAATACATAAACATATAATCCCTTTTGACTTCCCTCTCCCTCCTCCCCATTGTGGATTTTAATGTAATGATTTTCCCCTCTGCATCTCTTTCATAACTCTAGTTTTATTCATCTTTTGTCAATCCATAGTTCTAATTTTTACTACAGATTTTCTGTCAAACCCACCATGTATGTATCTAATTGTTTACAATACAAATAAATTAAAAACCTTCCCCATTCTTTATTAAAGACCTCCTCTTCCTGGTGTCTAATTCTTCCTGTAAGTTTTGCCATCTCGGCATCGTTCATCAATTTCTGCCTCTCTTCTTTGGTCTGAGTTGTACCCTCTTTCCATTTCCACACAGCATACATTTAAAGCACTATGATACCACTTTAAACAATAGTGACTTCCTACAAGGAATTATGGGAGCTGTAGTTTATTAAAGGTTTTGAGAGTTGCTAGGAGGCTCCATTCCCCCAAGCAGAGCTGCAACTTCCAGAATTTCCTGGGAAGAGGGATGGACTATTAAACCACTTTGGAGCATCCATTCTAATTTGCTTGTGGGGAGGTTGTATGACAATCAACAATCATCTTGCATCCATCAGGATTTGCCTGATACCGTCACTATTGAATAGAGTTGCGCCACTGCCTTACAAATGGTGGAACCTTTTGGTTTTGCATTGTGTTTCTATGCTATGCACAAGAAGGTGGTCTGTAAATGAGATGATGGTCAGCCCCAAAGATCATGGCCAGTGGGCAAGGACAATGGGAGTTGGAGTTCAGTGATGTGTGGAGGACCACAAAGTGTCCTGCTTTAGCTACAGGTTGAAGCAGTACCTTCATGTACTCCAGCACTAAGCTCTGGCTCCCCCTTCTGTACACAGGAAGAAGAGTTAATAGGTACCTTTATTTCAAAGCTACCGTAGATTAATATTGATTACAGACATCATGCATTCCCTGATGCATTCAGCCCACCCTACAGTATTGGTAGAAATGGATAGATGTGTCCTTTGAGGTTCTCTCGATTTCTCATTTTTCCAATCTTCTGTTCAGTTCTCCGCATATTGCACTAATTTGTTATTACTATTTTTAAATCCTCGTGAAAATTCACCAGCACCTTTGTGCAAATTTCTCCTTATAAACATCTTTTTGGATGCACTTTGGACTAATGTGCAAAATTTTGCAACCACCCCCCCACCCCCACCCCCCGGAATATAATGCATTTCTGCATGTGATTATCACTAATTTATTAATTTTCACTAATAGATTCATTTTGATGCTCACTTTCTGCAATTTTGTAAACATCGTTCAATTGAAGAACTGCATCACAAAATTTGGTAAAGTGAAAATTTCAAAGAATGACTGTGTTTATGTGCTCACATTATTTCAGAAAGTCAAGGCGGGGAACAGCAATTTAACAATCAACCCCTCTTCACAGGGAACTCATGAGAATTGTAGCTCTGGGAGGGGAATAGGAGGTCACCTGACAACTCTTAACACCCTTAACAAACTACAGCTCCCACAATTCTTTGGGGGAAGCTATGACTGTTCAAAGTGGTATCATAGTGCATTAAATGTATGGAGTGAGTGCTGCCTGGGTTTCAATAACTATGCTTCTGGAATGGAGAGAAAAAAAGCTTTATATAATCCTTTTTTTGTCAATAAAAAAAAATCTGAACAATCTTTATTTAACAAAATGTATAGACTGCTTAGTTAAAAATAAACACATCTCCAAGCAGTTTGCTCAGTTATGTTGTTGAAGGCAGGAAGCTTGAAATTGTGCATCCTATTCCTCTGTCTGAAGAAATTCCAGACACCTTTTTGCCCCTAACCCAGTAGCAAACAAAATATCTGAGTCTATATGACTGATAATGTTCATTGATTGTACTAAATGTGCAACACACACAGCACACGAAAAAGTGGGAGGGGGGATAATGGGGAAGTAGTGGACATGATATGAAAAAGTCTGTGGCTGTCACGTACAAAAATTGTACTGTATGGAACAAAACACCAAGCAGGAAAAAATAACCAAATTGCTGACAGCGAAATTCAGGGAAATTACTGAGCAAGTAGTTTTCCTTCTTCCAGGAAGCGTTGCCAACAGAAAAAGAACAGAACAATAAAATAGGATTTTGATTCGCAAAGAATGGTCTGCTGGGGCATGTGGGGTACACAAGTGGTCTTGAAAGTTGAATGACAGAAAATTTAGGACAGATACAATAAAGTCCTTCACAATGCACATAGCTGAGCTATGGCACTCACTCCAACAGGACTCAGTGATAGCCACCAATTTAAATGACTTTAAAAGAGAATTGCACAAATTCATAGAAGAAAAGTCTATCAATGGTTGCTAGCACAATGGCACTAGCACATTTAGAAGATAGCAGGCAATGCACCCTACATGTTGCCACTTTTAACTTGTGCCTATAATATTGCTGGCATCATCTGCAGCAATGATCTCAAGTTTGAGGCCCAGTGGAGAAAGCCAGGCCTCCACCACCAAGTTTATTTTCTGGGCTGTGGTAAACACAACTAAAGCTGGGCGTGTTGAAGACTGCCTTACACTAGCAAAAATGTATAAAACAAGGTCAAATGTATGCTGGCAATGTAAGGAAAAAGAAGGCACTTTTATCATATGTGGTGGAAATGTAAGGTAGTAAAATATTTTTGAGGAATGAGACGCGGGTGGCGCTGTGGTCTAAACCACTGAGCCTTGGGCTTGCCGATCAGAAGGTCAGCAGTTCGAATCCTCGCGATGCAGTGAGCTCCCGTTGTTTGGTCCCTGCTCCTGCCAACCTAGCAGTCTGAAAGCACCTCAAAGTGCATGTAGATAAATAGGTACCGCTCCGGCAGGAAAGTAAACGGCATTTCTGTGCACTGCTCTGGTTCTCCAGAAGCAACTTAGTCATGCTGCCCACATGACCCAGAAGCTGTCTGTGGGCAAATGCCGGCTCCCTCGGCCAGTAAAGCAAGATGAGTGCCGCAACCCCAGAGTCGTCCGCAACTGGACTTAAGAATCAGGGGTCCCTTTACCTTTACCTTTACTGTATATGAGTTGAAAAAAAATGTTTAAAATAACCTTTTCTAAATAAAAACCTGGAGCCTTCCTTTTAGGAATTCTTGGTGCCGAAATCCAAAGGGAGCAGAAAAGACTATGTATGCGACCACGGCTGTGCAGATGTTATTGGCCCAGAGATGGAAAGAAGGTAAAATCCTGACCAGAGAAGAATGGCAGATCAAGTTGATGAATTATGCCAAAATGGCAAAAATGACTGGAAGAATCAGAAATCAGGAAGACCAAAATTTTAATAAAGAATGGGGAAATTTTATAACTTATCTTAAAAACCATTGTAAACAGTTAAAATCGTTAGTAGGATTGGAATATCACTTTTAGTTTAATGGTGCATTTTGGACACAATGGAGAGGTAAAAGGTTTGCATTGTCATAAAAGATGCAGGAGGAAATGATTAACAAGAGGACCCACAAAGGGGAGGAGGGAAGGCCAAGAGATTCCATGGAATCTTGTTTTTATGTTGTATGTTGGCTTTGTGACTGTAAAATTTTAATCTGAAAAACCAAATAAATACATTTTAAAAAGAAGACTGCCTTATGCTGGACTTACCCTGCCCAGTCTGGAAGTTCCTTAACTAAGTGGCAGAGCATTTGCTTTGCAATCAGCGTAGAACACATTTAACTAGAGCAATCAGGATTGACTGGTCAATCCCCGGGAGGTTGTGGTTGATCGGGGTCGATTGCTGGCTCCTTTTCCTTTGTGGTGTCACAAGGGCATCCTGCCCCGTCCTCTCACCCTGCCCTCCATTTTCGCCTGTTTGCTGGAATGGAAGACAGAGTTTTCGTGGTGAGGTACATTCTTTCCTTAGTGATCTTTCACTGAGCGACTTTTGCCCCTTCTCCCCTTTACTCAATTTTGACATTTTCCTCTTAAAAACGGGGCTTTCCTCCCTAAAAAGCTCAACAACTTTGACCTGAAACTCCCCCTCCCCAAAAAATGTGTGCCAGTTTTTTATTCTGTGAGTAGATCACAGTCTCTTGGGAGTTGGACATCCCGGAACAAGAGGAACCAATGGCCTGTGTTCCTAAGTTCCCTTCCCTGCTTGAGGCACATGGTCTTTTCCAAGACCTGCAAGGTCTTCCTTCATGCACAACCATGGAGGGCATGGCTACCAATGCCTACCAGCCATAATGGCTATGTTCTACCTCCCCTGTCAGAGGCAATATGTCTCTGAGGATCAATTGCTGGAGATTGCAGGAGGGCAGAGAAGAGAACGGGATGCTTGACCTGGCTGGCCATTACTGACCTGACCCAGCGGGTTCATCTAATGTTCTAACTATTTAAAAAGAAAATCAGAAGAGGAAGTAAGATACTTGAAAACAAATCTATTTTTGTTGAGGACAACCAGTGCTACACCTGCATCTGGATGAGGTCTACTTAAATTGGCAAAAAAATATGCCTTTACATAATTCATTTCCCTATTCTCTCTCGTTGCGCAACACTGAAGCTCCTACCCGAGTCATGAGGTGGGTTAAAAAAATATGGTCTGAAAACACTGAAGTCTATAGCAGAAAACACAGAAACCCAAATTGCCCCCATACCCTGAAAGAAGTCTCAACACAATTTATTGGATAGGGGAAACGGTTCTATTTATTGAAATATAACAAAATTAGAGGCTCTGCCAATTAAGGAATTCAGTAAATAATTAAAAGCAGGCAGAAGTGCATCATATTGTGAAACAAGGCTTTGCAAAAAATTTGTGTAAAGCAAACACAAACATGTATTTTGGGAGAAATTTGCACTAAAATGTTGATATAGGTTCATGAGGACTTCTTAAAAAAAAAAAGAGCTGAAAATTTAGAAAACTGACCTTTAGAATGAAAAAAGGAAAGAAGAGATACTGAAATTGGCAGATGCATCCATTGCTACCTGTAGCTTAGATGGCTTTCAGAAGCAAATTTACTTCGGATGCTGAACGGGTAAAGGAAGGATAGGGCTACAAGTTTTTTAATTCATTCTCAGCACTACCGAAATAGGGAAGTGAAAGGACACTGGCCCAGAAACTGAAGGAATGGGATTCAGAAATCTGTAATAGGAGGAGGAGCTTAGGAAATACGTCCTCAAATTCTTGTTTATAAAGAAAGCAACAAATGAAAACAGAGAGGAAAACATCCCAAGCCTGTCTTCTCTTCCTCTTCCTACAGACACCATCCTGACAACACCTGAGAACTCTCGGTAAGGCCACCATCATCCTCTGATATGTCCCTAGTCCGATCCTTGAACTTGAGCTTACAAACGTTGTATCTAATATGAAAGCCCATCAAGGTAGCATCCAAGTAGAATGGAACCTTGGAGTTTGGAGGCCGCATTCAATGCTGGTCCTACTCAGAGTAGACCCATTAAGGTTAATGGGCATGGCAAACGTAGGTTCATTGATTTCAGTGTGTCTATGTTTAGTTGAACACAGCCCTAGGTCATCTGCCCAGTTTGATCTAATTTAGCCATGTTCAGGCATTGTAAATATCTAACAGCGAGATCAGGATGCTGGACTAGCTGTGCCTTTGAAACCTGATGTTCTTCTTATGCTTTTATGTTACTTCTGTATCTGGTGGAATTTGGATAAGTCATGCAGCCTTCTGTGAATAAAAAAAAAAACAACCTCTTTTCCCCCCTCTGTAATAAAAGGGACATGCTTTGAAATTATTGTTTCTGAATCACATGTGTACCATGTCATTCACCAAAGGAGCACAAGGAGGTGAACATAAATCTCTACCCACCCCAATTTTCCCCATTCATTAATGCTGTGAGGTAGGTTAGGCTGAGAGAAGGTGACTGTCCCAAGGTCACCTAGCACATTTCATGACAGAGAGCAGATATCATTTTTTAGATTCAGAGATATGTAACTTGAGAATGTGCTCCCCACCCTGCCCCCCAAAAGCTTGTTAAATTTGGAACACTTCACCACCTAACAAATTACATTACAGGGGCAGTTTGTTTCTGAAGCTACTCACCAGCATTTGGCATCACCATGAAGTTCCTGCTGGGACTCGCCGTTGGCTTTCTGCTTGTGACTATAGGTAAGTAGGGATGGGAGAATCTGTCGATTTCAGTTTTTTCCAAGTTCTGAATGTGTCCATTTCAGTTTCTTCCATATTTATGCTTGCATTTTTGTAAGCACTCTTTGGAAACTGCATCGCAACATTTGGAGATGTGCAATTGTTGAAGGACAGTTGATTCAGTTTGTGTATTGTGATGAATGAAGAAGGCTTGCATTTTTTTTATTTAAAGTGAGCTGAAGCAAATTTCTTTCCCATCCCTGAAGGTCAGGAATGCTCCCGTGGTCATGCCATCTGGTGTTACATTGTTATGGGAACCAGTATAGCTCCTGTGTGATGGGGAAGGGAGAATTTTACATAATGCAGGGGTAGAAACCTGAGGTTCTCCAGCCATGCTGGCTCAGGCTGCTAAGAGGCTGGAGGACCACACACTCCATCCTAGTGCTAGGCCCTTTCCCACCAGCTTCCAACCAAGAGGGAGGTCACTGTAGTATTGGAGATGTTGATGCAAGCCCCACAATTGAGTCTGGTCCTCTTCAAAGAGGGGGTAGGACCAGTTCAAACGGGAGATGTTTTATGCAAGTGGAAGGTCATGCTTGCTAGGAACTCAGGAGAGGGCCTTCTCAGTGGCTGTTCCTCCTTGTTGCCCTTCCACCGGCAGGTAGCTGGTGAAATGTGGACTGAATGAAGTTACTGTTAGGTGGATTTGTAGTTGGTTGACTGACCGAACCCAAAGAGTGCTCATTAATGGTTCCTCGTCATCCTAGAAAAAAGTGACAGGTGTGGTGCCACAGGGGTCTGTCTTGGGCCCATTGTTGTTCAACAACTTTATAAACGACTTGGATGAAGGAATTGAGGGGATGCTCATAAAATTTGCAGATGCCACCAAACTGGGAGGGGTAGCTAATGACGCAAAATATAGAATCAGGATTCAAAGTTTCCTTAGGAGATTGGAGAACTGGGCCCAAAGTAGCAAAATGAATTGCAATAGGGACAAATGTAAGGTTCTGTATATAGACAGGAAGAACCAGCTGCATAGCTATAAGATGGGGGACACCTGGCTTACTAGTAGTACATGTGAAAAGGGTCTAGATGTCTTGGTGGACCACAAGCTTAACCCAAATTAGCTGTGTGATGCAGCAATGAAAAAATCTAATGTTATTCTAGGCTGCATCAAGTATAGTGTCCCAGTCAAGGAAAGTAATAGTCCTGCTCTCTATTCTGTCTCTATTCTGTCAGTCACTGAGGACAGGCTCCTATGGTCACTCTGGAGAAGGCACATGGGAAGAAAACTGAAGAGGAGTTGTTCTGTCCACTCCAAAGTTAAGCAATGGTGCTTCAATTTCAAGAGAATGGTGTGCAAGTTCAAGACCACTTAAGTCATTATAAAAAAAAAGATACAGGAGCACTCCAAATCATTTGCCCATGGGTGTCACAGAAAATAGTACACACAGCTGAAAGGGAACACCTGGAGATCTGCATTGATCATTGTAATGGGTCCCTAAAAAAATATATCATTGCATTGTTATAAGATTATTGTATAAACATAGAAGGTTGTACATTCTTAGAAGGGGCGTAAATATGAGGTTGCACTTCTGAATTTGCTACTACCCTCCTGAATGGCATGAACTGTTGGCCCTTTTCCAGGTGCTTCTTTGAAGTGCGAAGTTTGTATGGGCAGCGGCAACAACTGTTCTGGCCCCATGGAGACCTGTGACAATGACACCTGCGTCATCTCTGTATCTGAAACCACTGTAGGTGAGTGAAAAGGACCGCAAATCTGTGCCTGTGAATAGCTTAGGCAACACTATATTTACTCAGCAGCAGCAGTACCAAAGGCGGCAAGTCATACGGTTCAATTCCAAAAGCAAATAATCTTCCATGTGGCAACTTTTTTTTTATTGTGTTAAGCTTTTATCCCCCTAGCAAGCATTAAGAAAGTAGAACAGATGGATGTCAGGCTAGAGTGAATAATTTCTTTTATGCAACTGAAAGATGGAAAATAGGAAGTCCTTTTATTTTTCTCTGTTTCTCCTTTCCCCTTTCTATTCTTTTCTTCTTCTTTCCCCCTTCTTTTTATCTTCTTTCTTCTGTCTCTCCTTTTGTTTTGCTTTCTGTTGGTATCCTCTGCTCTGGGCCATTATTGGGGTCCAAGGATTATTCACACATGAAGGTGGTGGATGGCTGGATGGAAGGACCTTGAGTAAGAGGAAAAGAAGGAAAGACTTCCTCATGTGGGAGACTGGGAGAAGAAAGGAAAGCTCCCCAGTGAGAGCTGGAAGGGTCCACCATTTTCGGTGTGAGACAAGGATCAAGAACTACCTTTGAGAGAGGACTCTGCATTTTCTTATCTCTTTCTTTCCCTGATGTTGTTTTTCTTTAGATTAGTTTCTTTAATTGCACTGTATTATGAAAAAGCTTTAATAAATATCTTATGGGGAGAAAAAAGAACATAAGTAGAACAGTATCAGGTCAGGCCAAAAAGACCATCTTGTCTAACACTCTGTTCTCACCATTGCCAACCAGAGGCCCATGGAAAGCTTGCGATCAGAACCTCAATGCAACAACACATTTCTCATTTCCGATTCCTGGCAGCTGGCTCTCAGAGGCATAGCCACTATGGCTAGCAGTGAATGATAACCTTATCTTCATCTAACAATGGCTGCTAACCACGATAACTACATCCCCTATTTTTGGTGTCTTAATTTTTTTTTTTTAGCTGTGGTTTTAAGCCCTCTTGAGCTTGGAAATGAGCCTTGTAAATGGTTGTAGTGAATGCATTAAATATAGGAGAATTTTATATCTTCTTTTAAAATTAGAACTGGGTTTGGGATTTTCTGGCTAAGGAAACTAGCAGAGGCAAAACCTAACCCTTCATCCTTCATCCCACCCCTGCAGGTGGAATGCAAGCTCAGATAATAGCTAAAAGCTGTGACTCCTCCAACATCTGCAAAGACAGAACACAACTCCTCAACTTTGGGCGAGGGCAAGAACTGAGGACAGGAATCGCTTGCTGTGTAGGGGATGCCTGCAAAACTGCAACTCCTCAAGGTAAAGCATACTTCACCAGGGCTAGCCCAAGAAATTGTACATCCTGAGGTGAAGGGTGAGGTGGCCTGGTGAATGTGCACAGTGTCTGGTTGCTGTACACATTAAGCACTCAACTTGTGCTACTCTTAACATATGATGGGGATAATAAACAGGGAGGTCAGAGGGAAATGAATGCATTAAGTATAGGTAGAGGTGCTGGCAATTCAGTTAGAGCTGGAACGTATACAAAACAAGCATAATAATCCTTCACAAAGGTGATAAAACTATCAACTTGGTAGTTTGGGGTTAATTAACACCAGTTAAGGATAGGAAACAATTGTCTGCATTCAGAAGGACGTGAAATGAATTGTGCCTCTTGATGAAGAAGTTTCACAGTCCCTTTGAAATTGTTCTACACACACACCTGTTCCTAACAATTAGGGGCATGAATTCAGACTCATGGTAGTGGTCAGCACTTCAGAGACAGAAGGTAGCAGAACAAACCAAGCCATATATATGACAATGTGACAGAACAATAATAATGTCAATTTATTTGTACGCTGCCCATCAGATCGGGTTGCCCCAGCCTTCTGGGAGGCTTCCAACATAATAAATAATAAAAACATAATAAAATTAATAAAATAATTAATAATAATAATATAAAAACATAATAAAACATTATTTTTTTAAAGCTTCCCTATACAAGGCTGCCTTCAGATGTCTTCTAAAGGTTATTTAGTTCCTCATCTCCTTTACATCTACTGGGAAAGCCCTCTGCCTGGTTCCCTGTAGCTTTATTTCTTGCCGTAAAGGATCCGTCAGGAGGTCCTCAGTGTCTGGGCTGAATGATGGGGCTGGAGATGCTCCTTCAGGTATACAGGACCAAGGCCATTTAGGGCTTTAAAGGTCATCACCAACACTTTGAATTGTGCTCAGAATTCAGAAGGAGAAGATGTAGAAATTTTCCTTTTGCACTTGTGAATGAGGGAGGAATAGGGATTTGCATACTCCCCGGAAATTGTGTCTACGCTTTCCAAATGTGAGGTTTGCTTGTGCTCTGCTCTTGGCCCACACTTTCTTGACGCAGGTCCACACTTTCCTAGTCCATGTTTGAGCACTTTCTTTCCCCCGCCTCTTTCCCCAGGAAAACACAATCTTTACTGCTGCATTGGAGCAAACAGCAGTTCAGGTTTTCCACTGACTGTCATTTGCTCCAGTTCAGTGGTAAGTATTGTGATTTCCTGGGGAAAGAGGCAGGGAAAAGAAAAGTCTAGAAATCTAAGCCCAGATGCTATGACAGTGATGTAGCTCAACCTGGTGGCTACCTGTGTCTATTTCCAGAAGTTATTGAAAGGACCTTATCTGCAATAGACCTGTAGACTCTAAATGGGAGGACTGAGGGTTCTCTGTGGTTTTTTGCCTCGAACCCTCTGGCTCTGAGGAACGGGCAGCTCAAATGCCTCTGGGCTGGGGAGATGCTGACAATATGGATTCCTCATGCACCAGGGCTTCTGGGAAAGTGGTGCCATCAGCAGTTGTTGAGGATATTAATTCCTTCACCTGTTCTGCCACCTTCTCAGAATCCATCATGCCATGCCCTTGATATTTGGGGTGTGGGTGTGTGACCCAGGACTATTACAACTTCCTAGTAAAATAGAGGACTGCTAGTTCAAAACTATGTTCTCCTCTGCATCAGTTTCCTTGCTTGCTTCGCTCTCCCAACCAATGGGCTTTCACTAATTGGTTTCAGTGCCTCCACGCATCAACCAACCCAATGGGAAGCAGTGCCCAGCCTGCTTTTCTTTGCTTTCCGGTGTTTGCGATCCCAATGAGACGGTGGACTGCGTTGGACCACAGAACGACTGTCTTGAAATGGCGGTGATGGTTTCTTATGGTAATTCCAATTTCACATACACAATGTGCCATTGAAGGAGGGTCAACGTCCTATATCTATTCTCTTCAGGCAAACTGAAATGCAGGTTGCAAAGGGACTGATGGAATCAGTTGCATGTACATAGAAATATGCATAAAATACATTGGTGGAGTCAGCACTACATGGTGCTACATAGCCCTCTGAACAGTTTGCCGCTGATTTCTGCCCCTCCAAAACATTTATCTGTCCTGTTCAGTGAGCTTATGCGACATACACTCTCTGAGACTAAAGAAGCCATAGAATCATAGAACTGTAGAGTTGGAAGGGACCATGAGGGTCATCTAGTCCAACCCCACTGGAATGCAGGAATCTTTTACCCAACGTGGGGCTCAAACCCACAACCCTGAGGTCAAGAGTCTCATTCTCTACCCACTGAGATATCCTTCCTTACTTATTAGGATACTGGACTGAATTACTCATTAGGTTAAGTAAATTATAGAGCAAAGACTCAGTGGATATGGGCATCTCTTGTTGTAGTATATGTAAAATACATGAGAATTGGTAGGGGGTGTCAAGGATCCTTCAGCAACTGACTTGGCATGTTGTTGTTGTTGTTGTTAGAATTTATATACCGCCCTATACCCAGAGGTCTCAGGACGGTTCACAGAATACATTTTTATATAGAATACACTTTATAAAGATGTATTTTCCCCATAAAGATGCAGAAGACCCACTTGATTTCAGAAAATGGCTAGATGGGGATCACATAGTCTAAAGCCAGCTACATTGCTAAGTTTATATAGACTTCCTTTGGTCTGTTTATGTTTTTGCATTGTTATGCTGCAATGCTGTAAATACATCTGGGAATAATCCCCACTGAACTCAATAAGGCTTTCTTCTGAGCAGACATGTATAGGATTGCTGTTAATAGACTCATTAATTAGCCTTTGCTATGCATCAATAGCAGCAATATCAGGTAACAGATTCCAGAGGTGTGGTTGTGCCAGTCTGTTGCAACTGAGGTCAAGTGGCCATGAAACGTAAGAGATAGAAAGAGAGCCTGTGATAATTTTATAGGCCAAACCACACCGCAAATTCTTATAGTGCAAGGGATGGAAAATGTCTTGGGACTTGGGCAGAGAGGGCAGTTGTCCGTGGAACCCAGGACTCATCGAATACATCTTGTTTCCCATATCCAGGAACTGTCATCGTCAAGGTTGTTCAGAAGGGCTGTGCCACTAAGGGGTTTTGTGATGGCTTAAAACAAGGTGAAACCACCGTATCCGGCTTTTACTCTCGCGTCACAAAAGCTGAATGTGTGCCAGCCTCACGGCCAGAATGATGACTTGATCAGCTGCCTTCTTAGGATTTGGGGGCTTCTGCCACTGAAGAACCTATTCTGATCCACCTGTGTGCTGCTGCATGAGGGGAGACTCTGCTTAAACACCTCTGTATCACTTATCTGCAACTTCATCCAAAAATGAGTTCTACCTCCCAGGGGTAGAATGATGCCCTCTTTGAGTGAAACAAATAAATCATAACTTGCATGAAAAATTTCCCTTGTTCTGCTACAGCAGAGATGGGGAATCCTCTGGCCCTCCAGGTGTCAAGTGACAAGTGGGCAGGGCCACCTATCTGTCAGTCACTTGACATCATTATGCTTTTTTATATAGAGATATTTTTTTCAAAGGAAAAAAATATACAACTTTTTCCAATTAACATTCACTTTGTATTTGACTTCCCCTCTCCCCATCCATGGTTTCCCCACATTTTCTAATATTATGGCATATTATAGTTCTTCTATACATTAGTTCCTCCAAAGCATTCTCAGACATGTATTTTACTGCTGTTCTTACACCAAACCTACTTGCGTTTTAGCTTGTTTACATTTAAATAATAATAATCTGCAAACATTTTCCAGTCCTCCTTAAACACAGTATCATCTTGATCTCTAATTTTACTACTTAGACTTGCTAATTCAGCATATTCCATGAGTTTCAACTGTCTTCAGTGGGCACTGCCTCATCTTGCCATTTTTGCTCATATATTATCCTCACTGCAGTTGTGACATATAAAAATAAGTTCATATGGGGTTTTTTTTTGTACATCTGTCCCAGTTATCCCTAAAAGAAAAGCCTCTGGGTTTTTCTGGGGGGAGTCTCATTGAATTTTTTTTTTTAGCCCATTATAAATCATTTCCCAGAAACCCTTGGCTACTCTACACCTCCACCACATATGATAAAATGTGCCTTCTGTTTCTTTACATTTCCAGGAAATTTTGATTTTGATTTATACATCTTTGCCAATTTGTTTGGTGTTAGGTACCACCTAAAAATCATTTTCATGTAGTTTTCCTTCAAAACATAACATACTGTGAATTCCAAATCTGATTTCCACAGTTTCCTCCATGATTCTCTTTCTATATTATGACCCACGTCTTGAGCCCAATAAGTCATAGCAGCACTTGCCATCATTATGAAGCCAGATGGTAACCTCAGAAGGGCTCATTATCAGTGTCCATCAGCTGATTGGTGCAGACAGTCCACTGTCAAGGGATCCCTATGAAGCCCTAGTTTGTATTCAATGATAGTCAATGCCTTAGGTTGCACTACCCAAAGCCAGCCAAGAAGGTGCATCACTGTAATTAAAAAGGTCATTAGGAATATCAATGCAGCTGGCCGGAAATGGATTTCCCTATATAAAACTGATTGAGGTGTACAGAGAGAGAAATTAGCTTGCATTGCTCTTTAGCTAGTTTTTATTGGTCATCACAAAGCAGCAGTCAATGTCCTCTTTGGGAGGAAATTACATTAGAGAAGATTGCAAACACAGAGGGAACAACTTGTGGCATCTCCCTAGGCTTTTGATCTATTTCAGTGGGGCTCTTCTTATCTTCTTAGAAGCTTGCTACCTAGTACGGGAAGAATATAACACCATCTCTAATAAGGATCAATAGTGAGGAGGAAGTCAGGTGGCTGATTCAAGCTGAAATGGGAGCTGGTGTGCACTCAGCTTTCGTAATATCAGTATAAACCCCTGCAGTAGCCACTTTGCCCACTTTCGCAGCACAGGCGGGTTGGGAAGCACAGCCATTCATGACGACGTTGAAGGTGAATTTACCTGGAAACAAAAAGTTCAGGGTCAGGAGAAAGAGCTAGACAGAGAGCAGGAGAGAGAAGTAACCTGGCCTCACAATGGTAGCTATTCCCTATCAATGTCAACGGAGGCCTTGTTCAAAACCCAGTAGACTAGATATACAAGGAGATTTATCCTAAACCAGCCAAGGGATGAAAGAATAGAAAACACCAGCCCAGGGTCTGAGATTCTGTGACCCTCCATGTGTTGCTGGACCCCAACTTTCATTAGCCCCAGCCAACATGGCCAATGGTTAGGGATGATGGGAAGTGTGGTCCAACCTTGTGGGAAGAAGAAGAAGAAGAAGAAGAAGAAGAAGAAGAAGAAGAAGAAGAAGAAGAAGAAG
>JAXCMG010000253.1:939298-972559 GCA_034642415.1 Podarcis siculus
AGAAGAAGAAGAAGAAGAAGAAGAAGAAGAAGAAGAAGAAGAAGAAGTGTGCTTAGTTAAACTATGGAATTTTTTCCCACAAGAGGCTGTGATGCCCCACAAATTAGATGGCTTTAAAAGAGGATTAGACAAATTCATGGAGGACAAGGATATATGCAGCGGCTAGCCACAAAGGCTATGTTCTACCTCCACTGTTGGAGCAGTAGGCCTTTGAAAATTGCTTGGTGGGAATCAGGGAGAGTGCTGTTCTGCTCATGTCCCTCTTGTGGGCTTCCCATAGGCATCTGGTTGGCCTACAGGATGCTGGAGTAGATGGGCATTTGGCCTGATTCAGCAGTGCCTCATCTTATATGTTCTTAACACCAGGAGGTACACAAGATCCCCATTCCTGCCCAGAAATTTGGAATGAGCAGATGAACTATTTCCACTCCATGTCTGTTTCATGGCATGGAATGGTTACTTTTAATAAAGTCATTGCCTTTCCTTTTGACGTCACTGTTTGCATTTCCAAACCACTCCAACTGCAGATATGTGTAGTTGCAACAAAAGATAACACATCAGGCATCTGATGAAGAGGTCTGTGGTCCATGCAAGCTGGTGCCATAACAAATTTGTCAGGCTTGAAGGTGCCATAAGAGCCTTTGTTGCCCTTTGTAGCTGACCTCAAATAATCGACTCAGAATCATAGAGATGGAAGAGACCAGAAGGGTCATTCCCTGCAAGGCAGGAATCTTTTGTCCAACATGGGGCTCGAACCCACAACCCGGAGATTAAGAGTCTTATGCTTTACAGACAGAGCTAGCAGGTTACCATTGAAGCAGTTTGACCAAGGGCTCCAGCTAATCTCCACTCACAGACCTGCAATTCAGAATTACCATATGTGACTTTCTCCTCCAATTCAAGGCAGTAGTCCTCGGTTCCAATGCAATCCACGGTCTCTGTTTCACAACCACCGGGTAACAAAGAGTAGCAGCCTGGGCATTGCTTGCCATTAGGTTCGTTCAATGCTGGTGGCACTGAAACCATATAGAGAGGGAAATGGTAAATGGTCAGGTAGTTAGGCAAAGCAAAGTTGGCAGCTGACACAATTCAGCTACTCCCTCTGTTCCCGGCCCCAGGCAGCACACATGTGTGGATGCTTCCAATTCTCAACATCTAATTTTCTTGCTGGATTTTAAAGTTACGAACGTAGGAAGTTACAAACACAGGAAGTTACAAACATATGGGGCTGCCCATGAAGACATTCAGAAAACATCAGTAAGTACTGACTATGGTGACCATAAAGTGAAGAGATCAAAATGATGAACTTTCTATGGAAAACTGGAGCCCTTTTATTTATTTTTTTTATTTTTGGAAGACCTGACGAAGTATTATAGCGATATGAAGTCGCGAGCAGAATTTGAGATATGAATGGCGGAAAAATAAAACAAAAAAGCTGTAAAATGGTATTGGGGGGCGAGTGGTAGCAAGTATAAGGCAGCAACCAGGAATAGGAACAAAAACATCAGGAAGGGAAGGATGGGAGGTCAAAAAGAAAAATCTAAGAGAATGGCATGTTGCCTGTGAAGTAGATTTGTTAAACTTAATAAACTTAATAAAACTTAATAAAAATCAATTAAAAACAAAAGTACTGAATATGGCTTCCAGAATTCTGATGGTGCAGCCCTGTGCAGACATATTGTGAATTTTAAATGGGTTTTATTAGTTGCTTGTTCCCCCCCCCCAGCATAACACATAAACATGGAAGACCATAGGAAGCTATGTTAAACTGAATCAGGCTATTGGTCTACCTAGTTTCATAATGTCTACATTGCCAGTCAGTGGCTATCCAGGGTTTCAGGCAGGAGACGTTCCCAAACTTACCTGGAAATGTCAGGGATCAAACCTGGAACCTTCTGCATGCAAAGCAATTGCTCTACTTCTGAGATACATCTCCAGACAACATAGGAGCATAGGTCACGCCCCCTCCCTAAAATGTGCCTGGGGCCACACACACACACAGAGCCCCACACTACACCACTGTGCCATGTGGGCACTGATAACTTCCCCTTGTGGACAACACCATAAGTCTTGCCATAATTATTTCTAATTATTTGGCCCACAGCAAGATAGGGGAGATAAGAATATGGCCCACTGGTCACGTCGAGTTCCCCACATCTGTTTTAAAGGGACAGAAGAACTTTCCAGGTTGTATGATCACTGACAACTCATGGATACTTACGTTGAGGAGATACTGTCCTGCAAGCATCTCCCGCGCAACAGGTGATGTGGGACCGAATGTATTTCCCCTGCCCAAAATTCATGTACGTTGGGGGGCTGTTGCAGACACTTGAGGATGCACAGCTCTTTGAGACTGTCTGTGTTGTCGCTTCACCTGCACAGCAAGAAAAATGGGATTTGGTTAGAAAGCTGCAGTCACCAACTACTCTCACCCTATACCTGTGCAAATTAGCTTTGTATAGCTGGGTCGAAATTCCTCTGGGGGGGAAATCGTCTGGGTTGTTCCTACAGGTGTTTCTGCAGTGCAGGATCCTCCAGATTCAAAGCTTATCAGCACAGTTCTTTTTCTTGTTCTTCTTTCATTATATGAATATTGGTTCCTCAATTTTTACACATGTACACACACTCAAGACTGCTGCCCCTGCTTGATCTGCTCATCAACCTCACCTACCTCTTTGATAACCACCTGTCAGGGACTGGGCAGAGGAGGAGGACTAGTGGAGATCGCCTCCCCATCCTGACCCTTCCAGAGAGGAGAAAAAGAAAGACAGTCTAGATTTACAAATAGTGGTTTGCGGAGGTCACAGCTCAGAGGCAGATGCAGGGAAAAGTTGGGAAATAATGGGAGAGAAGGGGCAGGCAGAGCCAGAGCAGCAGCTGGCTGACATACTGTCACTAGAAAGCATTCCAGACCCACCATCTCCCAGAACCTGGTGAGCCTTAAAAGTAGGAGAGCAAAGAGCTCAAAGACAGAGGGCACATAGCAGCACCCGTAAAAGTGATGAATGAGGAAGTGGGAGAGACGGGGGGGTGGAGATTCACTTGGGACAACACCATTATCCAAAAGGCTGGGTTCTACAGCCTCTCTCTGTAAAGTTTGAAATAAAAAGGACTGAAAGAAACTTTTCCTTGTCTTTATACTTTCCTGGGCAACCAGCCAGGGGCTGCTGACAGCATCCTAACACCACCCTTCCGCCACACCTGACTAAACCCCTGTTCCATTTTCACCCCACCCATGCCTATCTGCCCCACAACTCACTCCAAGTCCCTCCCCTCCCAGCTTGCCTTGTCCCTCTTCCTCCCCTCTTCCTCCCCTCCCAGCAAACTGCTGCGTGACAATAGCCTTATCTTTTATGTATAGAGAGATACACAAACACAAGCATCCCTTCTCTTTCTCCTGCCAACCATTAGCTGTTAGGAGTCATGCTAGTTGAGTGCTCTGCCCCTGGCTCTGTCATGCCAAAGGCATGAGGCTCTTTGCTGTGAAACTCTTGTTCTGAATGAGCAAATTAAGTCCTCGCTTTGCTGTAGGTGTGCAAAGCTCTTGCTTCTTATTTGAGCTGTAGGCTTAATAGAGGCTGTAGATATCTGGGAGCACAACTTCCCCTGCCCACCCTCGCTGCAAGGAAGCATTTCTGGACTTGTCTGTCTCAGACGACCAACCTAATGAGGTTTCCGTGTAGGCAATGACACAGGTGTCTTGGCCAGCGCCACAGTTCTCCATCCTGCCGGCACAGCTGCTGCCGAGGTCACTGCAGACTTCACATTCCAGAGAAGTGCCTGGTGGAGGGAAAGCGACACAGTGTCATATCCATTTGCACAGGTCTGCCATGCCCCTGCATTACTTCCTTCAGCAACATGAACCTTCATGCATTCACAAGGCAAGGTGTGACCACAGGTGTGGGACAGACCATTACCAGCACATAACTCTGGAGCTGAAAAGTAAGCAGGGGCTGTCCATATGCTATTGGGTCAGCTTCAAGGTTATTGTGTTCCTTTACAAGCACTGTAACAATTTGGGTCTAGTGCAGTGAAGGCCAAACTTGGCCCTCCAACTGTTTTGGGACTACAATTCCCATCCTTCCTGACCATTGGTCCTGTTAGCTAGGGATGGTGGGAGTTGTAGTCTCAAAACAGCTGGAGGACCAAGTTTGGCCATCACTGGTCTAGGGACTCAGCTACATTAGTCAAAAAACAATGCTTTGAATGCATTATAAACATGCAATGCCAGATGGCACCAGAGAGCAAACAAATTTTCTATGCTATTTTTACATAGGGTTTTTTATTTTGTTTTGTTACAACAATTTAATTTCTGACTTATTTATAGTGGTTTTTTCCTTTGTGTAGATCCACCCCAGGAGACCTCAAGGACTGCCTAATTCCCCATATTCCTGCCTGATCACTTAAATCTTCAGGGGAGGCACTGTTAGTGGTTCCCTCTGGCTCATACGCATGGCTCAGATCCTCCAGGAACCGAGGACCGGATGTCAAGGACCTAATTCTATGGAAATCCCTTCAGCTGAGGTCAGAGAGGCTCTCTCCCTGCTGAACTTCTGGTGCCTATTGAAAACTTCTTGTTGTTGTTACAGCTGGTGTTTTAGTTGAAGTTTGATCTTCTAGTTTTAACTGATCTTTTTATTGTTTGTATTGCATCTTTTTAAACTGCTTAGAGATTATTGCAGCTAAGCAGTATACAAACTGTTTCAATAAATAAATAAAAAACAGTATACCAAAAATGATAAACAGTTGAAGTTCTGTGGCTTCCAACCCAGAATCTTAGGGAACACAGTTTGGTGGGGTTGCTGAGAATTATTTCTCTTAGAAATCTAACTCCCTTTCCAGAACTGCAGTTCCCATAGTTCTCTAGCAAAAGGGATGGACCACATATTCAGAATGGAATATGATGTCAGCATAGGGATGCGGGAGACAACCAATTCAGTTCGCATTTCAAAACGGACCTCCCTAATTGGCACTTTCTGAAATGACTTGTGAACTGAAACATCACCATCTGCTGAAATCTGCACTTGTCTGAATTTTGTAATGCTGCTCTCTGGCCAAGTACTGCGTGTAAAGATGCATATACCAGGGTTAAGTGTGTACTAAAAATGCACAGGTTACTGAAAAAAGCATACAAAAATGCATTACAGTAGGGTGATTGCTTTGGAAAAAATGCACATCAAAGTATATTTCATACCAAAATGCTAATGTATATCCCTGAAGATTTATTAAAAATAATTACAATTGCTGGTTGATGTGGAAATGTGTAGGATTCAATTTAAGATGGGAAAAGTGAGAAACTGAGAGGAACCTAAATTGATAGATGTGCCTGTCTGACCCAGTTTAAGTCTGTTTTGGAAAGCTCTTAAACTATCTGCCAGGGAATGGAAAATAATTTTCTCCTTCTAATGAAGCTACGTTTCCCACAGGAGTGCTTACCAGGCTCTACTGACCTGTCTGTATTAAAACTGAGAAGAGCAAAAATCCCAGGAGTTCGTGCATGTTGATGGGGAAGGATCACAGAAGAGACAACGAGACTGGTGTATCTGAAATGATTCAATGAGCTGTTTATCTAAATATCATGTTTAGAGTCTGTGATTCTCCCCCTCCTTTTTTTATCCTATTGTACCGACCCACGGGGACGCGGGTGGCACTGTGGGTTAAAGCCTCAGCGCCTAGGGCTTACCGATCGAAAGGTCGGCGGTTCGAATCCCCGCGGCGGGGTGCGCTCCCGCTGCTTGGTCCCAGCGCCTGCCAACCTAGCAGTTCGAAAGCACCCCCGGGTGCAAGTAGATAAATAGGGACCGCTTACTGGCGGGAAGGTAAACGGCGTTTCCGTGTGCTGCGCTGGCTCGCCAGATGCAGCTTTGTCACACTGGCCATGTGACCTGGAAGTGTCTCCGGACAGCGCTGGCCCCCGGCCTCTTAAGTGAGATGGGCGCACCAACCCCAGAGTCTGTCAAGACTGGCCCATACGGGCAGGGGTACCTTTACCTTTACCTTTACCGACCCACTGCAAGAAGATCAAACCTATCCATTCCTAAGGGAATCAGCCCTGAGTGCTCACTGGAAGGACAAATCCTGAAGCTGAGGCTCCAATACTTTAGCCACCTCATGAGAAGAGAAGACTCCCTGGAAAAGACCCTGATGTTGGGAAAGATGGAGGGCACAAGGAGAAGGGGACGACAGAGGACGAGATGGTTGGACAGTGTTCTCGAAGCTGCCAACATGCATTTGACTAAACTGCAGGAGGCAGTGGAGACAGGAGTGCCTGGAGTGCTCTGGTCCATGGGGTTATGAAGAGTCAGACATTACTAAAAGACTAAACAGCAACAACCCACCCCAAAATGGTAAAGGCCACAGCTATCATTCTGAAATTTTCCAGGTTCCATCCCCTCCAAAGGGGTGGTCATGCCTGCTAATTGCACCAGTTCTGACAGAAGATTTTAAAATTTATAAATCAAGGTAGCTCCTGTGTCTGCAAACAAGATTCTCTTCAGCCAAAAGGGGGAGAGGCGTTCTAGCTATGTCTAGATTCCCCATTATAATGAACAGGACAACTGAAATTCGTTTATACAGAGTGACTCAGAACCCAGAGCATATATCAAAGCATAAAAAGCAGAGAGTGATTCAAACGCCAATCAGATTTTTTTTAAAAAAAAAAAAAACACCACAGAGTACAGTGGTACCTTGGATTAAGAACAGCTTAGTTTATGAACAACTTGGACTAAGAACGCTGCAAACCTGGAAGTAGGTGTTTTAGTTTGTGAACTTTGCCTTGGAATAAGAACATGTTTCGCTTCTTGTTGAATCTGTTCCATTTGTAAATTGAGTCCCCCGCTGCTGTGGGAAAGCACGCCTTGGTTTAACAATGCTTTGGTTTAAGAACAGACTTCCGAAACGGACTAAGTTCACAAACCAAGGTACCACTGTAAATTTCTGTGCCAACTCCTAATATATATCAGCACCTGTTGTACATTGCAAGACAGATACTGGGGTTACTAAATACATTGGAGAGTTTACAGTATATGCATAGAGTTGAAGAAGGACTCTAGCTAGAGACAAGGCAGGATAAAGACCAAGGAACTCACCCAAATATCTTGAGCTGCTTTTCCGTTCTGGGGAACAGCTGCTCCGGATTGTAGAAGTTGCTTTCTGTTTTTCTCCTGCCTTATCCGTCACTAATATAGGAGTCTTATGTACCATGCTGCTGGAGGGCTTTTGTTCTTTATAACACCCACAGAAATAACACAGGATTGTGGTTTCTCCTCTTTGTCCCACAATCCTTTCCGCATTCTGCAAACAAAAGGAAGCCAGCCAACAGCTTGGCACAAGAAGGGCAAACACTGAAGGCAGAGAGGTCACTCTTGTGACTTCTTATCGGCTTTAGAAAGTCAGAGGACAAGCGAGAAGGAGGAAGTACATCCTAGAGGTTAAGGGTAGAGCTTCTGACTTTGAGGATCTCCTGTTCTGAATAGGGGTGGGAGTGGAGATGATCCATCTATTGTTGCCCCTGCAAGGTCCTCCACATTCTAAATTGCTGTTTGCTATCACTGTTATTAAATTTATTCATTTGGTTTTTCAGATTATAATTTTACAGTCACATATCCAACATACAACATAAAAACTAGATTCCAAGGAATCTCTTGGCCTTCGCTCCTCTTTGTGGGTCCTACTGTTAATCATTTCCTCCTGCATCTTTTATGATAATCCAAATTTTTATCTCTCCATTGTATCCAAAATTCACCATTAAACTACAAGTGATATTCCAACCCTACTAACGATTTCAACTATTTACAATGGTCTTTTTGATAAGGTATAAATTGCCCCCATTCCTTATTAAAAATTTTGGTCTTCCTGATTTCTGATTCTTTTGGTCATTTTTAGCCATTTCAGCATAATCCATCAACTTGATTTGCCATTCTTCTCTGGTAGGGACTTTATCTTCTTTCCATCTCTAATTGTTGTTTTTTTAAGCACTATTATAAACCCACAACCAACTGTGAATGCAAGCAACCCAAATGTGCTTTTAAAAATGACACTGGGCACCAGCCAGTAGATTGACCAGACAGCCGTAGGGAGCTGAATCACACCAAGGGCCCCTCTAGCTCAGTACTGACCCTGCTGTTGGTCTCCACAAGCATCATACAAATAGGTGCTAAAAGTTTAAAATGTGCTCCCCACCCCTGCATGTTTGGGCTAAAAGTGAGTCCTGGGTTTGCAAAGGTTGAATGCTGGTGGCAAGATTTCAGATGGAAGTCTTTCTCCGACCTAGGGCTCCGCTACATTCGTTAAAAGTGTTTTAAACGTATTATAACACTGTGACACCAGATGGTGCTGTAGAACTGAAATTGGGATTTTGAACTATAATACGGGTTTTTTAAGATAATTTTCAGATCATTTTTTATAGCTGTGCATATGCAGCCAAACTTGCAGATCCCAAGGACAGGCTATCCTATATACCACTAGACAACTGCCTAAAGTGGTGAATGGTGGCAGATTATGAATGCTGGGGAGTGGGGTGGAAGCAGCAGCTCCCCCCCCCAAACAGAGACAAACCATTCCCATTGAGCCCCCTAAACTATCTCCCTCTGTGTTGTCTTAGCTAACCTCTTGCCCCAAGATGTACAGGAGGAAAATATTCTGTTGGCAGTGCTGAAGGGAGATTCAGCTGCCAATCTGACTGAATTCGGTACGTGGAACGGGGTATATATCTTTGTGACCTTGTCCTCCATGAAATATTTTGAGCTGTTCCTGACCTCCATGAAATATTTTGAGCTGTTCCTGACCGTGGATTGAATCTGGGGCCTTTTCAGTGTCAAGTGCATGCTCTAGCACATTGAGCTTGCAGCAATTCTCTATCTTGTTTTTAAAAATAAAAGGCATCATTTATAGAAATGTGAACAGAATGACAAGTTGCTCTAAATGGCCTATGAAAAAGATTCTCCTAAAAAGCATTTGTGTATATAAATTATGCAAGATTTAGAAAAGCTTGCAAAATGCCATCATGATAATTTGATGACAGGAGTCCAGACATTACAGGAAAGATCAGCTCAAAGAAAAACCTAACGCTTGCTAAAGATGGCAGCAGTTAGGATGATGATGATTTCCCCCAATACTGTTTCTTTCCTTAAATCTCCCACTCAAAGTAGACCTCATTACTGCATGGCAAAAACTATTGATAGACTTTGGGAGAATAAAAAACCTACAATGGAGCAGTGATAACACATTAATTATTGTGGTGTCCCCCAGATCATTTGACTGTATTGGAAGAGAATAATGTATCTACAGAGTTTTTAATATTATGGTATTGTTCAAGATCTGACAAGAGTATGTTCAAAACCAAACCATATATTAATACACTGTTTATGCTATGGAGGGAAAGTATGTGTGGTTTTAAATGATATTTCTAATTTCTAATTCCTTAGGGATTTTGGTAATGTTCATGGACCAGAGGTGCAGTAGGCAGTAACATGACTCAGGGCCTTCTTGGTGGTGGTGCCAACCTGGATTGTGATTCCTGGTGATCTCCATCAAGCCTCATCACTGTATGCTTTTGAACATTTGTTTTAAACCTGGTTATTCCAGAACATTTCATCTGAATATTTTCCTTTCATAAAGTGCTGATGCTGTCCTTTTTCCAAGACTTCAACTACGATTCATGGATTGTTGCTGATTAAAAATTTGAAAATACGGCATTTTTTTATTCCGTTCACCTCTATAATTCACAGAAGATGGTTTGGTTGCTTTTGTTATGCCCTTCCAACCAGATTGCACCACCAGCGGAAGCATGGTGCAACTCAATAACAGAAAAAAGGTTCATGTGTTACTTGCAACAAATGTACAATCTGTGAACCTGTGTACATAAACAGTTGAGCTGTACACTCACACAGTTATTCACATGAAACGCTTAATGAGTGTGCAGTGTATGTACCCGTGGATGCAGCAACTGAGCTGCACAAATCAACAAGTGTATACTCTTTCAAACGACATGTATCCATATGTAGAGGCAGCTTGTACCTGTGCTCAATGTGAATATGTAAACAACACTTTTTATAAACAAGAATCTGTGGTAAAGCAGTAATAAGCCATGGTTAACTGTGGACAGTGTAAATTGCAGGAGGCCGTGGCCTGTGAGGGGATGACGTACTGGACAGGAAAACTGCAGGGGTCTGCTTTGCCAGCATGTTCCCGTGATGAAAAACTTATTGATATGCCTATATACTGATAGATAACCTAAGAGGCATATTCAGTAAAGGTAAATGTGAAGAGAATAATAAACAAAAGGATGCTGTAAAAGAGCTAGGATGTCTGGGAAGAAGTGTGAAGGAATTTGCTGACACTGACAGTTGAATCTCCGGCCTTGTTCTTCCTCCAGCCCATGCCTGGGGTGTTACTTTTGCTCTTCTGGATAAAGTTATTGCTTCGTCACCAACAGGGGTGCCAACTATAGAGAGCCCTGGGGGCCCAGGCACCCACAAAAAATTGTTGTAGGTGCTCAGCACCCACACTGCAGGGCCTCTCACGCAACCTCTGGTGCCCTACGAAGCACCGGAAGTCACTCTTGAGGCCTTGCAAGACCTTGGAACCTGTGACGTCATGATGTCACGTCATGTGCGCTGGGCACCCATAACCTGAGACCCAAGTTGGCACCCCTGGTTACCCAACTGTAGCCTCTTGTTTGTTACAGGACTTGATTTCTATGCCTCTGCAAAGCTAAGGTGAGGAAATGCATCTCTATAAGCCTGTGTGATTTATAAGCCTCTGGACTGTACTTTTGATGGGTTCCCCAGCAACTGCTGCTGTTCTGACCAAGTAACAGATGTCCCCAACAACAACAGGTGTGCTTTTCTGCATTGGGCTGGGAAGCACAGAATGGCCCAGGGCTGTCAGGGGGTGGCGTATGGGGCAAGAAAGCTGCTGGGGTCTGCTTTGCCAGCATGTTCCCCTCAGATAATGCGCTCGGGAAGCAGACACCAGCAGGATGGAAGCCTCCTGCTCTTGGCTGGTGGTGGAAGGTGATTCAGCATCTCATACGTTTAATAAGGGTGTACAAAACCCAGTTCAACATTAGCTCTGCCCCATGGACCAGGTCAGGTGTTCCCCAAGTCAACTCAGGTTGGGTCAAGGGGGATGTGCGCATCCTTAACAGCTACACATACATACATCCCAGGCACCCACCTCCTTCCTGTCCTATACATGGACTGCTTGGCTTGCTGTATGGGTTGCCACGGAAGTGTTTTGGCATGGAGTGGGAGAAGGAAATAATTAACAGAGAAAGAAGTATAATGGCTGGCTATTGAAAATCATGGGAAATATTTGCCCTTTGCACTGGAACAAATGGATCCTTGTTCTACGCAGCAAATGTAATCTGACTACTCTGGTTGGTGCAACCTTGTATGCATACAATTGCCTAATTGGGACTCAACATCTTGATTGTGATACCTTTTCTTTATATCCTTAATCCACTGCATTGATTGCTCTGGAAGGTGGCCATCTGAATACATGATGCAAACAAAGGGCCTTCTGGGGCCATCAGGATGGAGCCCACCCCACAAAACTGAACTGAACCCACAGGAGTCAGTGATGGCCACCAACTTAGTTGGCTTTTGAATACGTTTAGACAAATTAGTGGAAGAAATTGCTATCGGAGGCTACTAGCCATTACAGCTATACTCTGCCTCCATGGTCAGAGCCAGCAATACTTCTGAAATACCAGTTGTTGGTGAAAACCAGGTGATCCTGGAGAGCCGATCCTGTGGGGCTGCCTGCTATAACAGCTTGCAAAATCAACCTGAGCAGTTCCTTGCTAAGTGATTCCTTGCTGAAGCTATGCTCTCTGAAGCTCCACCCTGGGTTAAGGTTCTTTCCAACCTGCTATCTCCCAGATTGAGGGAGTGGTTGATCTGGAAGAGAAGAAGAAGAAGAAGAAGAAGAAGAAGAAGAAGAAGAAGAAGAAGAAGAAGAAGAAGAAGAAGAAGAAGAAGAAGAAGAAGAAGAAGAAGAAGAAGAAGAAGCAGCAAGAAGAGGAAGTAGACAATTCAGTATAAACAAGTACAAAAGTCCTCTCTCATCTGAGGAACTTGGGAAACACACCACAAACCTGTTGCAGCAAATATACTTTCGGTGAGAAGAAATAGATTGGGAAATTGTAACTGGGTGAGGTTGGGTACATTGGCAGGAAATGTCTTTCCACATCCTCTTTCATCAAGGATGTTAGCCTTTGCCATGAAGCTCTGAAACCCACACCTGAGTCACAAGGTGGGTCAATAAGCAGGATTTGACCTGACTGGGTTGGTATAATCAGCTGATAGCTGGATGTGTGGCTGCTGTGAAAAGGGAAAATTCCCTTCTGGGAATCATCAGGAAAGGAACCAAAAACAAAACTACTAACATCAGAGGTGTTGGCATCCCTCTGCCTTGAGGGACAATGGGGTGTGCCTCTGGCAGTGAAGTCAAACTGCTGTGTTAGCAGCACTGAAGTGACCTCCCCAGGGTGCAAACCTAGGCAGTGTAAATGGAGGTCCCGAGATGTCTAGGCAACCAGACCTCCCTCTTGGCCATGCTGATGTGGAAGGAGAACTTGCTGGAAGGAGGGGCACAAGTTGCCATCCAACTGTCTAGGGACTGCATTCTGCACTCTGCACTCTGGATTTGTGTAGGGTTAACTCCTTAGCCTTTTCTTCTCCTGAAGACATCCCACAAGGCAGTGGAGGTTTAGGATCAGAGTTTTTCTTCTCCTAGATAGGCTACCTTCCCAGGTTGGCAAGCCCTGTTTGCCCCTCGCTTCCCTCTTACAGCATGTGCAGAAACCACCTTCTTGACCATTGGACCAACTATTGGTCTCATCCACTCAGTCCACCAGAGCCTGTCTTCACTTGCCGGGCGAGTCCCTAACTCACCAAGGGTTTGAGACCCGTTGGTTGTTAGCAATTTCACTCCTCTGATGCTGCAGATGAAATTGTTGTAAATCACATCTGCAGCATCAGGGGACACTCAGAGTTTCGGGGGCTTGCAGGCACCTCCAGAGCATTTTTCCAACATTGGCTACCCTCACCTGTTTTAGCCAGGCGTCAGCAAGGTTTATCTTGCCTGGGCCGGATAGGTCCCGTAGATCCCTTCATGTGCCAGATCACGCGTGAGCGTGCGCGTCCGCAATTTCCGGCGCCACTGAAGCGAGTCCCTGTGCCGTGCTGCACCGGCATAGAGCAGTGTACAAGCAGGCAGCTTGGTTCAGGGGCGGCGGCTCGGGGGCTGGTCAAACAACTTCCACAGGCCGCTTCCAGCCCATGGGCCTTAGGTTGCTGACCCCTGGTTTTAGCTGTCCAGTTAAAGTCATTTCCTGGTGGTGTAGCCACTGTTGCATGCTGACAGCTTCTAGAGCCACAGGTGAGAGCTGAATGCATGGTGGGGGACCAAAGATAGACAAACTACCCCAGAAGGAGCACAATGTGTCCCCTCACCAGAGGTACTACCTCTCCGCTAGCGGTACCTCTATGCAAAGCTATGGTGCAGCCATACTGGGAATACTATGTTCAGTTCTGGTCACTGTACCCACAAACTGAAGTTGTAGAACTGCAAAAGCTGTAGAAAAGGCCAACAAAAATTATCAAGGGTCTGGAGCAACTCCCATGTGAATAGCAGCTTCTGGGGTTCATGAGTGGGAGAATGGCATTATGCTCATGTATAATGCACCTGTTTGGCCATTGTGGGAGAAGGAGGCTGGACTTAAGACCCTTTGGCCTGATCCAGCTGGTCTTTTCTTTTGTTCTCATTCAAGCACATGGAAATTGCTTGAAATGAGCTTTTTAAATCAGATGTAGAACCTGCCAGCTCTTTCCTGTAACTTCAGATGACTCACCTAAGGAAACAGCCAAGTGTAATTGCTATGCCAGTTCCAGCAGACCCAGAACCATTACTGTCTCTCCTTGCATTTCAGATTGCATCTCCTTATGTGGTCATTTTTTATCTGAGTTTTCCTCCAGGGCGCCACGGATTCCTGGAAATATCCCCAACTTGCAAAAATGCATGCAAACATTTGTTTCACCTTGGGTGCCTAACCAAATAGATTGGTGGAGAAAGTTCCTTCCTTGCTTGTCTCCCCTAAAATTAATAGAACTAGGCACAAGGGTGACTATAACTAGGGAATGGGGTTAAGTTCAGTTCAATTAAAATTTTAATGGTTGTGACTGGTCCCCATTTGGGACTGGTGGGGCTGGAGGCAGGGTGCCCAACAGCAGGTGGACCCAGAGCCAATGGCAGGTGGAACTGACTAATAAGTTATTCACACCATCAATTGAAAGCATTCTGATACCACTTTGTGCAGTCATGGCTTCCCCCAAACAATTCTGAGATCTGTTGTTTGCTAAGGCTGCTGCGAGTTATTAGGAGGCCCCTATTCCCCTTGTGGCGCTGTGGGTTAAACCACAGAGCCTAGGAGTTGCCAATCAGAAGGTCAGTGGTTCAAATCCCTGCAACGGGCTGAGCTCCCGTTGCTCGGTCCCTGCTCCTGCCAACCTAGCAGTTCAAAAGCACGTCAAAGATAAATAGGTACCGCTCTAGCGGGAAGGTGAACGGCATTTCCGTGCGCTGCTCTGGTTCGCCAGAAGCGGCTTAGTCATGCTGGCCACATGACCCGGAAGCTGTACCAATAAAGCGAGATGAGCGCCACAACCCCAGAGTCGGCCACGACTGGACCTAAGGGTCAGAGGCCCCTTTACCTTTATTCCCCCTACAGAGTTACCGTTCTCGGAGTAATTTAACATTCAATCCCTTTTCTCAGGGAATGCTGGGAATTGCAGCTTTGAGAGAGGGATGGGGGAGGGGTCTCCTAACTACTCTCAACACCTTTCCCAAACAACTGCTCCCAGAATTCTTCAGGGGAAGGCATGACTGTGTAAATTGGTATCCTACTGCTTTTAATTTATGGTGTGAATGTAGCCTTAGACAGCAGGTGACAGAAGTGACATCAGAAACAATTGGGGGAAGTGTTTCCCATTGTCAGTGCTGAAGTCTAACTGGATTTTCTGTATGTAGAAAGGAGGCAGTGACATTTTGGTTTTCACAGCAAAAGGCTCACATCTGGAGGCTCACAGATATAATGGCTCAGTTAACACAGAGCACAAATTGTCTCTTCCCTGGGAGCTGTCCGTGGTCCTGGATGATGAAACTTGCACTTGCTGAATGCTGCAAACTATTGCCAAACCTTCTTCCTCCAGACTCCACCATGGGCTTATCATCACTTTGCTTCCAAAGGCTAAGGAAGGGGAATCAACTACCCTGGGAGCTTTGAGACTCTTTCACCAGAAGCATTTAAGTAGAGGCCAGATGACGCTTTGCTAAGGTCCGTAATTGTATCCTTAATTATAGAGCCATTGTGTAGTAGATTGGGCTAAATAGTCTGAATTGTACTGTTCAACTCTCATGATTTTTTGTTTAGGCAAGCAGAAGTTTCATGTGTTTTATCTCATTTTAGCTTCCTTTGATTTCAATCATCTTTTGAATAATTCCTAAATACCTGGTTTTATTAATAATTTTATTTTTTTATTTTATATTTTGTGAAGTTTTTCTTACTATCCAGCAGTATATAAATTCTGTTAGATTAAATCAATTAAATAAGAAAATCCAATCGTTGCCAAATGCATCAGGAGTAGGGGAAAGGTTAAAAAATTAAAAATAAATGAAATAGTGCCTGTTTAAATCAGAATCTAGCCATGGCATGGAATTTCACACCAGGGTTGTGATACAAAGAAATATAAAGCCCCATTCCTAACCTCCCATTTAGCCGTGAGCTCCTGTTACAGAACAGGACTGCTGCTGTTAGCTGAGATCAGGTTGCAGCAGCAACAATTGACAAAGAATCAGGAAGTGTTTTAAACTAAACCTCTTCATTAAGGTCACATTCACACCATACATTTAAAGCACAAAGGTAACACTTTAAACAGACACATCTTCCAAAAGCATCCTGGGAAAAGAAGTTTGTTACAGGTGCTGAGAATTTTCAGGAGACCCCTAGTTTAACAATCAATCCCTCCATCCAGAGAACTCTGAAAATTGTAGCACTCTAAAAGGAATTGGGGTATCCTAACAACCTTCTGCACTCTTAAGAGACTACAGCTCCCAGAATTCTTTGGGTGAAGCTGTGTGGTCTCATGGTGCTTTTCAATGTATGGTGTTAATGTGGACCGAATCACTACAATTTAGTCACAACTTGAGTTTTGCTGTGTCTTTAGCTGATGCTAGACACGCATGCACACAAATGTCAGTTTTAATTGAGTGGAGTCCCACAAGAGCTGCTTTCAAATAAAAAGAAAGATCTAAAGACCAGCACCTTCTCCCCTACACTGCTTCTCCAAAGGCCTCTCCTGGCCTGAGATGGGAAGAAGGAAGAGTGTGTGGAATTGTCTGCTTCTTGGGAGAAAAGCGATGACAAACCTAGACAGCATCTTAAAAAAGCAGAGACATCACCTTGCTGACAAAGCTCCTTATAGTTAAAGCGAAACGAAAGAAGTGTCATGGTCAGATCACTTCCTGGTGCAACTGGACTTCTCTGCGACCCTTCCCCTCTGCAGGAAGGTGGGAGCAATTCGGATGGTCTGCCCCCACCACTTAATGGATCCAAATGGTTTCCAGAGAGTAGTAGGGGATGCTTTGTGAAGAGAATCAGAACTTACAGAGTTAAACAGTTCTGAGTGACGTCTCACATTCTGAGGCGTGGCTATGTTCACAGTGTTTCTCTGTGTGCTTTAGTTCTTTCACTTTTGCAGTGAGGCAGAAAGATGTGCGCTCTCTCACCGGGGTGATTTAAAATGTTTTTCTACACGATTAAAGACTGTTGGAGATAAGCAAGAAAGCCTGCGTGCAGTCTGATTTATCACACACACATTGTAACAGTTTCTACCGCTGTGACGACTCTGCTACAGGAAGCTCACGGAGAGCTACCCACGGGTGTCCAGTGGGGCACAGGGAAGCCTGCCGGACCCCATCCAACAGCCACATGCTTTATCCCATGTTGATGGCCTTTCAGCTGATTCCCTGGTGGCCCGCTGGAATGTGGAGTTAACCAGGGCTATTGACTGTTTGGCTCCGAAGCGCCCTCTCCGATTGCATGGAGCCCAGACATCCCTGTGGTTTTCCACGGATCTAAGGGCAATGAAACAATCGTTGAGACGGCTAGAGCGCCGGTGGCGGATAACTCATTCCGAATCTGACCGGACACAGGTTAGAGCTCAACGTCGAGCCTACCAAGTGGCGCTAGCGACGGCGAAGAAGAATTTCTTCACCGCCTCTATTGCATCTGCAGAAAACAGCAGCAGGAGACTTTTACAGGTGGTTCACAATTTAGCGGAACCACCTGCAACATCAGGGCCCAGTACGGGCCACATGTTCTCCTGCAATGATTTTGCAAAGTTTTTTGCAGATAAAATCGCTCAGATTCGGGAAGAAGTAGACTCCACCGTGGGGGCAGGGCCGGGGTGGGAGAGTGCTAGAGCCCTGTCTAGTCAAGTTGCGTGGGATCAATTCCAATCTGTTACCTCCGAGGATGTGGACAGGCTGCTTGGACGAGTGAAGCCAACCACCTGTCTCCTTGATCCTTGCCCATCCTGGCTTATAAAAGCTAGCCGGGAAAGGACTGGGCGATGGGTTTCGCGGGGTGGTGAACGCTTCCCTTCGTGAGGGAGCCTTCCCAGACCAGCTGAAAGAGGCGGTTATTAAACCGCTTCTTACAAAACCATCTTTAGATGCGGCCACGATGGCCAACTATCACCCAGTCTCAAATCTTCTATTCTTGGGCAAGGTGATTGAGCGAGTGGTTGCTGAACAACTCCAGGCACACCTGGAAGAAGCGGACCATTTGGATCCCTTCCAGTCGGGATTCATGCCTCATCATGGGACTGAAACTGCCTTGGTCGCACTGGTTGATTATTTCCGGCGGGCTAGGGACAAAGGTGAGAGCTGTTTCCTAGTTCTGCTGGACCTCTCAGCGGCGTTTGATACCATCGACCATAACATCCTTCTGGACCGTCTTGAGGGGCTGGGAGCTGGGGGGGCACTGTCATACAGTGGTTCCGCTCCTTCCTCCTGGGCCGTGTTCAGAAAGTGGGGGGGATGAGTGTTCAGACCCCTGGGCTCTCACTTGTGGGGTGCCTCAGGGTTCTGTTCTCTCCCCCATGCTTTTCAACATTTACATGCAGCCGCTGGGAGAGATCATCAGGAGGTTTGGGCTGGGTGTTCATCAGTATGCAGATGATACCCAGCTCTACCTCTCTTTTAAATCAGAACCAGTGAAGGCGGTGAAGGTCCTGTGTGAGTGTCTGGAGGTGGTTGGAGGATGGATGGTGGCTAACAGATTGAGGTTGAATCCTGACAAGACAGAAGTACTGTTTTTGGGGGACAGGAGGCGGGCAGGTGTGGAGGATTTCCTGGTCCTGAATGGGGTAACTGTGCCCCTGAAGGACCAGGTGCGCAGCCTGGGAGTCATTTTGGACTCACAGCTGTCCATGGAGGCACAGGTCAAATCTGTGTCCAGGGCAGCTGTTTACCAGCTACATCTGGTACGCAGGCTGAGACCCTATCTGCCTGCGGACTGTCTCGCCAGAGTGGTGCATGCTCTGGTTATCTCCCGCTTGGACTACTGCAATGCGCTCTATGTGGGGCTACCTTTGAAGGTGACTCGGAAACTACAACTAATCCAGAATGCGGCAGCTAGACTGGTGACTGGGGGCGGCCGCCGAGACCATATAACACCGGTCTTGAAAGACCTACATTGGCTCCCAGTACGTTTCCGAGCACAATTCAAAGTGTTGGTGCTGACCTTTAAAGCCCTAAACGGCCTCGGTCCAGTATACCTGAAGGAGCGTCTCCACCCTCATCATTCTGCCCGGACGCTGAGGTCCAGCGCCGAGGGCCTTCTGGTGGTTCCCTCATTGCGAGAAGCAAAGCTACAGGCAACCAGGAAGAGGGCCTTCTCGGTAGTGGCGCCTCTCCTGTGGAACACCCTTCCAGCCGATGTCAAAGTGATAAACAACTACCTGACATTCAGAAGACATCTTAAGGCAGCCCTGTTCAGGGAAGTTTTTAACGTGTGATATTTTAGTGTATTTTTTGTTTCTATGGAAGCCGCCCAGAGTGGCTGGGGAGGCCCAGCCAGATGTTTGGCGTATAAATAATAAATTATTATTATTATTATTATTATTATTATTATTATTATTATTATGGTTTTCCCAGTAGTGATGTATGAAAGTGAGAGATGGACCATAAAGAAGGCTGATCGCTGAAGAATTGATGCTTTTGAATTATGATGCTGGAGGAGACTCTTGAGAGTGACATGGACTGCAAGAAGATCAAACCTATCCCTTCTGAAGGAAATCAGAACTGAGTGCTCACTAGAAGGACAGATCCTGAAGCTTAGGCTCCAATACTTTGGCCACCTCATGAGAAGAGAAGACTCCCTGGAAAAGACCCTGATGTTGGGAAAGATGGAGGGCACAAGGAGAAGGGGACGACAGAGGACGAGATGGTTGGACAGTGTTCTCGAAGGTACGAGCATGAGTTTGACCAAACTGTGGGAGGCAGTGGAAGACAGAAGTGCCTGGAGTGCTCTGGTCCATAGGGTCACAAAGAGTTGGACACGACTAAACAACTAAACAACAACAACCTTGGCAAAGGATGCATCTATTTCAAATGAAGAAATAAGGGGGGGGTGAACAAAAGCCTCATGGAATGCAGCGGCTGAAGCTCTACTTGCCCAGTAAACATGGCAGTGAGGTACAAATCACCAGCATCAATAGCAGATGGCCAGGATGATTGAAAGGCAATGTCACATGACTGACAGGGGGCATGGTTTGTAAAGAAATATAAACAAAATGGCCTCGTGGGCCATTTGAAGGGCCAAGGGGCAGTCCTAATTAGGCTGAGGGGCCAGCTCTTCCCTAGCCCAGACGGTGTGGTACATCTGGAGGTTGTCACACCTTGAGCTAGCCAGTGTGAATGGTGGGGGAATTTCTTCCTCACCTACCCCTCATTCCCAAATGAAAAGAAGCAGGTACTCTTTTCTCCCTCCAGGTATCATTTTTTTTATTCATTTCCATTCAGCCAATCATACAGGAGGACAAAAACAGCTGGAAAGCCAAAGGAGCAAGTTCAAAGAAGATGGCATGCGAGTAATGCGTTAGAAGCGTTGTTTCATGCTGAGCTGCTGCACGTGGTCCATTAGAAGAGGACATTCTTCAGCAGGAGCCCAGAGAGGGCCAGGAGGAGCGATGCATAAGGTGAAGGGGCCTTGCTACACACAATTTCATTGACTACTCCCGTAAATTGACCAGTTGCAGACTTCCCTATCTGGTTTCTCAAAGACTCACACGTAGCCTTCTTCTCACACTTCTTTTCGACGCGGAACGTCCCTGGATGTAGAAAAGAAAGATGGGTTATCCGCAGAATCAACGTTCCAAGCCATTATGGCCCAGGCAATACATTTCCATGACACTGGCATCCATTCTTTTCAGTAGCATGCTCAAGGAGGCGAACAAAATCAGAGCCACACGAAATAATCACAAGAACACGTCTTATTCTACTCACAGCAAGATATGGCGGTGTTCGTGTGAATTTATCGCAAAGGCTCCTTGGGATGTTTCTAAGAACAGGGACACACAGGGCCAGTCCAAGACATGGTGGCATCTGAGGCAAACCACAAAATGGTGGTAATGTTCCCATTCCGCCCCCCCCCCCCAGCCAGGGAAGAAGGTGTGAGAGAAGATCTACATCAGGAACAAGAGCAGGAGGAAACCAGCAGTGCCTCCTATTCGCCAACGGGCATCTGCAGAGGCGGCATTGGGAGGGGGCTGCCGGGGAGACGGTAAAACCAGCCTCCAAGAAACACACCACTGTGGTGACAACAGCAGATGATGCATTCCTTAGAGGCCAGATCTGCTGCCCATGTGGAGTCTGCTGCCTGAGGCTGTCACTTCACCTTGCCTCATGAGTGAGCCGGCCCTGAAGATGTACTACATCACTACTTTGAGACTGGGTTGGGTGTTTCTGTCATATTGCTTGCTGCTGGTTAAGGGTTTTTCAAAATCAATCATACTTTTATTGAAAGAACAGAAAAAGGATCCCACTAGATGAAGTCAAAGTCCTTGCTTCTGTTCCTACAATAGCCAACCAGATTCCTACAGACCAGAAGCAAGATATGGATGCAACAGCACTTTCCCAACATGTTTTCCTCAGCAGCTGATATTCAGGTGCATGCTGTCTCTGACACTGGAGGTACTAGATATATGTCATATCTAGTAGCCGTGGACAGCTGGGTGCACAATGCATTTTCTTAATCCCCTTTTAAATGGGGCAGCTGTCCCAGTTGGTAGCCATTACTGCATAATGGAAGCAAATCCCAGAATTTAACTAAGGACTGTGCAACTTTCCCGTATGGGACAAATTTAAGATGTGCACTGTTGTTTTGGGATTTGAAATTGATGGTGCATTGTACATTAAGACATCTTACTGGAAGCAAGTTTGAGAAGGGTTGACGCTAAAGGTTGCTAATAAATATCCCATAAAAGGATCCTTAAGTGCATTACAGAACTTTCTTTGTGGTCATGGGGTGGGGAAAATGTTTCCACATCAATTCCAGCTATTAATGGCTGTGGATCACTCCCCATTCACAGGTGCCAGTTCCTTTTTGTGTGTTTGTGTGGAATGAGTCTGCAGTTGGGGAGACGTGACTAAGGGGAAGGGGGAGCTTTTTCTCTTGTCTTTCCTTTTTGTTTAAGTGTCATTCAAGCTGTCAGCAGCAAAAGGCAGAGTTCTGCAGGAAAGCAGAACGACTGTGGCGTTAGCCAAATCTCTGCTCCTACACCGCCAATTGGGGGGAGGGGGGAATGGTAAGAATGATCATGATAAGCGGCAATGAATGGAGGAAAGAAGCTAAGAATATTATTTGCCCAGGGATGGAAAGAAGAAGGAACCCCATGGAAAGAAGAATGGGTAATGATGGACTATGCGGAAATGGCAAGGCTGACTGGGAAGACCAGGCACCAAGAGGATAATAATTTCGACAAAGAATGGCATAACTTTATAGAATATGTTAAAGAACACTGTAAACATTTGAAAAGGTTAGCAGGAGTGATATGGCACTTGTAATTTAAAACGACAAAGGATAAAATTGAAGCGTAATAATTTAGATAAATGTAATTAGATGCAGTAAAAAAGAAAGATAAATTTTGGGAGCCAAGGGAGAGGTGGGGGGAAGTCCGGGGGTCCAGGGAGCCCCATAAATGTACAGATATGGATTATGGCTTAATGTAAACGTGTGTGTGTGTGTGTGTGTGTGTGTGTGTGTGTGTGTGTGTGTGCGTGTGTAAAATTGTGGGGTTTTTTGAAACTTTGAAAAATAAAAAATTTAAACTGAAAAGAAAAAAGAAAACAAAAGGAGGAAGGAAGCCCCCACTGCAATTATAATCCCCTTCCCCTCTCTCTCTCCAAATTCTTCTTGCATTTAAAAAGTTTGCTCTGAAATTTTCCTCTTCCCCCAGGAGAGGGCTGTAGTCCAAAAATGAAATTGGACATGTCTTTGAAGCAAAACGCAGGTGAGCCAAACTTGAATCCATATATGTCAATGCCCTTCCAGACATTGGTGGACCCACCACACAGTTGTCCTTTCTTCACTGGTGGGGAAGGTGTGGCCTTACAGGTATTGTTGGGGCTCCATCTCCCATCAGCCTCAGCCAGCATGGTTGAGGGTCAGGGGTGCTGGGTGTTGGAATGCAGGAACATCTGGATGACCATACATTCCCCGCATTCAACCATCGCTCCACCCACTAGGCTACTTCATATATTCCCGGGGATAATGCACAGCACAGCGTTACCATTGGCTGAGAAAGACTTAGGCTCCCTCTCACTTACCACCGACTTCAGTCACTAAATGCTGGCAGACCTCATTCTTATCTTCACAAGTCACCTTTCGTCCAGAGCAAGTTTTAGCATTACTGCTGCATACTTCACATTCCAAAGAACTAGCTGGGAAAAGGGAATAAAAAGGGTGTGTGTCAAATAAAGCCAGAAATGATAACACAACTGAGCAATTAGCTGCCTTTTGATGGGAGATGAGTGATGGCATTATGCTGTGCCCTCTAAACCATTCGCATATTTTCGTTCTTTCCCCTCTTCTCACCACTAGGAATAAAGTAGGGGAAGTCTTTAATTTGCACTAAAATATAATACAATCCTTTATGGTAATCTTACTATGGGATTACTATGGTAATCCCAGCCCTCGTCCAGGAAAACAACCCAGTGCATACATTATTATGTATGTGCATAATACAAACATATATTATTATGGCAGACATTATGATGCCCTAAAATTTCCCTTTTTTCCTCCCTCTTCCCATTGGGAAGAACAACAGAACAGAAATCCACCCCAGCACCTAGCCAAGCGAGGTCATCTGGGGCTGCTGACTTGCATCTAGGAAATAACTACCCGTATTTTTCGCTCCATTGGACAGGGAGAGATTGCACAGGGCTAAAGAGGAAGCCAAGGCAGTGAGTGGGATGGATCCCGCTCGCTGCCTTGGCTTGTTCCATAGCCGCGCGCAACCCCTCCGGCAGGGAGAGGCTGCACGGGGCTATGGCTTCTTTAGCTCCACGCAGCCTCTCTCGGCAGGGAGGGATTGCGCGGGGCTAAAGAGGAAGCCAAAGCAGCCAGTGCAATCCATCCGCTCGCTGCCTTGGCTTGTACCATAGCCGCGCACAACCCCTCCAGCAGGGAGAGGTTGTGCGCAGCCTGTACACTGCTCTTTGAGGCTGGGGGGGGAGATTATTTTTATTGATTTCCCCGTCTAAAAACTAGGTGCGCCCTATGGTCCGGTGCGCCCTATGGTGCGAAAAAGATGGTAAGTGTCTACCCAGAAGAAAGCTGCACTGAGTTCAGTGGGTCTGACTCCCAAGTAAGGGTGTGTGGGGCTATAGTGTTTTATCTAGGGAGCCGGGGGTCTTCCGGATGACAAGACCTTTTTGCACCAGGCCAGTGAGGACCACTTAATTTTTAAAATTATCCCATATATTACTTCTTGGGGTGCTGCTGCCCCCCGCCCCCCTTGACTAACCCATGGGGGGGCACAGGAAGAAAACAAGGTTGGAAGGGGGTCACTGTCGGGAAAAGGTTGGGAAACACTGGGATAGATGGTCCTAGTTGTTCCCTCCAACTCTACAATTCTCTTTTTTTTATTGTGGGGGGTGGAGACCCACAGGGTCACATTTTGAAGGCTAGGTCAAGGCTCTTGTGAAGTTCAAATTGGGCTGGTTCTCATGAAAATGAACTGGATATCTCTCCAGTCTCTAATTACCTCCAGCAAGAAGCACAGAAAAGAGGAGAAGTCCCAGGGCAGCCTGCATGGTGATGGAAAGTCTCTGTTTGAGGAAAGATATTCCCTGGACCAAAATGTCTGCAAAAGAAAATAAGACGGAAAAGACATTCAGTGGGGAAGCAGGCACATTCCTAAGCAAGGAAGTTGGGGATGTCGCTGAAAAGCACCAGAAAAACCCTGAATGGCTACAAAGTCCTTATGCTGGCTGATAAATGTGCACCTTTCCTCAGATATAATCCCTGATCCCTGATCTTCCAGAATTGGAAATCCTACTCAGAGGTTCCTCACTATGTTCCGCCTGGCCTTTGGTTTGGACTCAGTCTAACCCTTATGTTTCCCTCCCCTTATGGTTTTGATCTATGGGCTACTTTTAAAATGAGGCTGCATTTTAAATTGCATTTTAACCTGTATTTTTTTAACCTGGGTTTTTCCCTCCTATTATGTTTTTACTGTAATTTTACTGGTGTTAGCTGCTCTGAGCCCAGTTCTGGCCGTGGAGGGCAGGGTATAAATAAAATTTATTATTAATTTAGTAGTAGTAGTAGTATAGAATCATAGAATTGTAGAATTTGAAGGAACCCCTCAGGTCATCTAGTCCAACCCCCTGCAATGCAGGAATCTCAGCTAAAGCATCCACAACAGATGGCCACCCAACCTCTGCTTAAAAACCTCCATGGAAGGAGATGCAGAACAAGTAGAAATAAACTGAATAAGTCTGCAAATTGTTTTTTGTGCTTTCAGTAATGGTGAAGGTGACATGTTTCAGAAGCAAGGAAATTCCTGTTAAGTTTAGATTCCTGCATCAGAGGGGGGTTAGACTAGATGACCATGGGGTTCTCTTCCAGTTCTATGATTCTATGATTCTATGAACTTTCTGGAATGGCGGGCATTTTTCATTCTGTTCTGGAACAATGAATATCAAGGATATATCAAGCAGTATGTTTTTGAGCTAATGAAAGCACCTCTCGTTTGTAAAGAGTTTATGACAGTGTGGGTAAAAACTTGAATCTTTACTGTCTCTGTGTGTGTGTGTGTGTGTGTGTGTGTGTGTGTGTGTGTGTGTGTACACGTAAGGCTGTTGTCAAGCTGCAATTCACAGGGCCACCAGTAGGTGGCCCATTTCAGTGTGATGACAGAACAGCAGACAAGTAGGCAAGAAAGTCATGGCGGCGGCAGACGGCCTAGGCAAGCTGTTCAGGGAGTGGTTGCCAAACCACTGCCTGAAGCACTGCAGTGAGGTTTAATGGAGGGGGGGAGGCTCTCCAGAAAGCCGTTAGTTAATTAAAATAAGAGGAAGCTCATTCCGTGTGTGTGTGTGTTAATGTGTGTCGAAAGTAGTCTACTGTACAAAGGCAAAAAACAACAACCCATTTGTTGCTCTGGCTACTTTTGCCTCTGCCACACCCATCACTGATATGTGGCCCATGGGAAGTTGCCCACGAGAGATTGCAGCCCTTGGGTGCAAAAAGCTTCCCTAGGCCTTGCCTTGCCTTGCTATAGACAGAACTGAGGTCTAAGGAGCCCATCAACTCTGAACTGCTGTGATTTTTGCCCCTCGGCTACCAGCTGTGGCTACATCCATAACACATGAAGGTCTAGGTCTGCTATACCTACCTCTCTCCAGAGCCATCTCCTAGGGGCTGAGGTCCCTTCAGCCCCCTCCCCCCAATATTTGACAGTGCTGTCCTCCCTCAAAGTTGATAGGCATTGCCATTCAAATGGTGTGTGTGCACTGCATCATGTGATTGAATATTCAAGGTGAGCCTTACCTGCCCCCCATATTTTATTCAAGTCCCCCCCCCGCTCCAAATTCTACACTGGATCTCAGACTAGGAAACCTGTGACCCTCTAGAACAGGGTTTCTCAAACTTGGGTCTCCAGGTGGCTTTGAACTACAGTTCCCATCATCCGGTCCTGCTAGCTAGGGATGATGGGAGTTGTAGTCCAAAACAGCTGGAGACCTAAGTTTGGAGAACTCAGCTCTAGAGGAGGATGTTGGACTCCAGTTCCCAGCATCTCCTGCCATCACAGCCAATGATCAGGGAGGATGAGTTCCCAAGCTCTGCACAGGGTTCTGTCCAAGCACCCATGGTTTCCACTCTCTCCTACTCCCTTCTAGAGGCCATCATTCAATTATTAAGGGGGAGATGCCCAGTTTTGCCAGTGTGTGGCTGTCCTAAGCCAGAGGTTTGCTTGATTGTTATTATTTGTATAACCCCTGTTTCCTCCAAAGAGTTCAAGGTTGTGATCATTCAAGGGCACCTCCCAAGTCCTACTGCAACGCTCTAACCACTACAATACACTGCTCCTCAAACTGTGGTCTTCCAAGCTTTCGTTCAGGCAGTGCACACAAAAAAAGGCTGCCAAACAGCAAAGAATATCTCTGCCCAGTCCTGCCTTCCTAGAACTTGGCTCACAAACACACCCACATCCGTCGCATTAGAAAGGTATTGAAATATGGGTCCTGCATGTTCTTCCATCTGTGGGACAAAAGTAGTTTATTAAGTAGCCTGCTGAGACCCCCAACAATTTTCAGGAGGTCCGTCAGGGTGGGGCAGCTTTAGCACTATTGTCCTAAACCTCCCCCCTCCCCAGTATGCAGCTTTCCCATAAATACATTTTTGAAATGTAAAAATATTCAAAAAAGGTTGTTTCTATTGATGAACCCTGCTTGTGCCTTCACTGCTGTCTTCCTTGTGTTATGATTACCAGCTCTGTCTGAGAAGGGGCTTCGCAGAACTATTTCACCCTTGTCCGCAAGTCTCCTACATGGTTGGTGTTTTTGCCTATCCCTGTGGGTTTGTTTTCACGTTAGGGAAGTTAGTTAATTCGCTTAAAAAAACAACAACAACAACATATGCATCCCTTTCCTTCAAGGAGCTCAAGGCAGCAGCATGTGTGATTTCTCTCCTCCTATCCAATTTATTCTCACAAAAACCCTGCAAAGTAGGTTGTGGTGAGAGATAGTGACTAGCCCCGAGGGCACCCACAGTTGAGCTGAATGAGGGCGTGGGGAACCCCGGTCTCTAGCCTTCCCCCCCCCAGCCACGCCCCAGCTGCCATGTTCCCACCTCAGTCAGACACCTCATTCTGCGTAATGGGTAAAATAGCTCTTCCCTCCCTCACTCTCGACTTTCATCCAGGGATCAATCAGTAAAGAGGAGGCCTGGATGGGAGAGCAAGGACCTTCGGTGGGATTGTTTAGAAGAGACCAGAAGGGTCAGGCTCCCCAAGAGTCAAACCCTGAGATGCAGCAGGAGGCCAAAGTCGTGTGTTGAAATAATGTCACTCCTGGATTTCGAACCTCGGATTTGTGTTGCCCCAGAAATCATGCCCCCCCCCCAAAGTCTGGTCAGACACCCATAAGGTTCCTATACAGTGGTACCTCGGGTTAAGTACTTAATTCGTTCCGGAGGTCCGTTCTTAACCTGAAACTGTTCTTAACCTGAAGCACCACTTTAGCTAATAGGGCCTCCCGCTGCTGCCGCACCGCTGGAGCATAATTTCTGTTCTCATCCTGAAGCAAAGTTCTTAACCCGAGGTACTATTTCTGGGTTAGCGGAGTCTGTAACCTGAAGCATCTGTAACCTGAAACGTCTGTAACCTGAAGCGTATGTAACCCGAGGTACCACTGTATAAATATGGTTATGAATTAAAACTCTCTGTATTTGGAAGTTCCCTAATATGGTTGCAAGCAGCAAATTTGTCTCCTCTCTCTCCCCAGCCGCCCGCCTTTAATGTCTCATTTTCTTCCTCTCTCACAAACAGCCAATCAAGCCACAGACTCCGTTCCAATTATCATTCAGAAACTCACAGAATGTTTCGCATCCTGCACCTTTTCCGAGGCCAGTGCGAGATTGTTTCATTTTCTCCTCGTGCACAGAGACTGCTGGGAACTTAACAGCATTTCTTTTCTTTTTTTAATAGAACGAACTCCCAACTGTGCATGATGAGCAAAGGGGAGCAGGCAACTCCCCAATGCCAGCCTGTTAAACAATGTTCATCTCCCCCTTTAAAAAGCAACAGCATTCACTTGGTGCCAAATGAGGCATCTCCCTTTTTTTTTTTCTTGCAAACCAAATGCAAAAGCCTCCAACTGTCTTTGGATAGGAAACTGCCTCATGTTGAGCCAGACCTTTGGTCCACCTAGATCAGTGTTGTTTACACTGACTGGCAGCAGCTCCCCAGGGTTTGGGGCAATCATGAATTGATTTATCATGAGGCAGAGGTATTAATTAGACACTTTTAAGTATTTGATTATCCTGCAGAGGAGATGCCCGGGATTGAACCTGGGACTTTGGGGCATACAAAGCAGATGCTCTGTTACTCAGCCGCAACCACTTTGTTATGAGCTTTGATGAAAAAAATAATGTATCTCCCCATTCATGGAATCATAGAATCTTAGACCTGGAAGGGACCCAAAGGGCATCTAGTCCAACCCCCTGAAATGCAGGAATCTCTGCTAAAGCATCCAGGACAGATGGCCACCCAACCTCTGCTTAAAAACCTCCAAGGAAGGAGAATCCCTTCTTTCCAGCCCCACCCAAACAGCTGGGGCATGTTCAGTAGCTAGCAGGTGCCAGTCAGCAAGCTATACCAGAGACCAAGCTGAAAGGTTTTCACTCAACACATCTCCTCTGCTGTTGCTGCTTTCATATATTAGCAGGGAGGTGCTCATCAATTTGCTAATTGGAAAGTGCTACAGCTTGCTTATTCCTACGCTGGATGAGAGGGCAATCTGGAGAGGAAGATAGGTTTTAATGGTAGCATGTGGTGAATTTTCAGGGATAATGGGAAGGCTTGGAAGCCAGCCACCCCACTTGAGGCCCTAAAGTCTTCCATGCCAAGCAGTTGAAAGTACTCACCAGCAGCTATGAAGGAGGCAGAGGCAATTCCAAACGTCGTCCAGAACTGGGAGCTGAGCTACTTTGGAATCCTTGATTACACCAAGGTCTCCTCCCACTGTCTGATGCAGCTGAGAATGTTTTGCAGAATAAAAGGGAGAAGTATTTTTCCTCCTCAGAAAGGGGGAGGAGCAACACACCAGCTGCTCCACCCTCCACCCTGCCCCTGCTCCCCATCAAATTGACTTGGGCCAAATGAGGGCGGTATCAGTGAAGCTTCTCCAAAAAAGGCCCAAGTGAGGAAGCTGTGTGTTCCTCTATTCGGGTGAGATGCTAAGCAACTCCAGGAAACCTCAAGGTTTGGACACAGCAGAGGAAACATTGGGAGACACACAGAAGCAATGTCCACCCTCCCCAGCCTAGACCCAGCTTGGGGTCCTTTCCAAAATGCCGATTCAGAGGCTGCTGCATTTTTATTTAGTATTATTTTGTTTCTGCAGTTCATGAGAGAAAGAGCTTTCCACTTCGCCGCTGCTTGCTGCTAACTGCAAAAGACTTCCTGAAGTGGTCTGTTTTCAAATTGTTTTTGGCACTGGCCACAATATCGCGTGCCAATTCAATTTAGCTAAAACCTTGGGTTGTTTTTAAAGCAACTGTCTGTCTACCTGACCTCCTAGTCTGGGGAGGGGGGAAATGATTTCTTCCTCCAGTTCCCACCAGGATTGATGGTGGATAAGCAAGTGTGTATTACTGGATCCAGCAATAATGGGCTCTGCCCCTTCCTTTATTGGCTGTGTCTTGCAGAGAGAGAAAATTGTTGCACGCACTCCAGTCTATGAGCTCTGAGAGGCTCCGGGAGGGGGGGCAGTGCTTACCCAGCTGTCTGCTTTCCTTAGAATGAAGATGAATAGAGACTGTGGTATCTTGAGGATATATGGTTCTATTCACACATGCAGTGGTACCTCGGGTTACATATGCTTCAGGTTACAGACTCCGCTAACCCAGAAATAGTACCTTGGGTTAAGAACTTTGCTTCAGGATGAGAACAGAAATCATGCTGCAGCGGTGCAGCGGCAGCAGGAGGCCCCATTGGCTAAAGTGGTGCTTCAGGTTAAGAACAGTTTCAGGTTAAGAACAGACCTCCGGAACGAATTAAGTACTTAACCCGAGGTGCCACTGTATATATAACGTGTGTTACATGCCACTCCAATCTCCTAGCAATGCAAGATTCCAGGGGTCCCACGCACTTGCCTAGAGTTCGTGTTTCCTTTTGGGAATGGGGCACAGCAGAGACTGTGGTGTCTTTCTAATATATACTTTGTTCATGCATATATACAACCTGAGCCTATGACTGGGAGGCTCACAGCATTAAACACTCCAAAAAGTTCCTGTTTCTCCAATTGCTGCAGCCTTGGAAGCAAAAAGAAATCCACCATCGTTCTCTCTCCCTCACTGGCTTGCCACATTTTACCAACTTCTTCCCCTAAGTCATATAACCACCACCGCAAACCCAACCCCCAAAACTCTGGCATTGTCTTCTGCCTGACTTACTTTCAGTTGAAGGAGGGGCTCACACCCATCTGCTGTCTGGCACCAAGTCTTTACTTTGTTAATGACCCATTACCTTCCTTTTGATCACTTAATGGCTCTTCTCCCAGGCGATTTCCTGAACTCGGGAAGTTGGTCTGCCTTATATTTTAACATGCACACTCAGGTTAAGATTCCAAGCATTGAGTAAATTCAAACTCCTACTGGATACAGGAATTTGGGGGTCGGGTCTGGCACTCCCAAACTCATAACATGAGCGTAGGATGGAGGGGCTCACAGCATTTACAGTCCTCCCCGTTAAGTTCCCGGGGAAGCACCAAACTCAGCTTTTGAACCCAGCACAGAACAGACATGCCTCTGTGTACCTCTGTTGCCCTCATTTCAAGGAAGCCAAATCCTGGGTAAATGCCTGGAACTCCTGGGATCTCACATTACTTTGAGGTTGGGGCAGTGTGCAACACTATCTTAGTGTGCATTGAGAGCAGAGATAATGGGTTTGAGCCAAGAGAGTGAGGGTGCATGATAAGGCAAAATGACCTGATAATCAACCAGAGACAGAAGGAGTGTTTGGGGGAAATGTCTTTGTACAAGATAAGAGAGAACTGGCAAAACTGACAGATGTCAGCTAGAGCAAAAATTGTGAAACCAACCAACCAAATGAAGGATGTTATTGTGTAATGGAGTGCCCATGAGTACACTGAGTTTAGGCAAGAAGCCTGTCTATTTATTTTTTTCATTATTTATATTTACTAATTGTTATTATTAGCAAGTGCATAAAGTCAAAGGGATGTGTGTTAAGATGAAAATGAGAAGACATATGGCATTACTTACTGCAATGTCCACTATATGCAGACCCAAGAAATCAATTTATAAAACTTATATACATAATTTTCATTAGATTTTCTGTTTTACAATTTCAAATAAACATTTTATGTCCTTAAGATATCAATGACTTCTCTTTCCATGGTTCATTTTGCATATCTTACATTCCCTGCATATTTCACAAAAACTATTCCAATTGGTTTTCAATTATTACATCCATCAAAGATTACTGACACTGTTGAATTTATCTTAATACTGCCAGCATTTTCAGCTGCACACAGTTATTTTCCATAGACTCAAAAAATGTTTTCCAGTCTTCTTTAAACATATGTTTGCTCTCTTATTCTATATGTGAAGTCTGCAAGTTGTGCATATTTTGTCAACTTAAGTTGCCAATCTTCTTTTGTTGGGACCTCGCTCACTTTCCATTTTTGGGCTAACGAAACACAGGCCGCAGTTGTTGCATACATAAATAACCTTTTCTAACACCTGCGGATTTCCGTTTGAAATCCCCAGTTTATAAAACTTCTGTTAATGAAGGAAATCAGTTTAACCAGGGTGGAGGAGAGGGTAACACAGCAGCAGTGCTCCTATTGGGTATTACAGATGCCAAGCAGGAATATATGCGGCAAGGTGGACTTTTTCTCACCTACTGCTTGAGGTCTATCACATGGGGTCGTGAAGGGACCCAGCCTACTCCCCATTCCTGACTGGGTGAGGGGAAAGGTGGTGGATCTTTGCCCCTCGAGGCTTTTTGCAACATGCATCCAGAATTGCAGCTGGCAGAACTAGAGCATGTAATTCAATTAACACATTGCTTAATGAAACCAATAAGTAGAACCTACTGGGAAATTTAAAGAACATTGTCAAGTTCAAACCCCTCCAGAGCAACCAATACTTTCATTGCTTCTCCCCACCCACCCCACCAAATACAGTTTTGATCTGTCTTCCAGTGCTCATCCTTATCCTTATATTATAGCACATTTTCAATAAGCACTGATTTGGCAGGATAGCAGTTCTGTTAATGTACTTCAACTGAGCACAATGTACTCTTCTCTTAATTGAAGGTTATTCAGTCTCTGAATGCAATAAAAGCTGGAGGGATTCCAAATGGAAAAGAATATAATTTGCAGAGCAATCTAGTCTGTGCCATTTCCAAAGCATTTACAGCAACAGGGAGGAATCTGTAGTCCTCCAGACATAGCTAGACTACAACTCGTTCCTGACCATTGGCAATACTAGCCAGGACTGATGGGAGCTGAAGTCCAACTACATTGGGAGGACCACAGGTTCTCCATCCCTGATTTATGGTAACACCATTAGTCCCTCAAACTGCATCTTCATACAGTATTTGTTGAGATGGATTGGTTTTTCTCCCATGTCAGTTTTGCATGACTTCATTCATAACTCTGTTCTACCCTGTTTCCATATTAATCTGAATTTTAAAAATTAATCAGCACCAAAAAAATCATATTTGTTTGTGCATTTAAATTAGGCATGAGAACTAGCCACAAATCTGAACTAGCCATAAAACTGAGCTTTATACATCCTTGTTCACCATAATTGAGGTTGATGTGTCCATACCTTAGATAGATAGATGATAGATACATGATGATAGATAGATGATAGATGATAGATGATAGATATAGATAGATAGATAGATAGATAGATAGATAGATAGATAGATAGAT
>JAXCMG010000253.1:972569-1039062 GCA_034642415.1 Podarcis siculus
GATAGATAGATAGATAGATAGATAGATAGATAGATAGATATTTTCAGGCCTAGTAGATGCTTCTGAGTGAACATTTTTGCAAAGCCATTTCCCCTGATATAATGCATTTCTGCACATGATCTTCCCTTAACAGGTGCATTCTTATGCACAGTTTACCATGGTATATGCATTTTTATCCACATGTACACACCACATTGCAAAATTCAGGGAAGTGTGAATTTTGGGTAGCTGTGTTTCAGTTCTCCCATTGTTTCAGAATTTAAAAGCATGAAGGATGGAACAAAATGAGAGGAAAGAGCAATGCATCACAGTGAAAGTCAAACAACCCAACAAAACAGCACCAAAACCACAGCATCAATGGGCAGCAAAATCATCACGGTGTCAATACAGACAAGTGGAAAAAAATGAATCCAGAGAAGGTCACAGGAAAACAACAAAGAGGCCTTTATTCACTGCTAAATCGTGATGAAGGATTATTTACAAGAGAACTTTGATCAGCAGAAATCCAAAAGTAGCCAAGAGGAAAGACCCAGAAGAAGGAGCAGCCTTGTTGTTGCAGTTAATCTTCGAATCTACACTGCTAGCCTGAGGTATAGTGTCTTCTGGAAGCTGACAGCTGGCGGTGCAGCCCTTACGAATGAAATGCACGATGTCCCCTCCTGCACATGAAAAGCAAAAAGTAAAGGTGAGAGGAGGAGTCACTGCTCCCAGTACCATATGCAGTTCCTCCTATAAGTTGATCTCTTGGCCCCTCCCTGCTCTGGGCACACAGCTCATGCGAAACTTTGACCTGTTAGCCATCCTGGACTGGCTGATGATCTCTCTTACCCACCTATTGTTGCATTCCTTGAAAGGACAAAACAGAGGTGTTGATCAGCCCTGCAAGTCTCCTTCTTTCCGGTGCAGCTGATGCCGGTGGCATCGCAAGTCTCACATTGCAAAACAGGAAAGGCCTCTGGAGGAAGGGAGAGAAAAGGTTTCACAAGGGGAAAGGAGATGGGGAAGTAGGCAAACGCCGCTTGAAATGCACCTGCGTGCCAATTGTGGCTGTTTTTGCAGAACCCAGGGCTCAGTAGAGTCTATGCTGAAACCAAAACAAAATTCAGTAACGGGCCATTCGTATGCAGTAAACGAAATACATTTGGCAAATTTGCACCATTCCTTTGTATACTTTAATTTACTACTGAAAGTTCCAGTACTGTTTTGAGTACTTTTCTGACATGGCTCTTTATTAAGAAGAGCAATGAACTATGCAGAGCAATGAAGGCCATCCCCACTCACAGAAACTGTTATTGAGGCTCTCCTATGGGATTTTCTGGGATTTCACCTAGAGTGGAACAAATCTATTTCTGATTCATAACTATTACAAGCTTTAAGCCAAAATTCCACTCTATTTCTGCATTAACTTGTGATTTCAATATGCATTTTGTAGGGTTGATCTGATGTTTTTAAGAAAAGAATTAAAGAGATGGGTTATTATTTTCTTTTCTCCCCCGCCTGCCTTTTGACATTCTGTTGAATGGTTGGTGAATTTTAGTATTCTCCTGGAAAATGGCTTCTCCAATGATGTCACCTGTGAACCTGGGGCACAACAGCAGAATTGGTTTTAATACTCTTTTGTATATTTTTGAACATTTTAAAAAATGAAATAATTTTTATTTGATGCGCTCCTGCGTGAGTCACGTGACCTGTGCCTCACTCGCTGCTGCCCCCCAGTACTTTTTCAGGGTGATAGCGCACGAGATCGTGATACCCCAAAGAGCTGCCATAATCTTGTGTGAAAAAACAGGGTGTCCCTTTTTTATGGGGCATTTTGCAGTTATACAATAGTTTGGGCCCCTGTCTGCTACCAGCTCTCCTTTCCTGAGCCTATTGCTTTCTTCATTCACTAACATGAACATTGTTCATCATGAGGCGACTCAAAACTGGGCAAAACTCAAAACTCCCCCCCCTCCACAAAATAAAATATCGCCACACTTAAATAGTACGCAGAATCTGGTGAGACCTTTTGGGCTCAGCTCAGCAAGTCAACATTTCAAAGTGCAAACAACTTCATCATGACAATGAAATAAAATTGACCTGAGTATTGATCTTAAATGCTTTGCTGGGAAACAGCAGGCCATTGGGAAAGATGCCAAAATCTCTCCCTAAATATCCATGACTGGAGTGCTCTGGGGAAATAATAACTGCCATTAAAACTGACAGCTGTCCGTCAAAGCAAATATACACCCCCACCCTTGGCTCCTACCTCCACTACCCATCACTTGAGGTCAGTGAATTTCCCTGGTCAGTTTGGTTTCGTTTTTTAAATGAGGTGGCAGAGATAATATTTAATTAGGGGTTTAAAACATCATTAGGAGGAACAAATGTACAGATAGGGCTGCAGAACTTTGGCATTAACGCCGGGCAGTAGGAAACACACACAGCCTTCTCTTTGCTTTTTTCATTGGCATCTTTCGATATTAGGCACCACATCCAAGACCAGATGTGTGGCCTGATAAATGTAGCTGGCTTAGCAACAAGGGAGCAGGGAGAAAACGTTGCCAGCCTCCAGGGCAACACTGGCGTTAGAGCTCAGCCCCTGAGCTTACTTTGAACAGTCTTCACAACATGGACAATTGCAGGGCAGGAAGTTCTCTTACACAAGACAGGTTGACTAGGTACCTTCCAGTTCTGCACTTGCCTTAAGCAACCAGATGTTCTCCTCCTTGTAGCTTTTTATTTAAATCTATCTTTCATCCTTCCTCCCCAAGGAGCCGAGGGTGTCAAACACATTTTTTATATTTTTTAAAAAAAACACAAATGACAATTTTTAAAATTCTGAAAACTAGCACCGCATCTAGTCCGGACAAATCCCAGATCCCTGAACCAAATCAGGATAATTTGGGCTGATTCCATCCCGGACACAACATCCACCTGGAATATTCCAGAGCTATCAAAATAGGGGGAGACAAAGTTGGGTGGGAAGAAGGGAAGAAGGAAACATTTCAGATGAGAGACATAATCTGCATATCCCCTTTCCCCCTCTCGCCTCACCAATAACCGCATGTTTAGTTGTGGTTTTTAAAGCATTAGGAATGTGCAAAGGCCCTGATTCAAATATAAGGTATGGTCCAGGTCCCGTTGGATCTAGATTGCTGAATCCAGGGCCAGCCCACCCAGGAGGCAAGGTGAAATGACTGACTCAGGCTGCAGGATTCAAAGGGGCAGCTGATCCCAGTGCATATCTTTATTCCACCCTTCTGATGTAGATCTTCTTCCCTCACCCTTCTTCTCTGGGGGAGGGGACGCCATTTTGTGGTTTTCCTCAAGCGTCAAAATGTATTGGGCCAGCCCAAGAAACGTCTTGGGCCAGCAAATTGAGGGTGCCTTGCACAGCCTTATTAAAATTGTCTGGAAAAAAATTAAGAAGAACCATTGCTAACAAATTTAAATGTTGCTAGGAATGGCATCCTTCAGCCGTCTTGGAGAATATGCTTTAATTCTTTGCATCGAAAAGCCTCCCCGTACGATGCTAGCTTGGATCTGGTTCTGCTGAACTGTTCACAGCGGAACAACCCAATTCCCAAGATAGTTTTGAGTTTACCTGTCGCTAGAAGCACAGAGGAGAAGAAGAAGAAGAGTCTCATAAGAGCCAACATGATGGTGAATGGTGCACCCTATGAATGCTATTGCAAAAAAAGTTTGAAGACATTATCTCCCTCTCTTACCCAACAGTTTCTCTATCTGCGGTGAAGCAACTCACTTACTAGAAAAAGTATGCAGCAATGTTCTAGGAGAAAACCGGAACGTTAAATGAACTCCTTTAAAAACGGAACTAACAGTAATTTCAAGATGCATTGGCTAGAGCTGGAGTAGATGAAAGGATGATTTAATCATAGAGTTGTAGAGTTGGAAGGGACTATGAGTGTCTAAGTCCACCCCCTTCTAATGCAGGAATCTTTTACCCAACGTGGGTCTCGAACCCACAACCCTGAGATTAAGAGTCCCATGCGCTGCCAACGGAGCTATCTCAGGAGCCTGTGTGATTCACTTTTGTTCTCCCTCTCCCCTTTTGAGGGCTACAGGCACAGCAGCTTTGGGAAAGCTATGGCAGTCTGACTGCCATTGAGTTCTTGCTCCCATCATCCACGACCACTGAACCTGCTGACTGAGGCTAATGGGAGTCAAACAACATCTGTAGTGCCACAAGTTCCCTATCCCTGCAGTAGGGATATCAGGAGGGGATTCCTAGTGCATGTGTTAGCTGCGCCCATTCACTGTGGTCCAGATCCAGATCAGGGATTGAATGCCTGTGGTGGTGGTGGTGGTGGTCGCTGGAGGGGAGGAGGCAAAAAGTAGCCAGTGTTAATCATGCTTTTTTATTTGTTTTTTTAAAAAAGCATCTTCGGCCATGAAACAAGAGCTGCATTCACAAGGCAGTTTGTTCTGCACCCCTGACTTTCCTTAGCTGTTGTAATTTATGCGTTATGTTTGAGCTTTTGCATGTAATAAAAGCCACTATCAGAAACCTAACAGAATAGAGTAGAAATTTAGTACTCATTTCCAAGCTAATTTCTCCCAGGAAGAAAAAAAATCCATTTGCAGTCCTATTAACTCAGAGAATCGTGGGATAAGAGCAATGAAATTTGGGGCACTATTCTGGTGTGTGTGTGTGTGTGTGTGTGTGTGTGTGTGTGTAAAAAGGCAAAGGACCCCTGGACAGTTAAGTCCAGTCAAAGGTGACTATGGGGTTGTAGCGCTCATCTTGTTTTCAGGCCGAGGGAGCCAGCGTTTGTCCACAGACAGCTTTCCAGGTCCTGTGGCCAGCATGGCAAGACTGCTTCTGGTGCAATGGGACACCCTGGCGGAAGCCGGAGCACACAGAAACACCATTTATCTTCTCGCAGCAGCGGTACCTATTTATCTACTTGCACTGGCATGCTTTCAAACTGCTAGGTTGGCAGAAGCTGGGACAGTGCAATGGGAGCTCACTGCATCACAGGGATTCGAACCGCCAACCTTCCGATCAGCAAGCCCAAGAGGCTCAGTGGTTTAGACCACAGCTGAAAGCCCTATGCCTGTGTGGGGAACAGATTCCACAGCTTAGGGGCTGCTGCAATACGGATGGAGTTGGTCCTTCAACTACCCTGGTTCCAAAAAATTCAGGGCTTTATAAGGGTCACCATCGGCACTTTAAACTGCGACCAGCCCGCCTTTAAATTCATTTTGCTACAATTCCGCATCAATCTGGCCTGTCTCCATGATGGCTTCTTCTTTTTTAAAAATGAAAATTGATGTGGAAATGTTAAAGACTGGAAAAAATGAGAACTTGAGGCAGACTAAAACTGGCAGATTTCACCGGTCCCTAATTGCGGCACCAAACCGCCCCAAGCCCTCATAACACCAATATCGATTGATTCATGTGCGGGCTCTGAATTTCCTCTCACTTTCCTCCTGAAATCCATTACTTATATTCGACAAAACAACGATAATGAAACTCAGTCCCAGGAAAGCATTGCTGAGGGATGAGTCACTGCAGCAGCATCCATTAAGGGGCATTACGTGGGGCGGCTCATTGGCCAGTAGAGCTCTCTGTGAATTGGAAAAAGGTTCCTGGGTAACTGAGCTTTGCTGGACTGAGAACAGCCTTTTAAAGCCCTTTAAAGAGCACTGGATTTTACACTACCACTCCATCTAGTGGCTTTTCATGGTTTCAGAGAAGAGCTTTCCCAGCCTTACCAGGACCCGCTGGGAATTAGAGCCCATAATTTCTGCCTATGCTCTGCCAACCTCTAGGTTAGACTTCAAGGACATGCATTGATTTTATGCATTCACTCTTAAGTACTGATCTTAACTGTGATCTCTGCACCTTTGTGAAAGTTTGGGTTGCCTTGTCTGCTGTCTTATTCTGCTGTGGTTTGGGGACCTTTTGAGTTAGAGTTAGAAGAAAATGTTTATGTGTTCTTGTTAATAATAATACAACATGATCACACGTCACTGTTGTTACTCCTGGTGTTTATTTTCACTGAGGAAAACAGAGAATTCCTCCTGGAAAGGCTAAACTGCATTCAGAGAAAGTGGCGAGTGGATAAAAGACAGGCATAAATGAATGCAGAGAAGATGGAATCCCATGCAGATCCCTTTCACGAGATGATCTTCAGCAGCAGGAGCCCAGAAAAGATTGGCAGGAGGAGGCCAGAGGATCGAGATCCTCTAGAATTTGTGCATTCAGCCACCTGGACAGCTTCAGACGACATGGGACGGAAATTTGTGTTTTCGCCTTCTATTGCCGCACAGGTGTACCTTGTAGTGCAGCCCATCATGGTCCGGTCAGTGTGGGTTCCATCTGCACGTGGGAGACAAGATCGGTTGCTAGGGGAGCCATTGCCACTTGCCTCTGTATCCCAAACCACTCTGCCCAGCCTGCTCAAGAGGAATGGTTCCCTTTTACTCAAAGTCCAGTTGGACACAGAGGAGTGGCACTCAGGCAGGCCAATCTTTCCAGAGCTCTTGTGAAAATGAAGCGTTGCTTCCAACTTGACCACATTCCCGCCATACATTTAAAGCCCTGTGATACCACTTTAAACAGCCCCCCTCCCAAAGATGTCTGGGAGCTGTAGTTTCTTAAGAGGGCTGAGAGGTGTTAGGGAATCCCTGTTTCCCCTCCAAGGGACTACAATTCCAGGAGTTCCCTGTGAAGAAAGATGGATTGCTAAACCACTCTGGGGACTGTAGTTCTGTGAGCGGAATAGCGGCATCCAAACAACTCTTTAAGAAACTGCAGTCCCACCCCACACATCAATCACAAGTTGTGGCACACTTGCACCATTTAAATGGCACCTCAAATATTTTATTGGGACAACCAAAGGGACTTCTGCCTCTAGGATTTGGCTCCTACGGCAGAAGAGAATAGGCAGCAGCAACAAATATGTAATTAGCAGGGCTGCAGTTCATGAAAGCTTGTATGATAATAAATGCACAAGTCTTCAAACATTCTATAAGTTTCTTTATGGGTTTAACTGCAAAAGACAAACACAGGGGCTACTCTGGAAATTATTTGTTAATGACCTGTATCCAGAGCTACATCCTCTGGATGGTTTGCAATATTTAGAACAAAAACAAAAACAAATGTATATAACATTTTTGGGGGGGAGCGGGACACGACAAAGCAATACAGTGTGTTAAAAGTAATCCACATAAAAACCAGCACCAGCAGCATACGTGCATTCTAAAACTGCATTTTTAAAAAAAACACAGCTAAAAGAATTTGCCCCAAGGACTAAGAGATGCTCAAAGGACTGGGAGAATGAAAAGGTTGTCAGGTCACAACCAAAAGATCTGAACACTGATGTCATTCGAGCCTCCTCTCAGATATCAGCCACCACGTATTGCAGGTGTGGGTGGATAAGGACCTCTGGAAAAGATCTGCACAGCCCAGAGAGATTTATAAAGGGAGTACATTCGGTGCAGAGGTTAGTGAGCCAGGTTAGGACCTGGGAGAGCTGGGTTAAAGTCCCAACTCAGTTGTGAAAACGTGCTTGGTGATTAAGCCAGTTGCTGTCTCTTGACCTGTCCTCCCTGTTGTGATGATGAAATAGGGAGAGGGGAATTGTTCGCCACCTTGCGCTCTTTCAAGGAAAGCTGGGGTATAAGTATGAAAAAGCATACCAGTAAAACCAGTGGCTCGACACTGGATGTCTTTCCCCCCTTTGCTATGGTTTATAGCTAGGCAAATAAAATAGTTACTGCTTGTGACTGTAATACTAACAGTAGTAGTATTAGTAGTAGTAGCAATGAGGCAATCATTCAGATAAGCCAGCCGGAGCCATCCAGGTTTTGCTCTGTCTACCCAGCAAAATGCCCCTGCCATGAAACTCATCCCACCTACCAGATAGAGGAGAAGCAGAATGACTGCATAGGAAACCACTTACTGGTATCTACATGTGAGGTTATCTTAAAGCAGCTCGTTTCCATTCCAGTGCAATTGGCCATCTCTGTCTGGCATGACTCCTTCCATTCGTGGCAGGCAGGACACATTACTCCGTTGGATCGAGTCTGTACTGGTATCACTGAAAGAAGAGGGCATGGCGGGGGGAGAAGCATTTGTCCATCATCTCATCAGAGGAGGAGGTAATACACAGACAAAGGTTTTATGCTCACAACCACTTTCAGGGGCGCCAACTTGCCCCCCACATTGAGGGGCCCCGGTGTCACTTGGCAACATATGAACGACATCATGCATGTGGTTGGGAGCCGTTGCCCGGGCATGCAATCTGGGGGGTGCAAACCAGATGCCCCCCACAGAGATCCCCGTTGCACCCTGTTGGTGGCAGGAGCTGGAAAGCATGGAGAGTAAAGATCGCCCTGCTCCTGCCTTGGCACACGATTGCTCGCCCATCGACAGAGGGGGATGGGGAGTGCAGAGGACATGTTTGCAGGAAGGAGGCCATTCTGTTTGGGGGAGCCTTCAATATTGGGGTGGAGAGTTCAGCCCCCTGCCCACAAATATTGAGGGGGGCCAAAGTTCCTTCCACCCCCTAGAGTTGGCGCCCTTGACCACTTTGTACAAGGTGCTCTGCCATGTTTTTCAGTCTTAATCCCATCCTAGCTCAAGTGGCGCCCGTGCCTTTTGCACAATCCCGTCTTGTTCCAAAATGTTTTCTAGTGCCGACGTCAGGGGTGGGGAACCCAATACTGGCCAGCCAGGGGTTCCAATTTGGCTATTTCCTCCAAGCCATGCCCACCTCCCAATCAGCTGGCATAATTTTCCAGCTGGTGGGAGAAAGGGCAGGGTTCTATTCTGCCTTGGCTGCAAGTGCCTGTTCACAGCAGGGAATAGCTACTCAGAGTCAAAGCAACAGGATTTAACACACAGAAACGCAAACACACCAGCCTAGCATGGCCAACAGTCAAGGATGAGGGACTCGTAGTCATACAATATCAGGAGGACACCAGCATGAACTGGCAGGACCACAGGGAGGAGGAAGAGGAGGAAGAGGATCCCAGTGAGGGGTGTAACTTGGGACACACCAAGGCAAGCAGGGAATGGGGAAGGAAGTACTCACAGGGTGACCGAGGATGGCGAGGGCATGGAGGTTAATGCACAGGAACCAGAACAGAGGGACCCATCACCAGAGCCTGGGGAGCACCTGTCCCCACAAACATGGCAGGCTCCAAGGCATAGGGAGCAGTAGGAGGGGCGCTCTAGGAGGCTGAGGCAGGCAAGGGCCCACAGCCCGACCCCCTAGCTGGCCAGATGGGGCTTGCTAGCTCTGGAGGATGTGATTCCTCAGTTGGAGTAGCAACAGGTGAGAGCCGCATGGCTTGTCAAGCCCAGATGCTGCAGCCAGCATGCAAATTCCAAAAGGGAAGCAGAGCTGAGGTGCTGTGCCTGTTCAAATGCCCATGTTGATAGACCTTGGCTTGGATGCCCCTTGGCACTCTATGCAAATGCACTTTGGGTTTGACCCTTCCTGACTGTATCCTGACTGCTGGACTTCAGACGTAGCTACTTGGATGGGCCCTGGACTACATTTCCTGACCTTTGAACTTTGGTTGTGTGGCTTGAGTGTCAGACTTTGGACTTCAGACTTGACATACTGACTTGCTGCCGGGTGGGCCAGGGGTTCAGGGCAGCTGGCTTTTAGAAATGCAGGGTTCATTCCTTTTGTGCCACATTTCTGGGTACAGGCCCAGACACAGAGCTTCAAACTGTGGGGCTGTGCCTAGAATGCTCAGGGCGAAAGGTAAGCAAGGAGGAGCCCGATTACAGTTTGCAGGTGGCAATATGCAGGTGCCATATTGCATGAAGCTATGGAAAAAGGAAGTGGGCTCTGGAGGGTGAATGGAAGGAAATCGTGAAGGAAGGGAAACAGGAAGTGGGAATACCACTGTATACCTACAGACGGGTACAACTTTATCGCAGTCGTCAGTGCAGCAGACCCAGCTTTGCCGTACTCTTCTTCCAGCCCCCAAAGTGAAGTAAAACGGAGGCATGGAGCACTGAAACATGGTTGAACACCTTTTCTCTATTTTTGTCTCTGATGGTCCATCTAAGCAGGAGGGGAGGGAAAGGAGAGACAAAGAGGTTTATTTAGTCACCAGGAAAAAGGTTCACCATTGTCTGTATATGACAGCTGTGCTCGGAGATCTATGCCGGTTGCTGATTTGCTACCAGGCCAAGTTCAAGGTGTTGAAGGTATTAGTGTACAAAGTATTAGTGTACAAAGGCCTTGGCTACTTGAGAGCAGTTTTCCCACATCAACAGGAGTATAGTGTGCATCATGAGTAGGCAAACTAAGGCCCGGGGGCCGGATCCGGCCCAATCGCCTTCTAAATCCGGCCCACGGATGGTCTGGGAATCAGAGTGTTTTTACATGAGTAGAATGTGTGCTTTTATTTAAAATGCACCTCTGGGTGATTTGTGGGGCCTGCCTGGTGTTTTTACATGAGCAGAATGTGTGCTTTTATTTAAAATGCATCTCTGGGGCACAGAAATTTCTTCATTTTTTCTTTCAAAATATAGTCCAGCCCCCCACAAGGTCTGAGGGACAGTGGACCGGCCCCTTGCTGAAAAAGTTTGCTGACCCCTGGTCCAGATCAAGGGAAGTAATAGTAGCGCTCTGTTCTGCCTTGGTCAGACCACACCTGGAATACTGTATCCTATTCTGGGCACCACAATTTAAGAAGGATGTCGACAAGCTGGAAGGTGTGCAGAAGAGGGAGACCAAGATGATCAAGGGTCTGGAAACTAAGCCTTATGAGGAGCACTTGAAGGAGCTGGGTATGTTTAACATGGAAAAGAGGAGACTGAGAGGAGATATGATAGCCATCTTCAAATATCCTAAGGGCTGTGCTGTCACATGGAAGAGGGAGTGTGCTTGTTTTCTCCTGCTCTGGATGGTAGAACTTGAACCAATGGCCTCGAGTTACAAGAAAGGAATTTCCAACTAAACATTTGGAAAAACTTCCTGACAGTAGGAGCTGTTCAGCAGTGGAACAGACTCCCACAAGAGGTGGTGGACTCTCCTTCCTTGGAGGTTTTTAAGAAGAGTTTGGGTGGTCATCTGACATGGATGCTTTGGCTGAAATTCTTGCGTTGCAGGGGGTTGGACTAGATGTCCCTTTGGGTCTCTTCCAACTCTAAGATTCTATGATTGCCTTGCTCCACATGTGCCCACTCGACCTCTTTGATCAGTGGAACTGGCTCTGTTACAAATGCCACATAATGCCTGGCCTGCATTTGCAAGAAACTGATCTTTTAGTATGGCACTCCCTATCCTTTGGAATTCCCTGCTTATTGGTATCAGGCAAGCAGCTGTACTCACTGTACTCTTTTCCACACCTGCTGAATAGCATTTTTGTTTAAGCAAGCCTTCCCAGATATGCAGATTGCTGGTTTATTATTATTATTATTATTTAGTTAATTGCTGTTTTTAATTTTTTTTGAATGTCTTAAACAGTTGTTTTGTTTTTACCAATAATTGTATTGTTTTATTCTTTTAGTAAAAAAGCTTTGCAGCGTATAGTTTTTTAAAAAACAAATAAATATGGTGTGCTTGTCTTGAAGATGAATATTGTGAAGACCTAGGGTGGGAGCAAAGCAGGAGCGTGGCTGGTCCAGTCCTATGGAATGTTCTGCCAGCAGAAATTCAGCAGGGCACCTTTTGTTTCAAAGTCCGCTGGAAACGTCTCTGTTCCATCAGGCTTAAGCAGGCAATTAAGAATACAGTGGTACCTCAGGTTACATACGCTTCAGGTTACAGACTCCACTAACCCAGAAATAGTACCTCAAGTTAAGAACTTTGCTTCAGGATGAGAGCAGAAATCATGCTCCAGTGGCGTGGCAGCAGCAGGAGGCCCCATTAGCTAAAGTGGTGCTTTAAGAACAGTTTCAGGTTAAGAACGGACCTCCGGAACGAATTAAGTACTTAACCCGAGGTACCACTGTACATATTTCCACAATAGTCATCCGATTATTATTTTTTAACTTTTACATATGGTTTCTATCGTATGTTTTTATGTACTGGGGTTGTGAGCGATATCTCCGTCATAAATTAGTGGCATGCTGTATTCTTATAAATGAATAGATTTGAAAAACAATGACGAAATGGGGGAGAGTAAAATGCAAGAGCTAATCAAACTCGTTAGCCATCTTCAAATATCACGCTGAAGATGGGGCAAGCGTGTTTCCGCTGTTCCAGAGGGCAGGACCAAACATTAGGGAAAACTTTCTGATGGTAAGAGCTGTTCAGCAGTGGAACGGACTACCTGGGAAAGTGGTGGATTCACATTCATTAGGTTTCTTTAAACAGTTGGATGGCCAATTGTCAGGGATTCTTTAGCTGTGATTCCTCTATTGCAGAGGGTTGGACAAGATAACCAGGGGAGGCGCTACCTTCCCACTCTACAATTCTACGGTTCCAAGATCCCATGACTCATGGATCCACTTTGGTTCAAATCAAATTGAGGGCATCATTTCTTGTTCCTTTGGGTTACTGCAGAAAGTAACATGAAGCAGGGCAAAAACACCACCCTATCCCAACTGGTGCTGAGCTCCCAAGCCCAGTGTGTCATCCGCACATAGGATAGTTATCCATGGCCTTGCCACTGATCTGACTTATGGTCTCTCTCACCCACCTACAGTGCTTTCAGTCAGTATGATGATGCAGGTCTCTTGAATGCCTGAACACGTCTTCTTGTCACCTGAACAAGTGGTTCCATTGCTAAAGCAGGTTTCACACTCCAAAGAAGCACCTATGAGGGGAGGGGGGGGAAACGAAACATAATGAATGCATGTTTCATCCAGTCATTAGGCATTAATCCTTGCTAACTTGTCACTGGGTGCGGAAGAAGAACTGGACAACAAGAGTTCAGGGAGGCAGCAAGGACATCTGGTCCACTTGTCAGCCATGTGTGCTCTGTCAGTCTATGACTGCAGAAGCAGGCTAGGTCCTGTTAAATACAGAGGCTCCTCTCGTGGAAAGCAGAGCTAGTAATGTAAAGATAGAGCTACAGCTCTTATTTGATGTGCAGTCTGAAGACGCCACCTGAATAGACTCTCCAGCCTGAGCGCTGCGTGGAGCTGTCCAAGGTAGCTGTGAAACGCTGCCTGTGCTGTTGAGGCCATTGCCCCAAACAGAGCAGTCTGAGTTTTCCAGTTCCTACTGCTGGACTCCATATGGGTGCTGCTTCTAGGTGTAGCCCAAATCAGAGACAGGGGGGGACCTTTTGGCATCACAGCACAGCGAGGGACATACAGGAGCAGTCAGGATAGTTGTTTGTTTTTTTAAAAAAAATGTTTTCAAAGGAAAAATTGGAGGGGGGAATGAAAAACTTTTTGCCATCACAGGAGTGGAACGACAGTAATGACCAATAAGGGTTTTTCAAGCTATTTTTTTATTTAAAAAATACAATTTTGGGGGAGAGGATTTGGGGGTGCAAAAAGTCAGGGGTTGTGTGTTAGCCACCCAGTTGCAGCTACTAAAGATGCGGCCAATTTTTAGTTCACTTACTTTCTTACAGGGTCTTTGGAAGAGGGGTTGGTTGTTAAACTACCCCACAAAATGTAGCTCTGTGAGGGGAATGGGAGGGGGTGTTCTCCTAAGAACTCTCTGCACCCTTAACAAACAGCAGTTCCCAGAGTTCTTGGGGGGAAGCCACAACTATTTGATCCAATAAGATGGTGCTTTAAACATGTAGTGCAAATGGGCCCTTGGTGTCTTCCTTGCTCTCTTACCCCCCAGTCTCCACAGTTGGCTACCTAATAAAATATCATGTTGAACCTACTTCCTTTTGCATTATATGCTTGCTCAGTGAATAGTAGAAGTCATAGAATGAAGACCATGTCTGCTGCAGAAAACGTTTCTCTTCTGCTTCATTTGCTTTTAACTGAGAGTCAGAGTCAAAGCTCTGTTCTAAGAGTTGTTTTAAGAACTCAATTCTTCACCCACCACACACTAGCTGGAACCCAGCCTGAATCATCCCACACTCACATCCACACACACAAAAGACAGGAGACCCCAACTGCCTTGGATGGTGGAGAGAACTGGCAACACCCACCCCACAAATGCTCACTTGGTATCTCCCCTTCCTTTTTAATCTACCTGCAGCGCCTCCTTACCTGATGTTACCAGTGCCAAAAAGAGGCTCACTTTCAGAAGAGTCTGCATGATGGTGGTCGTGGTCGGTATGGCAAGTACAGACACTCCTTCTGCAATGCTTCAATGGGCCTGCAATGGCATCCAGAGGGAAGCTTTATTTGAAGTGCAATTGCACATAGCTCACTTATAAATCCTTGTTAAAGGTTAGGGCAGATGGATGGAGGAAATCAATGAGAATCGCTAGGATTCTGATACAAGCATTCAACTTCAGCAAAATGTTCTCTAGTCAAAATTTCTCAGGACTTTTTCTCAACCCCACCCTCATTTATTCTCCAATAATATTTTCCACCATTTCTTAATTTATTGTGGCTGCCATTTCTCCCTCCTCCTTCCTATCCACCAACCATGCCCTGGAATTCTAGGTCCATAGTACTGCAAAGGAATGGTAACCAGACTGCCAACAGCTATTGCTCCTGCTCTCGCCCCTAGGAGAAAATGAAAGCTCTGGGAATGCCCCGCCTAATGGTGAGCTCTACTCCAAGAAACTGTTGGAATATGGTGGAGAAAGCCACATTGAGGTCTGCTCCTGGAACATACAGTCAGTTGCTTGAAAATCCAAGGTGCCCTCTATATTGTAACACATCACTCATACTACCACATGCCATCGCTTGACAGAATCTGAGGCTGCCTTTGATGGTGATAGCCCACAGTTCACACAAGGTACTTGGAGCCATTCTTACCCTTATTCCAGCAATCAGAAAAACTGGCATCATATGGTACCCTGAGGCACTACCACAGGAATGGGGAAACCAATTGTTCTCTAGATGGTGTTGGCCACACTCTCTCATGGGAGTACAAAAAGGAACCTTTCCTGTCCGGCAGGCCAGATCCTTTTCCTCCCACTCCTGGCAGGCTAAAATTGACTGGTGGTTGAGGCCACCACCTGTCTATAATGTAATGTCTCTATGATGTTAGATGATGATGTTTCTCCTGATTGTCAGTGAGACTTGAAAGTACAGCATTGGGTCCCTATGTGGTGGACATGTGAAAAAACAAGCTAAAGCTTTCTGGGGAAATGATATATAATGAAATGAAGAAAATGTTTAAATGGGCTATTCCCACAAAACTTTTCTTACATATATAATAGACATGGATGTTCCAAAGAAGATGACTAAACTATTTATGTATGTGACAGCAGCAGTAGCTAGAATATTATTTGCACAGAAATGGAAAGAAGAGAAGGTTCCAACAAAGGAGTGGCTTATGAAAGTAATGGACTATTCAGAAATGGCAAAGCAGGCAGCAAAACTAAGAGATCAAAATGATGAAGTTTTTATAGAAGAATGGAGGCCGTTCATTGATTATATTTTAAAATGTTACAGTCAAATGAAATTGCAGGCAGGATTTGAGATAAAAGCGGAAGAAAAATGGCAAAAGAATTGTAATAGAGAATTTGTTGTAATAGATAAAGATACAATGCAGTAGAAAAGTTTTGAGTAAAAACATTGTGTAGGCAGGGGTGGGAAGTCCACTTATGAAACAAAGTTATTGTGAAAAAGTTTGGAAATTTTACTAAAATTATATATAGTGCAGCATTGGGGTATTTGGAAGGCCTTTGGCAAACAGCCCTGAGCTGCTCTTTAAGCCTCCACAAAACCAAAGGTTGAAAGAGCCATACAGGACTGTGTGCAGAAGGGCTTTCAAACAGCCCTTTTGCTGCCTTTCAGAGCAGCACCCAGCAGGATTGGAGTCCCTGCTCATCAGCCGAGGAGAGGAGACTTCCATCCTGCTCCCTGCAGGACTTTGCTTCGCCAGTGCACTCTCCAAAAGGAACCCATGGGTGAAGGAGCATCCAGGAGGAGGTGGGTCAAATCCTGCTGCTCTGCCTATGTGTATGCCCATTCCCTGTGGAGAGCGGGTGCAGGCAGCCAACGCAGAATTGAACCCTGGCATGCCCTACTCATCAACTCTTGTTGCCTGCCCATTGGAATGCCATCAGCTGATTGGCAGGTAGGTTTGGCTCAGGGGAATAAAAAAAGCCTAAGGAAGCAAAGGGGTGAGGGAAATCTCCCTTGCTCTGTGGTGGCATGTCATACAGGCCACAGAGTAGATCAACACAGTGTGAAGTCTCCCCAACCCCCTCAAGAGCCATCTAAATTCACCTCTAGATGGAGACCTTCATCTTGATGGAATGGAACTCCTGGTGTTTGAAACTCATGCCTAGCAAACCGCAGCAACTGTCACAAAGGCTCCTAAGATTCCACGTTCCTTAAAGTGAGAGCCCCCTTTTTGTTTTCATGATGAGGGAAAGGGGAACGGCGGGGGACAGAGAGGTCCACTCTGCTGCTGGTCCATCTCAAGCTGGTTCTGCAGGCTTTGAGAACAAAGGCTGGTGCATTGGAGTGAACGGGGCACGGACAACCAACGTCAGCCTGCTTTCAGCTAGTCCCCACTTGTGCTTGCTTTCTTACAACCAGTCAGAGGGTAACTCCACCATTGGTCCCTGCCTCCCAAGCCACAAGTCCAAATGGGTACCAGCCACCACTGGAGTCAAGCTTGGAGCATCCATGACCCATCATTTGCAAGCACCACCAGCCCAGTCCCGTACAGTATCTCAGCATCTGGCACAAGGACATATTACACCAACGGACACAAAGGAATATACTGTTTCTCAACAGTGCCAAAAATTATTAGATATTTCACCCCCATGTGAACTGGCCTGCGCCCTGGGATTGTCATCTGAGTCCTTCCTCCATGCGCCACCTCCAAGGGATGACTAGAGGATGGTAATGAGAGAGCAGGCCTTTTCTGCAAGAACTTCCATTTTTGGTGCCAACTTTACCACTGTTTTAACAGGACACAAAGATGTTCTTATTTCCCCAGGCATTTGAGCAAGTCAAACTCTCAGGCACTTTTAATCTGACTGCATTTTAAAATATGTTTACATGGTTTTGTGAGGTGGTTATAAATCACTTTGGGACTTTTCATTGCAGGAAGCAATTCATCCCCTCAGTAAACTTGACCTAAAACCAAGGGCATGATGCATTTCTGAAGTGGTTTTTTTTCTTCTGCAGGGGCAGCCTTGAATACTTTTGAGTTATATTAAATGTTGGAAAGTCATACAGGGAACCAGGCAGAAGGCCTTCTCAGTAGTGGCGCCTGCCCTGTGGAACGCCCTCCCACCAGATGTCAAGGAAATAAACAACTATCTTACTTTTAAAAGACATCTGAAGGCAGCCCTGTTCAGGGAAGTTTTTAATGTTTAATGCTGTATTGTGTTTTTAATATTTGATTGGGAGCCGCCCAGAGTGGCTGGGGAAACCAGATGGGCAGGGTATAAATAAATATATTATTATTATTATTATTATTATTATTATTATTATTATTATTATTATTGCTGCACACTGTTATTTTCCTGCTTTGGTTGATGTAAGGCAGGGGTGGGGAACTAGGTGGCAGTTCAGATCATGAGCTCCCCCTCTCATCATAGGCCAAGCTCGACGGGTGGGCGGGGTCACTCACATGACATCACAATGGCACCTGGTGACATTTTATGCCCACAAGGGGGTCTTCAGAAGCCATGTTCAAAATGCTACATTGTAAAGCAGTGCTTTGAAAGGATCTTCTGAAGATCTGACATTTTCCCTTTCTTTATGAATGACTTTCCTTCTTGAAACCAAGATTGACAGTGCTTGCAGACCCCCTTTCAGTTGAGCCAGGTTTTTGCCTGCCTCACATTTGACGTGTGGGGCAGGTGGATGTGGTTTGGCTGAAATGGCCTCAACAGGCCAAATGGAGAAGCCTGGTGGGGATAAGTAGGCTTGTGGACCAGAGGTTTCCCACTCCTGAAAGAGTGCTGACACCTATCTATCTATCACTAGTCATGAAGGCAATATTGCCATCTAGTGACTAAAACATAAAGCTGTTTTCAAACAATGGTTCCTTCTGCACCTAAAACTGTTGCTAAGGCTGATGCAGCAACAGTTTGTACTTATAATCAACTAGGATCATCATACCCAGCATTCCTTGGGACTTCTAAGAAATTATAATAACAAAAATCAGTGCAGTTTTGAAATCAGTGGCTAAAATTAGTGCAGTTTTGAAAGGTTCAGTCTGCCACCATAACTCAAAATGGCATCCACCCATATTCAAACATAGACAAACCCTTACTCCTTGACCTCATGCAAAATCTGGCTACAGTATCTGTACTGGTGTCCAAATGCATAAAGAACAACTTTCCAAAACAGAGAAGAATACAGTGGTACCTCGGTTTAAGAACAGTCCGGTTTAAGAACGATTTGGTTTACAAACTCCACAAAACCTGAAATAGTGTCTTGGTTTGAGAACTTTACCTCGGTCTAAGAACAGAATCTGAATGGTGGAAGGGCACCAGCGGCGGGAGGCCTCATTAGGGAAAATGCACCTTGGTTTAAGAACAGTTTTGGTTTAAGAACGGACTTCCAGAACAGATTAAGTTCGTAAACCGAGGTACCACTGTAATTCGTTGGTGCTTGAGAAATAATTGCATGCTTTAGTCACTAGATGGCATTAAACCCTTCACCAACCAGGTCTCTGCTTATTCCTTTGAACCTTTGGGAGAAATAAGATTGATTAAATTGCCTGGATAGCTCAGTTGGGTAGAGTGTGTTGCTGATAACACTAAGGTTGCAGGTTTGAACCCCATATGGGATGGCTGCCTATTCCTGCATTGCAGCGGGTTGGACTAGATGATCCTTAGGGTCCCTTCCAACTCCTCAATTCTGTGATTCACTACTGTCAGTTGTGAGGAGCTGGAGGAACTCTGCACTAAAAGAAAATGTCTTTCTGCCACAAGAGTCTAATTATTTCCTAACAAATAAACACAACTGCCATGCATTTAACATGTCATTTGTTTTAATCCCAGTATTAATTTTCACTGAGGAAAGCAGTAAAGGCCAAAGTGCATTCAGAGGAAGTGGTTCATCGGTGAAAGAGGAGGCAGAATTCAATGGGAGAGTTGATGCAGGCAACTTTTACAACAGGATTCTCCGCAGCAGGAGCCCAGAGAAGCTTGGCAGGAGGACAGCAGTGGGTTGAGACGCCTTGGAAGACTCCATCTTATGAACGACATCATAGCCAACCGTAAACTCAGAGTGTTTGCTATTTTCCGAAGCACACACAAACCTCGTAGTGCAGCCGTTAGAAAGCCTCTCTGTGGGGGTTTCATCTGGATATGGAAGACAAGATATGGGTTGGTGGGACATTATTGCTTGCGACTGCTCTCCAAATTGCTCCATCTACTTTTTTGAAATGAACCCTGTGTTTGCCACAAAGTGAGGTCACTGCTCACCAATAGAGCTCAGCCCATCTATCCAAAGCCATTGACTCACATGGGAATGATCCACAACCTTGATCCAGCTCAATACATTCCATTTTTTAAATTATTATTTACAACATAAATCCACCACAACTCAAACGAATCCACCACCATTAGACATGAACATAACATAAAATAAACATAAAACAAACAACAAAATAAAAGACTTCCTTTATCCTGTACATGGCTTCCTTATTTACGTCTTGTGAACTATTTCGTTTATGAGTTATTACGATTTTTTCAAATTATGACTTAAAAAGAAAACCACAAAGTCTCCTGCAGACATTAATCAATACAAGTCCAGGTGTGTATTTTAGGGCACTGTTTTGTGAAGTATTCTTTTACAATTTCCCTATTCTTTTTGAAATTCATGTCTGGGGAGTGCCCTAATTGCTTCTGTTAATCTAGCCAGTTTGATATAGTTTAGTAATTTATCCTGCCATTGCATTTTTATAGGCACGAATATTATATATTGCGTCTCACGTGCCTCAAATCTCCCTCGCTCTGTCACCTAAGGGTAACCAAAATCCAATATGTGTGGCAGTTGTCTCGCCTTGCCTCAAGGAAGAACCTTCATGTAATAACAACAGCAGCAACAGCAGCAGCAGCAGCAACAAAACTTGCAAAGACCTCTACAACAACAATACTTGCAAAGACCTCTCTTCATTAAAAACCCAAGAGCAGTTTACACAATAAGACATTAAAATAAAACAATATCTTAACAAGTAAATGGCAAAACCAAAATGCTACAATGTGTTGGAACCATCCACACCCTTACTTTCCTCCCCCTAAATCTGGAGATTCCCCACACAATTGTTGTAGCTCTACTATTTAGATTTTCAAAGTGTAGGGAATACCAGGATATAGAGAGGAGAAAGTGTGGAACAGTGGTAGTTGGAGGAGAACACCTATCAGGGACTGTACTGAGGAGTAATGGTGGGAGCCGCCGCCCCCTTTTTCTGAACCTTCCCAAGGGCAGGAGGATAGTATTGATTTAGAACAGTGGTTTGCAGAAGGGCATAGTCCAGAAGGGGAAAGCTGGGAACTACTGGGTGAGGAGCAGCTAGAAGAGGAAATGCTAGAAGAGAGACAGCTGGCAGATTCAGTGTCCTTGGACAGCACTCCTAAATGGAGTTGGGGGGAGAGATGTTTTAATTTATGAAATTATCTTTTATTTCTAAGATGCTGAGCTTGTGCTGGACAACACGACACATTGCATGGATATTTGGGATGTATCTTTGATGCTCATGTGATGCTTTTTTGTAGAGTTCTGCCAGTAAAACTTCAAATTATATTTTGATGGGTCTGGACAATGCTTCATATTTCCAAAAGGAACCCATTCTTATGCTTCCAGTTGCTCCAAACTGTGCTATATCAATATCTGCAATAAATACCCACCCGCCTACAGATCGTGGAAGAAATGAAGCTGCACTGTGGAGGAAATCACTTACTGGAGGCCCTGCCAAAGCTGTTGGTTTCCACCTTGGTACAATTTGCCATCTCAGTGCTGTAAGTGCCTGAGCAGGAGGAATTGGATGGGTTTGGCGTTGTATTGGCTCTAGGCTTTAGTGGTGGCACTGGAAACAGAAACAAAAGATACTCCAGGTCAGCTCAAGGACTGGACCAGAAAGCAATACAGAGTGGGGGAGGCAGGGACCTTTTCAGCCTGAGGGTCATATGAGCAAACAGCCTGAGCCTCCACCATTTCCTTAAGTCAAGTTGTCACATATCTCCTGCCCCCCACCCCCAGAGCTACAATTCCCAGAGTGGTTTCACAGTCAACCCCTCTTCCCAGGGAACTGTCTTGAAATGGAAGCACCTTCTGCTTTTGGTCTTCCTGAATGCAGAGCCTTGGAGCGCACAGTGGCTTAAAATTTCCCCACCCATTGTCAGGCGCCAGGTAATCTGATCCCCCACGGTAGGCTGCCAGGAATAGATAGGTAAGGAAAGCTCTTACCAAGGTCTTTTATTCAATATTCACAGAAAGAGGCTTAGAAATGCAGCCTCTTGGAGTAATGGCGTTGCTCTGAGTAATCTCCACCCCACTTCTCTCCTCAGTTGTCAACAACAACACCCACCTTATGGTGCCCGCTTAAGGCCATTTGCCTCCGAGCCTTTTGCTCTCCTACTTTCAATGCTCACCAGGTTCTGGGAGAAGGTGGGTCTGGAATGCTTTCTAGTGATAATGTGTCAGCCAGCTGTTCCGGCTCTGCTTCCCCTTCCTCCTCTTCCATTATTTCCCAACTTTGCCCCTCGTGTGCCTCTGAGCCATAACCTTCCTCAAACAACTGTTGTAAATCTATACTGTCTTCCTCTTCTCTGGAAGGTTCAGAAGGGGAAGCAGTCTCCTCCATTCCTCCTCTGTCCAATCTCGGACTCTGGGTTGCTGGAGACAGGGACTCTTTCTAATGAATGGCATGGTTTGTGTGGGCCTAAAGATGGCTGAAGAACACCACAAAATGGATGTGATGTCTTTGAACTGTCAGTGAACTGATTGTGAACTGTGTTGTATAAGAGCTAATGGAATGTGGAAAACATCATGATGTTTGGGCAAAAACGGTATGCGCTAGGAACTGTACAGAACAGCACATACAAGGAGGCATGGAGATGGCCTACACAACATTATCTTTGAGGTAAGATAAGAGTTGTGAGATGATGCCAAGTACAAGGATGTGAGATGCCGAAAACAAGGAGTAAGGAGTTGTGTAATGCCAAGAATCAGATGAACAACAAGGCAAAGCCCTCCAGCCTAAGATGTGTGCTAGACATTTGACAGAGCTGTCATCTGCCACCCGTGGCTCTTACTGAATCTGATCAATTCAGTGAAGAGTGGTGAGTATGAAAGGTGTATGAATGGATGTATGGTTGAGTGCATATTCCTTGCCTTGACATGTGAGTTAATCAATAAAACTTATTACAGAGACAATCCAATATTGGTTGACTGAGGTTTACTTGTGCCTTCCTAGAGTGTACTGGGTCTCATCTAAACACCTAAACAGATTAAAATAACCTAATTGGTCATTACACCTTCTGCAGAAGTAGCAGTGGGTCTTCAACCTTCCATGACCCCTGCACCACTGGTTACAGGGAGTAAACGTAAGGAAAGGATAAGGAAATTTTGGGGAGAGGGACCAGCATGAGATTTATATACGTACATTGAGGAGTGACTTGTCTGCAGGTCTTCCCAGTGCAGCAGACCCAACTGGACCTGTAGGTTCTTCCTCCCCCCATATCAAAGTAAGGTGGTGGGGCGTTGCACCAAAAAGTGGAAGCACAGCTTCTCTCTACGGTCTGAACCACCTTTCCCTCTTAAGTGGCCAAAAAAAAAAGGAGGAGAGAGAGGTTTATTTAGCAACTAGCAGCTTCATCTCCAGAGCGGCTCTTATTATTAATAGTATATTTTTTTTATTTGCAAATATAACAAAGAAAAGGAGGGGGGAAGAATTAAAGGCCATAAAAGAAAAAAAGAGAAAGGGAGAATAACAGATTAAGGGTGGTATATAAATTTAATAAATAATAAAGTAAAATAAAATAATAGGAACACACAAAAATTATCCATTCTCATTGCAGGTGCATCAACCATCAACACGTGTCTTAAAGTTTAACATCTAAGTTAATATAAGCCCTTCATATGCACAGATCGATGCAGAATTGAGGCCTATTGGAAATACATTCAAATGCAGGCAGGGCCATGAGATCCTCAGCCCATTGTGGGGCAAACACAGGGCGTTTATCCTTCCAGGCTTAAATTATAGGTCTCTTAGCAACCATAAGGGCTAACCGTCCACTTTTGTTGTTTAGGAATTATAAAACAAACAAAAAATCAGCACAATTTGGAGAGGTTCCTTTCCCCACTTGATTGAAAATGGTTTCCAACTGTACTCAGTAAAGACCAAAACCTACTCCTTGATCTCGGGAACCATCGTGGAAAAAATGGTATCAATATATTAAGAAGTGTCTAAATGGGTATCATAGAATTGCAAGGTTGGAAGGGACCCTAAGGGCCACTTAGTCCATCCAAGAACTTTCCGCAAATCATAGTAGACTAGCAGAACACCCATCATTTGTTTGTAGGATGTATATTGCAAAGCCCCGTGGGTGCTCTCCCCCAGCCAACGCACAGGCTCTCTGTCACTTATGTGTGAGTCGCACAAAGAGTATTCACAAGTTACATTCAACTCGTATATAGGGCTGGGCGATATCTGGTTTTCAGCATCATGATATATCACCAGCTTACCATCATGATAGAGTGATATATCACAATGTCTGAAATAACACTGAAAAAAGCTGAAAAAGTGGCTGGGCTGTGGAGGGAGGGAGGAGCAACCAGGAGGAAGGGGAGGGGGATTCCCGCTTGCTTAGGTGAAGGAGCTCCTGCTCATTCCCGTCCTTCACAGCCCAGCCTTGGCAGAGGAAGGCCGAGATCTGCCTGCCTTCACCTGAGCAAGCGGGGCAGGCTGCCTTTTTCCTCCTGGTCGGGAGAACAGGCAATTTGAGCTGGCAGTACATCATGGCTCCCCGGCCGCCGCAAGCACAGAACAGGCTGGCAACCAGATGGGAGTGACATGCCCTCCAATATTTCTCCGATGAAAGTAGGGATGTCCCATTCCATAATGATAATTTTACTATTTATACCCCACACATCTTATTGGGTTGCCCCAACCACTCTGAGCAGCTTCCAAAATATATAAAAACATAATGAAACATTAAACTTTTTTAAAAAAACTTCCTTATACAGAATTGCCTTCACACGGCTCGGGGGTCGGATAACGCCATACCCTCCAACATTTCTCCAATGAAAACAGGGACATCTTCAGGAAAAGTGGGACATTCCAGGATCAAATCAGAAACCGGGACAGCTTCTCTAAATCAAGGACATCCCTGGGAAATAGGGACACTTGGAGAGTCTGGAGTGATATGCACTCTGCTTGCAGTGGCCAGGGAGCTGTGATGTATCACCAGCTCAAAATGTCTGAAGCCAATATCACGATCTGAACTTCATAGAGGTTTCAGACGATGAACTGAAACATCGCCCAGGTCTACTAGCATACAATCTGGGTGCCTGTGCACCCAAACAGTTGACCTTCCATGACAAAAAGGTGGATGACATACAGATGATATAGATCCAAAATGTGGGGAACATTTTGTTCTCCAGATGTTGTGGAACTACAGCTCCCACCATCCTTAACCATTGCTTGTGCTTTCTTGGGGCTGATGGGAATTGTAGTTCAGCAGCATCCAAAGGGCCATGGGTCCTCCCCATCACCACTTTTCTTGACCAAAAGATAAGAGTTTCAATCTCAGCCTCTGGAAAGGCATTGTGAAACAGAATGCAATCTGCCACCCTGGCCATGCAGAGCCCCATCCTGAGCTGAAAAGTCCACTGTGCCATCTATACAGGCAGCAGCTGCCAGTGGTCTTGCCTGCCTAAGCCCACCCCCTGCCCTGATCTGGCTTGCAACCTCTCCTACCCACCTACGGTGCTTTCCGTCAGTGTGATGAGGCAGGTTTCTTTGTTCCCAGGACAGGTCCTCATGCTGCCAGTGCAATTGGTCCCCTTGGCAGTACAGATTTCGCACTCCAGAGAAGCAGCTGGAAGAGGGAAGGACACTTTTTAAAAATGAGATCAAATGAAGATACTTTTGTGCAGGAATAAGCCATGGGTCACCTACTTTCGAAGTATCCCCGTTTGTGCCCATGGCAGGGTTCGGGGATCAGCCAGAGAGTAGGAGTTTACACACAGATATAAGAAGAGGCATCAAGTGGTCAAACAGAGGAAGGAAATGAATGATTTTTAATTGTTGCTTCTTGTTGCATCACGGTGTGGTACGCTGGTTTGACATCAACTGATAGGAAGTGCCTACAGAGGGTGGTGAATACAGCACAAGGTATTATGGGCTGTCCCATGAATCAGCTGGATGAAATAGCAGAAGAATGTTGCCTCAGGAGAGTGAGGGAAATTCTCAGGGATGATTCACACCCTGGCTGGCACTTTCTTGATCTCCTGCCCTCGGGCAGAAGATATAGAAGCATGATTAGTCGCACCAACAGAGTAAAGAACAGCTTCTATCCGTGGACTGTTAGGCTGCTGAATGAAAAGATAACAACAGGGAACTGACTTTTGGGTTTGGTGGGTGTGCGTCAGTAAACGAGGGGAATTAATACTTAGTGAGCTGAGTGGGGGGTGCTCGTGTAATCTCACTGTATACAAGTTGTACAAGTGACAATAAAGTATTTCAACTTCTTAGTGTTTCTTAAGCTACTCTGAGGGGGTTTTAAGAAGTGAAAACAGGTGATGTTATTATTATTGATTAGGGGGAGTTAAATGGGGGTTTCCTGCTTCTTTATTTTCATATTATCTTTGGCTGCTTTTTGTCCCTTCATTCCCAACGGAATGGGCTGGAGCATATTGTGAGCATGGCTTCAATGATTCCTAATAACTGCCACGAATGATCAGTATTGTGGACTACAATCTCCTCTCTGCCCATCCACACATTCAGCTTGAAAGGTGTTCCCCAGCAGAACCTGATCCTTCTTTCTTACTGGCAAATGGTCACAATTTTTTTAAAATGTTTTCTTTTCTTTGAAGTTTCTAGGTGCACATCTTGAGATAACATGGATGTCTCTACTTCTGATAGGCCTTTCCATATCCTCTTCTGATTGGCTTCTGGTTTGTTTTTTGTTTTTTAAAAATACTTTTAAGCTACTTTGAGGTGATTTAAAAAAAAAAAACCAAAAGCAGGATTTCAGACACAGTATGTTCTCAGTCCTATCTGGAGATGCCAGGAACTGAACCTGTGACCTCTTGCATGCAAAACAGTTTATTATTTACTATTTATTTTATTTTTAAAATTTGCGTACCATCCTATACCCACAGATCTTTTGCAATGTAAAATCACAATGTGGGGGGGAAATCCCAGAAAATACAAGTTGCCTTATACCAATGAGCTACAGACATTTCAGAAAGCTGCATTATCCATCTTGTATCCATACCAATCATGTGACACAAGCTTGGCTCCAAATCTATTCATCCCTGAAGGAACAGGCGACCAGGAGGCTCCCAGACCCTCCTTACCTGTCTTTAGAAGTGCAAAGAAGAAGCATTTCAGGGCAGCCTGCATGGTGATGGGAAATAAGAGAGCACAAGAACAGAAGCTCTTTCCACGATGTGTCAAAATACTTGGTTCAAAGGACCTGCAATGACATACAGAGGAAGTGTTGACATCAGGTGTTAGCTTACCAAAGTGTGCATTTAAGCGCGCAAAAACACGTAAAAAGCCAGGTGACACCAAATTATCTGGGGGAAATCCAAGATTGCAAGAATGGGGGTCCCCCTGGCCTTCCAGATGTTATTGGACTTCCTACCAGCCCCAGACACTTGATGGGGCGCTCCTGAGAAACAAACTAGCTCCCTTGCTTGCACACACACAAAATCAGACTTCTTTTCCATAAGGGAAGTGCCAGCGAAAAGCATGGGAAAATGTGCGCCAACACTTTGGTGATGCAGTATTGTACAGCCTTCCCACAAGCAAATCTCAACAAATGCTCAATAAAACTAAGCAGCCAAGGCCGAGGGAGCGCCCCGCAATTTTTGCACAAGCAAAACAGAATGAATGCTTGATGAATGAGCTCTGCCATGCAACCTAAACAAAAACAACACACACACAAACACGAACAAAAGAAGTATGTTTCTGGGTGCCACCGCACACAGAGTGACTGTACCTGGCAATGCAGGATCCGGCCGGGGTGGGGCACCTTTGCACCTCCTTCACCTTCTAGAGAGATCAAACACGGTGGGTCGTCCCGTGGGATTTTGCAAGAGGGAAGAAGGATGAGGCCTTAAAAGGTCTCACTCACGTGGGCTATGGGAACACTTTGTCTGTAGTGAACTTTCCATCCACCCTCTGCATGAGAACTTCACTAGGCTATTTGGGTTGCTGGTTGACAGGCCAGCAAAGGAATTTTTTCTTCCAACCTTGAGGGGTTTTCACCTATCCCTCAGTGACCTAAGGAGTACTTTTGTTAGGCAATGGTCGGAACAGCAGCAAAACATGCATTTCCCTTTTGGGTGTACGGCCACAGCAGCGATTAACTCTCCAATGGTTTGATTTCACCCCCCCCCCCAAAGGTGCGGTTCTCCATTGTCTCCTGAGACAGATGGATGCCAACTAACCAAGGTCTGTATATCAGCAGAAATGGCATTGGGCAGGATCAGTAAAGCAATGGGGGCCTCCATAACATGTCTAGGGGAAAATATTGGCCATGCACACCCTAAGATCAGGTTAGGGCCCCTGCATGGCTGGAATCTCTCACCCCAGGCACTCAGTGAGACCCTGGGCATTTGGCTTCCACCATGTCAGGGCTCAGCCCTGGAATATTCTCATGGAGGAGAACTCAGTTCTTTCCAGCAAGGACTGAAGCAATGGGACCATTGCCCTACTGCCATGCCAACCTCACTTTATGCTGTGGTCTATAAAGATTTGGTCTGGTTTTTACCCAACCCCGCATCCTGTCCCAGTTATTTCACCACATGGGGCCACAGATTGTGCCTGCCTGGGTCAACCCATGCCTTTTCAGAAGCTTAAAATTCCTTTTCTGGTTGAAAATAAGAACACTGCCAGACTCGCAAGTGTTGAAAGACATTCCATGCTCATAATTCTGGGGCGAGAGGGATCAGAGATTCTGCCCGCAATTCTAGAAACCTTTCCCTGGAACAAAGTCCTGTTAAGGATACTGGGATGTACTTCTGAGTAAGCAATGTTTACCACTGCACTACAAATCCCCAGCAAAGACACATGTTTAAAAAGCAAACAGGAGGGCAAGGGGTAAGGAGCAAAACAGATTTATTAGGGGTTGTTATATTAAATAGACATCCAAAATTCTTTTTTAAAAATAGGGGGGGGGAGAGAGAGAGAGAAGGAAGCAGAAATATACCAAGAAGGGAAACCTGTTTCCCAACTAGCATAGCACTGCTCCCCGCCATCTCATGTTGGGAGCACTACTTCTGATGAGGTTCAAAACGATACTATAGAGGGATAATTTCTATTGTTTTGAAATGCATGTGCGTGATCACGTGTTTGAGAAATAATAAAGCCCCTCCCCTGTTTGCTCCGGCAACAGATTTAAATTCTGGAGATTAATTCCATAAGATTCACTTGGCAGATTTTTAAACGGAAGGGAGGACTACAGTTCCATGATTTAGCTTCTAAAAAGGGGTAGGTGGCCTTTGACCCTTGCGATGTCATTGGACTCCCACTATGCTATGCTGTTCTCTGGTTGATAGCCACAGGTTTCCCATCTCTGGCCTGGAAAGCTTTACATAAACCAAGCTTAAAGTGAAGGCTGAGCCTATCCTTTATGCATCGGCTTCTGCTCCCTAGTTCTTCATTGTGGGCTTTGTCAGATGAGAACTATTATATGAGCTGCTGCCTTTGTGCATTAGGAAATGTTGCTGCTTCACATTTGCTACAGCAAGACAAGGCTTCCCTGCTGGAGCAGAGCTGCAAGAACAATATATTTCTACAGAACTAGATAACTCAGGATTCAGCTCCTAATCTGGAGGTTTCTCCATCAGTCTTCCCCAACCTATGTCCTCCATGTTTTGGACTACAACTCTCATCAGCCATACCTAGCAAAGATGTGGTGGCTGGGAATGATGGGAGTTGTAGTGAAAAACCCAAGGAAGGTGCCATAAGAACATTAGAAGAGGTGTCCCGGATCAGGTCCAAAACTCTGTTCTCATAGTGGTCAAAGAGATACCCACTGGAAGAAAACAAGTTTGGGGGAGGCTGTTCTACAGGACCTTCTCCTGATCTTCACGTTTCTCCAAGATTAATCTCCTGAAATGCAATCGCCTGGTTTCTGCTACAAATGATGGCTAATAGATTGAATAAATTGGAGTCCCCTACCTTCTCCTCCGACAGGCCAGCTGTTTCCCTTGATGCTTTTCCACCAGGACTGAGATGTTTCTGCTCTCTTGCAAACTGCTCTTCTTACTTGTATGCCCTTGGCTAGTTTGCCTGCACTTCTGTTGCAGCCAATGAGATGAGGATGACTTCTTTAAGAAATGGGTGTGGGTGGGTGTGTTTAGACTACTGACTGCACTAGTAGTGAGTGGGAATTTAAAGTGGGATTTAGATCAGCTGAGCCTCCCGGGAATGCTGATTTTTATGATGATCACTATCACTAGGGAAGGAGATAATAGAAAGGAGGGAGTAAAAAGAGGGGAGCAGTTTGAGCCCCTCTGAGAACACAATGATCTGACTCAGTAAAAGCCTCTTCATGTGTCATGCATACTTCATTCTTAATGAACTTAAAAACTGGATTTTTGTATTGAACAGAGATGTGCACCAAACCTTTAGCTTATAAACTGTACTCGAAACCCAACTGCAATCTAGCGTTGTATCTCAGTTGCTGAAAGTCCCAGTGTCAATCCATGGCATCTTCACGAGGGGCTGGGAAAGATGCTGTGTTTGATATCCCAAAGGGCTGCTGCCAGCCAGTGCCAGTGATACTAACCTAGGTGGACCAATGGTCTGATTAGCACAAGGCAGCATTCTGTGTTTGTTGGCTGCAAACTCACTGTGCTCTTCAAATGTAAGTCAAGCAAAATCATGGGACAGCTCAGTTGGTAGAACATGAGACTCTTGATCTCAGGGTCGTGGGTTCGAACCCCACCTTGGGCAAAAGATTCCTGCAATGTAGGGGGTTGGACTAGATGACCCTCGTGGTCCCTTCCAACTCTACAGTTCTATGATTCTAAGTCTGGGGCGCTGCCAAGCGTTGAAGGGGAAATACATAGCTCTGGCCCCATCTCCATCTACTTGGCAATAGGCCTTGGCTAGTAATGGCCATGGCATGGGCCATTTCAGAGCCAGCCCAAGACATAGGTAAAGGTAAAGAAGGGACCCCTGACCATTAGGTCCAGTCGTGACCGACTCAGGGGTTGCGGCGCTCATCTCGCTTTACTGTCCGAGGGAGCTGGCATACAGCTTCCAGGTCAAGTGGCCAGCATGACTAAGCCGCTTCTGGTGAACCAGAGCAGCGCACGGAAACGCCGTTTACCTTCCCGCCGGAGTGGTACCTATTTATCTACTTGCACTTTGACGTGCTTTCAAACTGCTAGTTTGGCAGGAGCAGGGACCGAGCAACGGGAGCTCACCCCATCACGGGGATTCGAACTGCCCACCTTTTGATTGGCAAGTCCTAGGCTCTGTGGTTTAACCCACAGCGCCACCCGCGTCCCAGCCTGAGACATAGTGCATAGTTAAACTATGGAACTCACTCCCACAGGAGGCAGGGATGACCACCAATTTGGATGGCTTTAAAAAGGGATTGGGCAAATTCATGGAGAAAGTCATCAGTGACTACTAGGCATGATAGCTGTGCTCTGCTTCCACAGTCAAGAGGCAGCAACGCTTCTGAATATCAGGAGCTGGAAGCTGCAGGAGGGGAAGAGAGCTCTTGTGCTTGCGGGCTTCCCATGGGCATCTGATCACCCACTGTGAGAGCAGGATGGTCCATTGGCCTGATCCAGCGGGATCTTCTTATCTTCTTATGACACTTTCCTGCCTAACACAAAGCAGTAAATGGTAGTTGCCTCCCAAGTCCAGGTGCATAGGTCCCAAAGCTAACCCAAGTGAATTTAGCCCCTGGGGCAGAAGATTCCCCAATTGCTCATAACTACAGTAAGAATAGATAAAATAACAAACGAATTTGCAAGCCTTTCATGACACCCAAGGCCTGGGGCAGCTCTCTCACTGCATCACAACAGGGCTGGACATCCCTGCAGCCATTTATCTGGATGAGCAGGTTGCTTTTTACGTTATTCACAAAGAGGGAAGAGACAGGAGGAGAAGGCATATACAAATATGCAGTCATAACATGCAGTGTAACCCTACCCACATTTTTTTAAGCATACCTGATAAACCACCCACCCGCCCCTTTTTAACATTTGAAAAGCTGCTCTTCTTCAGAAAACTTGAAAAGACATGTGGGTTGTTGTTGTTGTATTTTAAAAAGAAATTCTGTATGAAACCTTTTTTGAAAAGGCAAGTTTTTTTAAAAAAACAAGTACAATGGGTGAGTATTAACATAACAGCTTAAGACAATTTGATAAATGATGCACGCTGATCACCTTAGCCTGTGGTTCCTGAAATTTGTTCTGTTTGCGCAGATAAACTATCAGAGATAGAATGCTACAGGATGTGTTGTTAGTGTGTGAAAACAGGCAAAATCCAAAATCCAAGCTGCAAAATGCACCAGGCACCTGGCAAATTTCAAATGCTGGTTTTGACTATACACAATTTTGTCTTTAGCCATGATCCCTAGAACCTAACCCCCATGTAAATTGCAGGTTTACTGTATTGCATTTTATTGCACTGAGAATTGAATTCTATAAAAATCAGCATAATGCAATGGGTGGACCTGTTTGTTAAGCAAAGTTCTTCAGTGTAATATTTGTCAGCTTGAGTCTTAAGGCAGATTCAGCATTAAAATTATTCATCCTAAACTATTTCAGTATGCCACGACTGCCGCTAGGATTCTCGTGGCCCAAAAGTGGAAATCCCAGGAGATCCCAACTTTAATGGAGTGGCAGACAAAATGATTTGAGTATGTAGAATTGGCAAAAATGACCTATAAAATTTGAGACCAAAAAGTGACAAAGTTTGAAGAGGAGTGGAGTAAATTTGTTGTGTACATATGAATTAATTGCAGAAGTTTAAAAACTGTAGCAGGGCTAATATAAATCCTGTGATGTGAATAGAATAAGAATCTGTAAGAGAAGATGTAAATTAGGAAAACCGAAGTAGGGTAGGAGGGAAGTCTGGATGCGAAACCGCGCAGGGTAAATAAGATGACACAAAATGTTGAATGTAAAAGTTTAAGTTTTATTTATGTCTGTGAAAATCAATAAAAAGCATTTGAAAAAAATAATAAAAAAATTATTCATCCTAGACTCCCATTAACTTCACTGCTAATCCTCTCCACTCCTTCCAAGTGCTTCCTTACCCGCAATCAGCCTCCCTCCAGTCATTTTTCCCCTTTTTGATATTAATATTTTATTGAAAAGTTTTCGGCTATAAAGAAATAAAGTGATACAAAGGGGGGAAATGAGAAAATATTCACCCTGCTCACCATCCAGGTGGACCATTGGATTATAAGAGCAATGAATCAGTCACTCAGTCTGCTGCTCCCACCATTCTGCACACAAACAACATGGACCACTGAATGAAGCTTGCAGACCACTGGTGGTTTCTAGACCACTGTTTGGGAACCCTCACTATAGGCAATTTCAGGTAAGGTGAAATGTTTTCATGAAATGTGGAGTCATTTACTTAAAAAATACCATGCATTCGGATTTATGTACAGTACTTCCTTAGTCCATAAGGAAAAATTTTTCATTAGAAACAAGAATTTCTGAGGTAGATTCTCATGAAAATGTTTTTGCCCACCAACACTGTTATGTACTGAGTTGAATAGGATCCAAACTGCAGCAGTCTGATTGGTCCTAGAACAATAGGATCCAAAATGCAGCAGTCTGATTGGTCCTAGAACAATAGGGTTCAGAATGCAGCAGTCTGATTGGTCCTAAAACAATGCAGCAGTATGATTGGTCGGCAGGAGCCACCCAATCCAGCTCCAGATAGAAGTGAATCCACAACCTGATTGGCTTACAGGAGAAGTCCAGAATTAGCCAATCACGTGCAGCCCATTGTGTAAATGTGTGGTGTGGTGGTTAAGAGCGGTAGTCTCGTAATCTGGGGAACCGGGTTTGCGTCTCCGCTCCTCCACATGCAGCTGCTGGGTGACCTTGGGCCAGTCACACTTCTTTGAAGTCTCTCAGCCCCACTCACCTCACAGAGTGTTTGTTGTGGGGGAGGAAGGAAAAGGAGATAGTTAGCCGCTTTGAGACTCCTTAAAAGGGAGTGAAAGGACGACACAAATAACGCTGACACCAAACTCTACATACATTAAGCATAATAGAAACACCACCACCCGACCCCACCCCCATCCATCTTCCCTCTCTCCACCCCCCCTTTTCTTCTCTCTTTCTTTTTTCTTCTCCCCCTAATGCCTCAACAAATGAAATGGATTTGTAAAAATGTTAAAGGGAAAAAACAAACAAAAAACGAGGCACTACACTTCTGTAAAACAAGAAAATCCTTAATAAAATATTTTTTTAAAAAAAGGGGAGTGAAAGGCGGGATATCAAATCCAAACTCTTCTTCTTCTTCTTCTTCTAAATAATGTATATAAAGCAGATACTTTGAGGGGACTTCCATTCCTCCTCACCACTATAAGCTGAATAAAGAGCATGAAATCACTTTGCGACTCTGAGTATATTTCACTGGCGATGAGGATGATGGGATCCCGCTGAGCTGACTGCCACACACAGCACTGCAGCACCGCCACCTGCCGCACCGCTGCCTCGCACCGTGTATCCAGGCTACAGCTCTGGGACACAAGGAACTCAGAATGGCAACCAACAGCAGCTTCTCGCCATTCAACCCAGCATCTGGAGACTGGGAAGCGTACGCCTCCCATTTCACCTTCCTCCTAGAAGCCAAAGGGGTCACCGATGAAGAAGACGCCAAGAGGAGGGCGATATTCTTCAGCGTCTGCGGAGAGGAGACGTTTGAAATCGCCTGAGCTCTCCTTGTGCCTGAAGACGTCGCTACTGTTCCATACAAAACAATAATGGAACAGCTGAAGGGGCACTTTTCGCCACAGCCCTCAGTGGTGGCTCGTCGAAATGCCTTCTACACAAAGCGGCAAGCCCCTGGGGAAACCATAACTGGGTTTGTGAGCTCTCTCCGCCAAGCCGCCCGGTTCTGCAACTTCTCAGAGCTGGAGAACATGCTTCGGGACCGCCTCGTCGGTGGCCTGAAGAATGAGAAGCTGCAACGACGCCTCTACGCTAAGAAGGACCTAACGTTCCAGGTCTGAGTATATTTCAAACACCCAAGCATTTCCCCCCTTGGTTTGGTTTATTAAAGGGAGATCAATATTTTCAACAGCATTTTCAACAGCATTTCAACTCCTCTTGTGCTTAGCAAAGCTTTTACTGTCCTTTGTTTCCATACAATGCCTTCAGCCTATTTGTAGGGAAAGTAGAAAGAGATTTCCTATGCATAGCAGGTATGCGTTTGTGGGGAGGTGAAAGACGATTGCATACCCTCCTACATTTCTCCGGTGAAAATAGGGAGGTCCCTTTCCATAATGGTGATTTTACTATTTATACCCCACACATCTTACTGGGTTGCCCCAGCCATATCTAGGCAGCTTCCAACATATATAAAAACATAATGAAACATTAAACTTTTTTTTAAAAAAAAACTTCCCTAATACAGGATTGCTTTCAGACAGCTCGGGGGTCAGATAACTCCATACCCTCCAACATTTCTCCAATGGAAACAGGGACATCCTAAAGAAAAGTGGGACATTCTAGGATCAAATCAGAAACTAGGACAGCTTCTCTAAATCAGGGACATCCGTGGAAAATATGGACACTTGGGGGGGGGGGTTGTGATAGTCCCTTATACCCAGATCATAGCTGTCAACTTTTCCCTTTTTTAAGGGAAAGTCCCTTATTCTGAATAGGATTCCTCTCAAGAAAAGGGAAAAGTTGACAGCTATGAGCTTGTTCCCTGAGACATCTTTCAACAGCCAAAGCAGGCTGGACCCTGACTGATACTGTGTGTTATCTGTTGGCAGACCACAAGGATGCCATTGCAAACAAGGTTGCCATCTTCGCAGGAGCAGCTCAAAAAATCCTTAAATATATCTGCCATGGTGCATTTGAGGAGCAGGTCGGGCAAAGTGCTCTGCTTCAGCGGAGCACACCCATCGCAGAAAACGAGAGGGAGGGGGCGCGAAGGCGACGCTAACCCCCCGAAAAAAACTGGAGAGGAGGACTCCAGTCGAAGCATCGAGCCGCGCAAAAAGGGGTTTCCTGTTACAGTGGTACCTCGGGTTACCAGTGGCGTAGCGTGGGGGTGCAGGGGGGCCCGGCCACACCGGGCGCAACATCTGGGGAGGGCGCGCTCTCACTCGCAGCTCTCTGCCCCTACCTGGCTCACTCACTCTCACTGCAGTGCTGGCTATGCGAATCCGATCTGAGCCGCCGGGTCGCTGCCCACTGTGGAGGGGGTGGATGCCAGGCGTGCGGTGCGGAGAGAGAGCGAGGGACTATCTGGGGGAGGGACAGTGCAGCGGCCGCCCAGCGCAGCGCTGAGCGTGGGAGAGAACCACACCAGACCAGACCAGGCAGCAGCAAGAAGAAGCTGGCAGCGGCGGCAGGTTAGGGGTTAGGGGGCGCAAATTACTTGCCTTGCCCCAGGTGCTGACAACCCATGCTACGCCGCTGCGGGTTACATCCGCTTCAGGTTACATACACTTCAGGTTACAGACTCTGCTAACCCAGAAATATTGCTTCAGGTTAAGAACTTTGCTTCAGGATGAGAAGAGAAATCATGCTTCGGCGGCGCGGCGGCAGCAGGAGGCCCCATTAGCTAAAGTGGTGCTACAGGTTAAGAACAGTTTCAAGTTAAGTACGAACCTCCGGAACGAATTAAGTACTTAACCCAAGGTACCACTGTACTTCATACCACAGAAAAAGAAATAAAAACAGAGAGGTAGGAGGACAGGAGAACCTCGCGCTAAAGAGACTACACTCTCGACCGTGAGACTCCTCAAGACCCGGCAGAGCAAGCACCAGGTTTCTCATTTAAACTAACTGGCGCTGAGAAAAGTCACCCCATCAAAAAAGGGGGGGAGAGAACCAGCAACAACAGAAAGGGGGTCTGGTAAGCTTTATTTTAAGTAAGAACAGTGATAACAAAAAATTATAAATGAGTCTCACCGTGTGGGGATTTAATCAAGGTGTGTGCAAAGAACCCTGCGACGGAGATTGCAGAAAGGGAAAGGGATATTGACTGACAATGCATCAAACAAAGCGAGATTAAGAAAGGAAGGGAAAGCGAAGCAATAGCTGAGCTGGGAAGAAGAGAGGAGAAGGGACATAGGAGAGCTTACATAGCAGAAAGAAGCCGTGGAGAAAGCACAGAGGCTGTAGGAGACGTGGGAGGAGCAGGACGTCGAGGGACGGCAGGACAAGGAGGGAAGAAGCGGAAAGAAGAAAGAAGGCAGTGGACTAGAAGCAGCTGAATAGGAAAGGGGGGATACCCACGAGTTTAAGGAGGAGAGAGGGTAAAGGGACAAAGAATTTAGATTTGCTACCAATTTGTGATGGTCGGTACTTGTTTCGTAAAGGCGGGCAAATCGCTCAGACAGATTTTGTTTGAATCCTGGTTTGTTTGTTTTACTGTCATTGAGGAAAGCAAGAGAAATCTATCTGGAAGGCCCAACATCATTAAGAGAAAGTACTAAGCGGATACAAGGCAAGCATAGACGGATGCAGAGCTGACGCAGTCCCCCGTGGGAGCCTTTTACGAAAGGATCTTCTGCAACAGAAGCACCGGAAAGGTTGGCAGAAGGAGCGCAGAGGACTGAGATCCCCTTGAAATCTCTGGAGTACAGGTGGCCTTTTCAACAACGTCCGCACCTGTTAAGAGGTCGGCCTGGCCTCTGTTTATTGAAGCACAGATGGACTTAGTAGTGCACCCCTTCATGATACTGCGCTGTCGTTGTCCGTCTGAACAGGGAAGATAAGATTAGGTAGCCTGGGAAATCATTGTCGCCAGTCAACTTGTCACCTCCCAATAAGCGTTTTGGTCAGCCCAATAGTGAAGTCCTAACTTCATCCCTGGGCTTTTATCCTGGTTGGATGTGCTGATGTTCAGGGCTTCATTAATATCACTTGTTGCTCATTTGTACTCTGTGCTTTGTACTTCATTGTTGTCTGCAAGTAACTTGCATATTTTTACTGTTACTTTATGCTAATTTATATACTGCTTCCACGACATAAATTAGTTCTAAGCAGTTTCCAACCATTATGAAATCAAGTATAAAATCCGCACATAGAATTGTGGAGTCATAGAATCGTACAGTTGGAAGGGACCACAAGGTTCATCTAGTCTCCAACCCCCTGTAGTTCCTCACATCATTAAAATCTGCAATAAAATTCCATCAAAACATTAAAAAATATCCATTAAATAAAATTTGCAAGCTGGCTAATATAGATCCATTGGTAGAGTGATTGTGTCCCCTTCTACCCACCAAGCATCTGGGGTTGCTGCATGGCCTTGTCTCGAAGAAATGGCCCCATATTGTGCCTGACACAAGGCAGCAGAACCAGTTTGCTCTGTGTCTCCAGCTACACAAGGGCAAGATGCCATTGCACTGAGGATCAGCTCACCTACAGATCACAGAATGGTGGAGTTGGGAGGGACCAACATAGGGCTCAAACCCATGACCCTGAGATTAAGAGTCTCATGCTCAGCTAACTGAACTCAAAGGCACGTTGTGCATGAAGCAAGACTTACTAATGTAGGTGGTTGTGGCCACATCAAAGCAGTAGCTCTCTAAGCCGGTGCAATTCACCACCTTCGCATGGCACACGTCTGACGAGGAGTAACAGGTAGGGCATTGCTTTCCATTGACCTTCTTTTCAACTTGGGGTACTGCAAGCCAAAGAATAGGATTCATAATCAGCTTCAGGAATGGACTAAGTAGGAGGCAGAGGCTAAGAAGATAAGAAGAACCAGCTGAATCAGGCCAATGGCTTATCTAGTCCAGGACCTTGCTCTCACAGTAGCCAGCTAGATTGACGACATGAGCCCACTCCCATCCTGAAACTTCCAGCAACTGGTATTCTGTCCCCGACCATGGTGGAAGAGCATAGCCATCATGGCTAGTAGCCACTGGTAGCCTTGTCCTCCATGAATTTGTCCAGTCCTCTTTTTAAAGCCATCCAAGTTGGTGGCCATCACTTCCGCCTTTGGGAACGAGTTACGTCATTTATGTATTGGGCTGCCTCTGAAATGGCAATTTCTAGCCTAGGCCCATTGCCAAGGAGATTGGAGTGGGGACAGTCACCTATGAATTTGTTCCAGTCCTCTTTTAAAGCCATCCTGGTTTGTTGCTTTCTTTGTTAATAAAGCGTTAAAGGCTAAATACATTTAATTTATAGGTGGCTGTAGCCTAGAACAGCCTTCCCGCACATAGTGCCCGCTGGATGTTGTTTGAGTTCCACGTTCATAGCATACCATCCAACATTTCTCTGATGAAAACAGGGACGTCCCATTCTATCACGATATTTTTTACTATTTATACCCCACACATATTACCGGGTTGCCCCAGCACTCTGGGCAGCTTTCAACGTATATAAAAGAATATTTTTTTATTTTTTATACTCCAATCTCTCCAACATTTCTCCAATGAAAACAGGAACATCCTAAGGGAAAGTAGGACATTATGGGATCAAATCAGAAACCGGGACGGCATCTCTAAATAAGGGACTGTCCCTGGACAATAGGAACACTTGGAGGGTCTGTCATGAGCCCCAGCCAGCAGGGCCAATGTATCTGGGGTGAGGAGAGCTGTAGGCCCAAACATCTGGAGGTCTTCAGGTTGAGGAGAGCCTGTGCTAGAGACAGAGGTTGATGACGAATGGAACTGAATTGATTACAGATTGACAATTGTGATGGCCCACCCTAGACTACATGTAGCCTAGGACTCTCGTACCTACGGGACCACCTATCCCGGTATGTCCCACAGAGGACCTTACGGTCTTCAAACAAAAACATATTGGAGGTCCCAGGCCACAGGGAGGTTAGGCTGGCCTCAACCACAGCCAGGGCTTTTTCGGCTGTGGCTCCAATCTGGTGGAACACTCTGTCACAAGAGACTGGGGCCCTGCAGGACTTGACATCTTTCCACAGGGCCTGCAAGACAGAGCTGTTCCACCAGGCCTTTGGCCAAGGCACAGCCTGACCCCCTCCTTTGGTAATCCTCACAGAACTCTACCCCAATGGTTGTCATTAATTTGATTTGAACTGATTTTATAATGAATTGATTTTAGAATACTGTATTATTTTACTGTTGTTGGCCGCTCTGAGCCTGGCTTCGGCTGGGGAGGGCGGGATATAAATAAAAATGTTATTATTTATTTTATTATTAGACAATAGTGAGCAAGATGGACCAATGGTCTGGCTCCATATAAGGCTGTATCCTATGTTGACAAATGGTGGAGGGTGGAAGCACAACAAGGAAATTGGAACAGGGTGTATCCAGTGCTAGTCTTACTCAGAGTTGACCCACTAAAAGAAATGGACATGACTACAGTAGGCCTCAGTATGTGTGGCCTTATTTCTGAGGATGTTGAGCTCTGGGAATCTTTTATGAATAACAAGTGAAGTAAAAAAAAAAGTGCTTAAAATAAATGCATTTAGGTGAAGCAGTGTGGAGTAATGGTTAGAGTTCTGGACTTGAACCTGAGAGACCATGTTTTAGTTCCTTTTCAGCCATGGGGGCCTTTGGGCTAGTCACTGTCTCTCAGCCTAACCTTCCTCATGCAATTGTTGCGGTAATAAAATGAAGAAATTGAAAAGTGAGTACACAACATTGAGCTCTTTGAAGGAGTGGTGGGATATCAATGTAATAATAATAATAATAATAATAATAATAATAATAATAATACTTACATTTAGGCTTGGCATTTCTGCAGTTGTCCCCCGTGCAACAGACCAAGTACATCCTGAAGGTTCTCCCCAACCCAAGATAAAAGTACGCTGAGGGAGTGGAGCAGACCTTTGAAGAATCACAGGCTTTCTCTACAGTGCGAATTTTACGTCCTTCTATGGGAGAAACGAGAGTGAGAAAAAGAGACACATTTGTTCAGTGATGAGCAAAACATCATTATGTCAAGCGTTGTGTTTTTGGCTGGAGGATGCACATTTCTGAGATTTCTGAGATTTCTACCACTGATGGCAAGTCTTTGGAAGCCAGCGGAGCGGGTGGGGGGAGTATCCCCGCAATTTCCTCTTGAGTTGAAGGGCATATCTTTGTTAAAAAGGGCGCAGTCTATTCTGACTTCTGCCCCTCTCCCAGAGACCCTAATTATTGAGAACATATCCTACCAGCTTCACATACCACAGATTATGAACTCAATAACAGGTCCAAGGAAATGGACTCAATAACCTGCAAGTCTCAAGGGGAAATTGAAGGGCAATAGTTCAGTGGCAGAGAGCGACTGTGCATTTTGTATTGTGCAACATTTTTCTGTGACCATTTTAAGACTGCTCTGCAGCAAAGCTTTGAAAGTCATTATTGCGGCGGAGAGCAAATCCATTTCCACTCTGCTCAAAGTCTGGATCAGGGATGCCACCAGCAACAACTCGAACACCACCCACCCAGAGTACTTTCAGCAAATGCAACGACACAGGTGTCTTTCTTAGGAGAACAGGTCGCCATCTTGCCACTGCATCTGGTCCCAAGGCCGTAACAAACTTCGCACTCCAGAGAAGCACCTGGTAGAGGAAAGAAAAGGGAGGTGCAGAGAGGGAATCCATTCATATACTTTTCTATAAGTATATATCCATTATAAATCCATTGATGTCCAACAACTTATGGCCCTAGAGACCTTCAAGCCGATTTCCCTGTAGGTGGCAAAGAAGTGAAAACACAGAGGGTGAGATGAAGAAGAGAAAGGAAGGAAGGAATGGCATAAAGAGAGAGAAGGGGTGAGAGAAGGGAAGGTTGGGGCATATCCTCCATCATGTAGCCATGCCAATCATGTGATAGCTAACCTCGAACATAGGAAGTTGCCTTGGAATGAGCCAGATCCATTGATCCAGCAGCGGCTCTCCATGGTTTCAAGCAGGAGACATTCCCAGCTCTACCTATAGTTGCTGGGAACTGAACTTGGGATTTTATGCATGGGGAAAAAATGCTCTATCGCTGTGTTGTTGGGCGAGAAGCCTTCAACCCTCCCCATCCCCGCCACCTCCCTCTCTGAGTGAGTGCACCTCCTTCTTAAAAGGTAAAGGCACCCCTGACCATTAGGTCCAGTCGTGGCCGACTCTGGGGTTGCAGCGCTCATCTCGCTTTATTGGCCGAGGGAGCCGGTGTACAGCTTCAGGTCATGTGGCCAGCATGACTAAGCTGCTTCTGGAAAACCAGAGCAGCACACGGAAACACCGTTTACCTTCCTGCTGGAGCGGTACCTATTTATCTACTTGCACTTTGACCTGCTTTCGAACTGCTAGGTTGGCAGGACCGAGCAACGGGAGCTCACCCCGTCATGGGGATTTGAACCACCAACCTTCTGATTGGCAAGTCCTAGGCTCTGTGGTTTAACCCACAGTGCCACGCGCGTCCCTTGCACCTCCTTCTAGTGATGGGCAAATGTGTCAATTTTGATTTCTCATTTTACCACTCTTAAGTTCAGTTCTGGACATTTCCACATCTCCCTCTCCCCCCCCCCCCATCCTCATGAAAATTCAGCAGCGTTTATTGTGGTTTTCTCCTTACACGCATTCATTCATTCATTCAATTCATTGAGTAAATCAGTTTCCCCTGATGTAACACGTTTTCTTAATGTTCCAGTCACCAACATATGCATTCCTGAGTGCATTTTCTTGTATTATATGCATTTTCCCACACATTCCTTGGCTGGGGAAATTGCATTGCAAAGTTCAGAGATGGGTGAATTTCAAATGGTGATGGTGTCTCAAGCTTTGTGAATTACAGTGGTACCTCTGGTTACATACACTTCAGGTTACAGACTCCGCTAACCCAGAAATATTACCTCGGGTTAAGAACTTTGCTTCAGGATGAGAACAGAAATCGTGCAGTGGCAGCGCAGCGGCAGCAGGAGGCCCATTAGCTAAAGTGGTGCTTCAGGTTAAGAACAGTTTCAGGTTAAGAACGGACCTCCAGAATGAATTAAGTTCTTAACCCAAGGTACCACTGTAGATAGGTCTGCCTATAAATGCAAGCTTAGCCCAATTTCTGCCCCATCCCTAATTCCTCCTTTCTCTGCCCATTCACATGCCCTCTGGCCCTAATCCACACAAGAGAGAGCACAAAGCAGGTGGAGGCTGCTGCCTCATGTCCTTCCTCTGGCCATTGCTGGAATTCTCAGAGAGGGCAGGGGAACCATGGGGGAGGCAGTAAGGAGAAAGAGCAGAACCAAGATGCTCTGGGAATCAGCAGTGGGTTCCCAAACAGGCATGAGCCTCCACAGGTGCCTAACAATGCCAACTACTGATGCCAACCCTGAGCGACCTCAGTTTGACCCTGGCCCTATTTACCCCACTGGATAAGAAAAGAAAAGAAAATCTCCAGTAGGCTCCCAGCGTCTCCTTACCTGTAGTTAGAATCACAAAGAAGGGGAAGAGCCTCAGGTAATCCTGCATGGTAATGATGATGAGAAATGCATGTGACAAATCAACTTCTTTGGCTCAAAGAGCCTGTAATGACAGCCAGAGGAAGCATGTTTGACAACTGGCAGCTTTCACCAGTGTGTATTTACACCAAGGACGGGAGACCTGTAGCCTGTCACTTGTTCTTGACCTACTGCTCCGATCATTCCTGGCCATTGACAATGGTGGGCTTCCAGAGGCACCAGGTTGGCCACGATGCTAGGCTAGGTATGCTTTGGGTCTATCATAGAATGGTAGAACTGTAGAGTTAGAAGGGACCCCGTCCAGTCCAACCCCTTTGCAGTGCAGGAATCTCAACTAAATCATCCAAGGCAGGTGGCCATCCAACCTCTGCTCCAAACCCTCCAAGGAAGGAGAGTCCACCACCTCTCACGGAAGTCTGCTCTCCCCTGACTCAGTAGGGTTCTTCTCAGCTCCTTCTGTTGTTATGAAAAGGAAGAAACCGCATTCAAACTCCTGTTCAGCCTATCTCCAGTAACTGACACATAGGCCTTTAAGATTCCACATCTCTTAAAGTGACAGAACCGTAAGTCACCACAACAGACGGGTGCCTTCCTTGGCATGGAATCAACCAGACAGCTGTGGGAGGCTATGAAAGGGAGCTGACAATTCACTCTGCCATTGGTCAGCCCTAGCTGCTCCCTCAAGTACCAGGCTTGGATGACTTGAGACCCGTCAAGGGAGAATACAGCCCTATATTTCAAGATCCACCAGTCTTGAAAGATCTACATTGGCTCCCAGTACGTTTCCAAGCACAATTTACAGTGTTGGTGCTGACCTTTAGCACAATTTACAGTGTTGGTGCTTGACCTCAGCCAAGAGACTCCCAGAGCTTCCCGGACCCACCCCCCTTCCATGACGATGTACTGACACAGCTGTAACGATCAAGCTCCTTACACAACTTCAATGTTGCCATGGTTGACACTTCACTTCTCGCAGTTAGGAAACCGCCAGAAAGCCCTCGGAGCTGAATCTCAATGTCCGGGCTTGACACAAATTTAAAAAAAATTTTAAAAAAGAATTACAATTCAAATTGCAATCGATTTCAACCTGAGGTTTATTTTCACTCTGCGAACCAGAGAAAATCCCTCCAGAAGGCCAAACGGCAGTTGGAAAAAGTCGCCTATAGATAGAAGGGAGGCTTGATTGAATACAGAGCTGATGCAGTCCCATGCACGTGCCTGTTTATGAGAGGATCTTCAGGAGCAGGAGCCCAGAGAAGGTTGGAAGGAGAAGATCAGAGCACTGAGCTCCCCGGGAAACATCTGGTGAACATTCTGCCTTCCTAAGCTCATCAGAACCCGCCAGCATGGGAGTGCGGCCACTTTTTAGGGAGAGACAGAAGGACTTACTAGTGCAGCCTTTAAGGGTCCTGTCCATGATTTTTTCTGGAAATGGAAGACAGGAGAAGACGTTAATTTCTTCCAGCTATTCTCCAAACCCGTACATCCCACTTAGATGAAATTTACCCTGAGGTTGCCACTAAACAAATCTGGTACTTAAGGAATGGAGCTTTTTAAAAAATGGCTATCAACCCTGTGGGGATGAGCAAATATGTCAATTTCAGTTTCTCTTTTCTCCAATCTTAAATCCAGTTCTCCAAATTTTCATATCACTTTGCATTTTTTTAACATCCCCCATGAAAACGCACCACAAATTTAGTATGTTTCTCCCAATACAGACACGTTTTCATGCAATTTTGCCCCCAATAATAATAATAGCAAATTACCCTAACAGAATGCCTTTTTGTACACACACCTTGGTTGGAGAACTGCACAATGAAATTTAGCAAAGTGCCAATTCCGAAGGACAAAATTTTGTGTTGCAAAATGAGATCAAAGCATTCACGTAAGAAGCAAACACAATGGGAGCAATTTAAATAAGAGAATTAGAGGTAGGTATTTTGTTTTCTATAAAAGCTCACGTCTTAGGGAAGTGAAGAGTGGCATGCCTTAAATCAGCATGGCTCGGCTTACACGTGATCCTATGTGAAAATAGGTGGAAAGGAGGATTTGGGGTCCCAAGTCATGCTGCATCTGGGGTTGCACTTACCAGAATGCACGTGTGCCGATATATCAAAGCAGTATATGTTGGCTCCCGTGCAATTCACCACCTCCTCTTTGCATGTGCTTGACCATTCGTGGCAGGCAGGGCACTGCTTTCCATTCCATTTCATTTCTAATGGCGGCACTGAAAACAGGTGTAGAAACACTCAAGGATCTGAAAGAGGCAGCTCAGAGTTTACAGCTTTGGAGGCAGATGGTGTGCTACCCATCCAGCTCCATTCTGACTTCTGCCTAATGATCCCTGGCATGCAACCAGTCCGCTAAGCAGTAATGAGTCTCCTTAAGAAGGGCCGTCTTTACCCAGGGGGTCCAAGGGGGGCAGGGTACCCGGGCACTGAATTCTGAGTGGCACCAAACGTATACCTACTGTATACCGGCCCCTCTCGATCAGCGGCAGTGAAAAGCAATGGAGCGAAAGTCCCTGCCGCCCACCCCCTCACCCCATTGCTCTGTTACTCACTCCATATTGTCAAATATTCCCGACGAGTCAGGAAACAAAAGCAATTATTTCCACCCCCTTCCAAAAAAAGCTCAATAACTTTGAGCTCACCCCCCCCCTTAAAATTTGGGAGTGGCTAAACTAAATTTGGGGGTGCTGGGTGGATCTTTGCACCCCGGCGGAGCATATGCTAAAGACGGCCCTGTCCGTCAGCTTTATGTATGTTTATTTACAAAACAAACACATCTCCACAGCAAAACTTCCCGCCCTCTCTCACCAAAGGAGTTGCTCAGTCTGACTCAGAATCCCTCTCCCAACAGGAAGGACGCCAGAACTGTGCCTTTCTCCTCCTCCCCTTCCGCAACTCTCTGAGCCTCTCCAATCTCCTGGTACGGGGACTGAAAAGCTGGCCTTCCCCCTGCCCACTCTCAGTGGACACTGTCTCTGTCTCTTGCCTATCTGCTGGCAGGCTGGCTTCGCTCTGGCTGCCTTCCAACTCTCCTTCACCCTGAGAGCTAATAGTGAATGTCTTAGCTGGGAAGGAAGGAGCCCGGGCTGTCTTCTCTAACTCAGACAGACAGCTCTCAGCTGAAGAGTCAGCTCCTTGCTCAATTTCCGAGGCTTACCCTTCTGCTGCACCCTGGGAGGCCACGATCCTGGCATTCCGTTGCCATTGCCCAGTCCAAAATAGCACCAGCTACTGGTGGGCATCCGCCAGCAGCTAGTAACCTCCCAGATTAAACACCACCTCCATGTTTAAAGGCTGGTTGGTAAGAGTGGCAGACAGGACCTCCCCTGACCACCATAAGCCAACTTTACTGGGTGGGCTAGGCCACAGTCCTGTCATCACCTGTCCATCAAAGAGGCTCACCAAGCAGCTGATTGGCACTTGCAATGAGCTTTCAAAAGGTCTTGCAGTAAGCACTGATCAGCTGACTGGAGAAGTTCTGTTCCGTCCCCTCACTGCAAGAAGTGAAGTTACAGGGAACCAGGCAGAGGGCCTTCTCAGTGGTAGACCTCTCATCAGATGTCAAGGAGATAAAGAACTACACAACTTTTAGAAGATATCTGAAGGCAGCCCTGTATTGGGAAGTTTTTAACGCTTGACGTTTTATTATGTTTTTATATTCTGCTGGAAGCCACCCAGAACAGCTGGGGAAACCCATCCAAATGGGCAGGGTATGAATAATGATGATGATGATGATGATGATGATGATGATTGGATTGGATTCAAACTGTGCCTGCAAATGGACATTTCTTTCCCTGCAAACTGGCAAGCTGTCTGGAGTTCGAATCCATACCACTCCTCCAAAACGACCTCCAGAGGGACTCATTGACAGTGCACATCAGAGGTGCTTTCATGGGATAGGGTCAGAGGTTAGCGGTCTGTGGTTTGCGGTCTGTGGTTGCAGAGGGTTGAGGACTCCTTACTATTTTTGCACAAGGTCCCTGCCTCCAGCATTCTACTGTTAGGTATAATTGTTTAACTGAACAGTTGAAATAGAAAATAACTCTGTATATGTCTGTCTGTGTACCGCTGAAAGCACGATATGGAAACGTTTGTCCACTGAAGCTAAGCAAAAGAGCTGCCGAGAACCTAACAGGAAATGATTAATTAACTGAGAATGCAGCTCTGCTAGCTCTGCCACAAGGTGTTTAACTTAGATCACACGAGAAAGGATTGTGTTACGGGTCTCCATTTTGGGAGTGCGAGTTAGCTCTTGGTTTTGAAGCACAGAAGAGAAAGGATGTTTAAGCCATTCTCTCTCCAAGAGCACAGCCTCAGGCTTCAATGCAAGTGGTTTGGAGAGGCAGTGCTTTGCTTTCAGCTCTAGATAGAAAGAAATTGGTATTTCTAAGATATTTTGCTCCATATCTGGAAATGTCAGGGTTTGAATCTGAGATGCCATGATTGGGGAAGAAGCATGGGGAGAGGATCAAACACACACACACACACCAACAAATGATAGACCTACAATTAGGTTTAACTCTGCCACAGAACTTCTCATTGCAGCAGAAGGCAGCTGTCCTTAAGGCTTTCCCAGGTCCAAAGTACAATTCCATGGCAGTATTGGCACACTCCTCCACAGTGACGCAGTCTTTGTCTACACTGCGTTCAGCTTTTTCACCTACAATGGATGAGAGGGAGTGGGTCAATTTGATTTCACTGCATTTCCTACATTTATATCCCACCTGTTCCTCCATAGAACTCAAGTCAGCCTCCGTGGTTAGACTGAGAGATCGGGCCAAGATCACCCAATAAGCTTCTTTGGTCTCCCCAGCCTTAGTCTAACACACTAGGTAAAAAGGTAAAGGACCCCTGGATGGTTAAGTCCAGTCAAAGGCGACTATGGGGTTGTGGCGCTCATCTTGTTTTCAGGCCGAGGGAGCCAGCATTTGTCCAATGACAGCTTTCCGGATCATGTGGCCAGCATGACTAAACTGCTTCTGGTGCAACGGGACACCATGACGGAAGCCAGAGCACAGGGAAAAGCTGTTTACCTTCCCGCCTCAACAGTACCTACTTATCTATTTGCACTGGCGTGCTTTCAAACTGCTAGGTTGGCAGAAGCTGGGACAAAGCAAAGAGAACTCACCCTGTCATGGGGATTCAAACTGCCAAACTTCCGATCAGCAAGCCCAAGAGGCTCAGTGGTTTAGACCACAGCGTCATCCGTGTCCCTTCCAACACTCTAAACCAGTGTAGCAAGCATGTCATGAAGATTCAAGGACAACCAAAGAAACATTTAAACAAGAAGAGTGAGCGGACATCCGCAAGTGGGGAGCCACCACAGAAAAGGCCCTTTCTCATGTTGCTGCCCTCAGACCTCTCACTAAGGAGGCTCATGAAGAAGGGCCTCAGATGATGACCACAGTGTCTGTGCCAGTATATATGGAAAGAGGTGGTCCTTGAGGTATTTAAGGCTTGATAGGTCCAAACCAGTGCTTTGAATTGGACCTGAAAACTAATAGGCCATTGGGGCAGTAGATGCAAGATTTAAGGCATGACTCAACCAGCTTGTTCATTGAGGTGATTACTGAAGATAACATGAGGCGAGGACCCGTCCAATACGCAATCCCTACCCTAACAGTCAGTGACCTTGGCTGATCTTGTCCTGTGCCCACTTGTCCTGAGGGCAAAGGTCATAGCTCAGTGGTAGACCACCTGCTGTGGATGCAGAAGATCCCAAGTTCCCTCCCCAGCATCACCAGGTAGGACTTGGAGAAAGATTCCCTGTCTGAGATCCTGGACAGGTCAGCATAGACCATACTGAGCCAGGTGGACCAACATTCTGACTCTACCTATGTTTCAATAACCTCGATCCCACTCACGTAGAGTATTTTCGGAGTATGCAATCATGCAGGTATCTTTCTCGGGAGGGCAGGTTGTCAACGTGCCATTGCAGATGTATCCTTCGGCCGAACAAACTTCACATGTTATAGAAGCTCCTGGAGAAAGAGGAAGGTGGAAGGCATTTTTTAAAAAAATGACTAACCCTATTTGTGTGATTACGCTTTATTGAAAATGGTTATTAATGCCATATTCTAAATTGCTTCCAAAGCTGTTTCTTTTAAAAATAAATCAAATTTTAAAAATAATAATTAAAGATTTAAAAGATCTTGGATATGCCTTCCATCTTATACTCCTGCCAGTCTCATGATGCCAATCGCATCTGACCCCAGCTGCCCCAATGGAATAAATCTCCCGCGAGTGAGCCGTCTTTCCATACCTGTTGTGAGGAGGACAAAGAAGATGGAGAGTTTCAGGAGATCCTGCATGGTGATGGTGAGGGGAGAGCCAGAGAAACTGTGTCCGAGGGGAATTGAATACCCTGGCTGAAAGGACCTGAAACAACAGGGGGGGAGTCCAGTCAGCTGACCTGGGTAAAATGCCCAGAGGATCTTGAAGGGGTTCCTCTGGGCGGCTCCCAACAGGATATTAAAAACACAATAAAACATCAAACATTCAAAACTTCCCTAAACAGGGCTGTCTTCAGATGTCTTCTAAAAGACAGATAGTTGTTTATTTCCTTGACATCTGATGGGAGGCCGTTCCACAGGGCAGGCACTACTACCAAGAAGGCCCTCTGCCTGGTTTCCTGTAACCTCACTTCTCGCAGGGAGGGAACCACCAGAAGGCCCTCAGAGCTGGACCTCAGTGTCTGGGCTGAACGATGGGGGTGGAAAATCTCCTTCAGGTATACTGGGCCAAGGTCATTTAGGGCTTTAAAAGTCAGCACCAACACTTTGAATTGTGCTTGGAGTGCTCACTTCGGCAGCATATATACTAAAATTTCCCATCTTGGGATGGGGAAAGGATAAAGTGCTCGTGCCCTGCTTGTGGGCCAAGTCTATCGGGAAACTTTTGAGTTTCCAGGAGCACACAGAATAGCCACGGTGGAAAAGAGGGTGCCAAACTAGATATTCATTAAGGCTCTTCTCAGGTCCTTCTGTTCTTGTGAAAAGAAAATAACTGGATTTAAACCCGAGTTCAGCTTACCTCCCAACAGCAGCTGTATAAGCCTTTAAGATTCCATGCCTCCTAAGGTGACAGGAGCGTGATCATCGTGACTTTTATTAGGAAACCCCCCTAAGATTCCACAGAAGCCAGAGGTGATTCCAAATTCTACTCTCACATCTAAAGAATTTCTTTCCTCCTTGTTCACAGCAGCCAAGCTTTTGCCCAGCAATGGAAGGAAGCTTCTAATAGACTAATTGAGGCTTAGGTTGACAATATCTGGAACGTCGCTCTGTCAGAACACCTCACACGTCGAGTAGTCAAAGGCATTTCCAAAAAAAGATACATTTGGCACTATTTTGTCTCCTTCTTTTCCTTTTATTAATAATAAAAAAATTGTTTTAATGCCATCAACATTGGAACAATGCTTATGGACAGGGTATATTGATTGAAAACTTTAAAGGAGCCACTGTGGCAGTTCAAATCATAGGATTGTAGAGTTGGAAGGGACCCTAAGGGTCATCTAGTCCAACCCCCTGCAATGCAGGAATCTCAGCAAAAGCATCCATGACAGATGGCCATCTAACCTCTGCTTAAAAACATCTGAGGAAGTAGAGTTAGAGATCGACTGAAAACACTAAATGAGCCAACATGGCTGTTGTTGTTTAGTCGTTTAGTCGTGTCCGACTCTTAGTGACCCCATGGACCAGAGCACGCCAGGCACTCCTATCTTCCACTGCCTACCGCAGTTTGGTCAGACTCATGTTTGTGGCTTCGAGAACACTGTCCAACCATCTTGTCCTCTGTTGTCCCCTTCTCCTTGTGCCTTCCATCTTTCCCAACATCAGGGTCTTTTCCAGGGAGTCTTCTCTTCTCATGAGGTGGCCAAAGTATTGGAGCCTCAGCTTCATGATCTGTCCTTCCAGTGAGCACTCAGGGCTGATTTCCTTAAGAATGGATGCGTTTGATCTTCTTGCAGTCCATGGGACTCTCAAGAGTCTCCTCTAGCACCATAATTCAAAAGCATCAATTCTTCGGCGATCAGCCTTCTTTATGGTCCAGCTCTCACTTCCATACATCGCTACTGGGAAAGCCATGGCTTTAACTATACGGACCTTTGTTGGCAAGGTGATGTCTCTGCTTTTTAGGAAGCTGTCTAGGTTTGTCATCACCTTTCTCCCAAGGAGCAGGTATCTTTTAATTTCGTGACTGCTGTCACCATCTGCAGTGATCATGGAGCCCAAGAAAGTAAAATCTCTCACTGCCTCCATTTCTTCCCCTTCTATTTGCCAGGAGGTGATGGGACCAGTGGCCATGATCTTCGTTTTTTTGATGTTGAGCTTCAGACCATATTTTGTGCTCTCCTCTTTCACCCTCATTAAAAGGTTATTTAATTCCTCCTCACTTTCTGCCATCAAGGTTCTGTCATCTGCATATCTGAGGTTGTTGATATTTCTTCCGGCAATCTTAATTCCAGCTTGGGATTCATCCAGCCCAGCCTTTCGCATGATGAATTCTGCATATAAGTTAAATAAGCAGGGAGACAATATACAGCCTTGCCGTACTCCTTTCCCAATTTTGAACCAATCAGTTGTTCCATATACAGTTCTAACTGTAGCTTCTTGTCCCACATAGAGATTTCTCAGGAGACAGATGAGGTGATCAGGCACTCCCATTTCTTTAAGATCTTGCCATAGTTTGCCGTGGTCGACACAGTCAAAGGCTTTTGCATAGTCAATGAAGCAGAAGTAGATGTCTTTCTGGAACTCTCTAGCTTTCTCCATAATCCAGCGCATGTTTGCAATTTGGTCTCTGGTTCCTCTGCCTCTTCTAAATCCAGCTTGCACTTCTGGGAGTTCTCGGTCCACATACTGCTTAAGCCTGCCTTGTAGAATTTTAAGCATAACCTTGCTAGTGTGTGAAATGAGTGCAATTGTGCGGTAGTTGGAGCATTCTTTGGCACTGCCCTTCTTTGGGACTGGGATGTAGACTGATCTTCTCCAATTCTCTGGCCACTGCTGAGTTTTCCAAACTTGCTGGCACATTGAGTGTAGCACCTTAACAGCATCATCTTTTAAAATTTTAAATAGTTCAGCTGGAATACCATCACTTCCACTGGCCTTGTTATTTGCAGTGCTTTCTAAGGCCCATTTGACTTCACTCTCCAGGATGTCTGGCTCAAGGTCAGCAACCCCACTACCTGGGGTGTACGAGACATCCATATCTTTCTGGTATAATTCCTCTGTGTATTCTTGCCACCTCTTCTTGATGTCTTCCGCTTCTGTTAGGTCCTCACCACTTTTGTCCTTTATTATGGTAATCTTTGTACGAAATGTTCCTTTCATATCTCCAATTTTCTTGAACAGATCTCTGGTTCTTCCCATTCTGTTGTTTTCCTCTATTTCTTTGCATTGCTTGTTTAAGAAGGCCTTCTTGTCTCTCCTTGCTATTTTTTGGAAATCTGCATTCAATTTCCTGTATCTTTCACTATCTCCCTCGCATTTTGCTTGCCTTCTCTCCCCCGCTATTTGTAAGGCCTTGTTGGACAGCCACTTTGCTTTCTTGCATTTCCTTTTCATTGGGATGGTTTTCGTTGCTGCCTCCTGTATAATGTTGCGAGCCTCCACCCTCTACTACTGTGGACAAGAAACCCGTAAAAGAAATGGAGTGGCTCTCATAGTCAACAAAAGAGTGTTGAAAATTATATTCTCTGCAGCCAAAGATGGAGAAGCTCTATACAGTCAGCAAAAACAAGACCTGGAGCTGACTGTGGCTCAGATCATCAGCTTCTTATAGCAAAATTCAAGCTTACACTGAAGAAAGTAGGAAAAACCACTGGGCCGGTAAGATACAATCTAAGTCAAATCCCTTATGAATATACAGTGGAAGTGAGGAGCAGGTTTAAGGATTTAGATTTGTTGGACAGAGTGCCTGAAGAACAAAGAAGCCTAAATTAACATTGCCTTCTACCGATAAGAAATAATAATAACTATTACAATAATGAAAATACTAAAAGGACATTTACTTCCCCTTTTAAACTTCTATTCTGGTTATAATATATTACTATTCTATAAGAATCTATTATATCCTTTGCTGTCCCATATATTATTTTATTTTCCAAATTCAAACTTACCCTCCCCTCCTCCCCACTGCTTCCCTTCACCTGTGTGAAGTTTCTTCTCTAGCATGGTGAACCGTCAGTTCCGTTGCTACCCCTGATAGTGGCCTATAAAATGGTGTTTTTTTTGAGTCAAAATGAGAGTACCCCTAAACATTTTTTAGGAAAAGAAGCACTGATATAATTAAAGCTTTTTGTGATCATTTTATAGTATTGTAGCAATGGACAAAGTTGGATTACAACCATTGTTTGAAGTTTAAAAATTAAAAAAAAATGAAAAATGAAAAATGAGATCACTCTTCCATTGAAATCATTCTATGCGTATTCACTAGATGGCACTGTCATGGACTGTAATGGTGGCATACAATTAATCCACAATGCGGCAGCTAGACTGGTGACTGGGAGTGGCTGCCAAGACCATATAACACCTGTCCTGAAAGACCTACATTGGCTCCCAGTATGTTTCCAAGCACAATTCAGTGTTGGTGCTGACCTTTAAAGCCCTAAACGACCTCACCCCAGTATATTTGAAGGAATGTCTCCACCACCATCGTTCAACCTGGACACTGAAGTCCAGCGCCGAGGGCCTTCTGGCGGTTCCCTCACTTCAAGAAGTGAGGTTACAGGGAGCCAAGCTGAGGGCCTTCTTGGTGGTGGCACCCGCCCTGTGGAATGCCCACTATCTGACTTTTAGAGGACATCTGAAGGCAGCCCTGTTTAGGGACGTTTTTAATGTTTGATGTTTTATTGTGTTTTTAATAATCTGTTGGGAGTCACCCAGAGTGGCTGGGGAAACCCAGCCAGATGGGCAGGGAATGAATGAATAAATAAATAAATATCATCATCTGCTGGAGGAGTCGTCCATTATCCATGCTTCATAACTTCTAGTGTTGCACGTGGGGCTCTCCTTGAAGGTGCTTTTGAAACTGAAGCTAGTACTGAACACAGCTCACTGAGACGACTTGTCAGAAGCATGCTTTGGCAGTATTAAAAGAACTCCTTTGGCTTCCAGTCCAAAATATAGGGGATAACTCTGAAAGACCAAAATCAAGTGTGAGGCAACTTTGGCCCTCCATGATGCCATGAAAGACTACTCTCATCAGCCCTGGCAAACATAGCCAAAGTCTAGGGATACAGGGAGCTATATGAAGAACCAAAGCTTTTCCACGTAATAGCTTGGAGTATCTAAAGTAGGGGAGGGGAGGAATCTTTTTCAGCCCAACAGCTGGAATACCTTCTGAGCCAACCTTTCAGGGACACTTGCGAGTGGTGGGTGAGGCCAGAGGGGAAACTGTGCAGAGCCATGAATGCGAATTCCACCTTTGCCAATTCCACTCACCCCTCTCTTTCCTCCACCCAAACTTGGGATATGAAGATCCGCCGAGATCGGTTCTCTCAGTCTCTTTGTTTTCCCAGTCTTAAATGCAGCTCTCCACATTTCTGTGACAGATTTCCCTTTTTTAAAGCACTTTGTATTCTTTGGCATTGGGGCAGAATTCTCCTAATAAACACACTTTTGTACACAGTTGCAGCTAATGTACACATTTTTTGAAGTAATTTCCCCTAATATGGTGTTTTTTTATCTTGTGAACCACCCTGAGACCCATGGGTATAGGGCACTATACGAATTTAATGAATAATAATAATAATGATAATGTTGTTTTCTGCATTTTCCCCATAGGTACTGTCAGGGAACTGCCATCAGGGCTGGAGAGAGAGAGAGAGCTCCAGAGGGATTCCGAAGAGCGTCCTGGGATGGGGAGAGGCAGCCCATCTTCTGGGGAAGAGAATCAGTGTAGCACCAGTGGAGAAGGGGGGCAGATGGGGGAATCGGTGAGGCGGTCCCACGACTCCTTGCCGGGGACCAGCGGAGAGAGTAAGGGTTCTCCGTTGCCTACACCCTTCTTGCACAGAAGGCTTTCGCGCAGGGAGAGTAGGAGGAGACTAGGCGTCAAAGAGCTTCTTTGCTGGAAGAAGTTCAAGAAACGCCCACTGACAGATTCTGCCAGCGATTGAGACAGCCACGGGCGAGTGGCTGTCCGGACAGAAAAGATTCACTCAGGCAACCCAGCCAGGCATTGGCACCGGCTTACGCACGAGCAACCCCTAGAACCATTACAGGTACCTACCTGGTAAATGTGAGCACAAGATGAGATGAGCACCTGAGCTGACGCAACAGGGCTTGTCCTGTGTTCTTAACCCCTTCTTTCCCTCCCTATCATTTTCCATTTATGAAAATCCTGAGAGGGGTTAAAAGTGGATCAAATTGAGCCCGAAGGACTTCCCTGCCACAAAACTTTTTTGAAGGCTGATTCTGAAACATCGCTGCCACCCCTGCTTCACCGGCAAAGTGGGGGTATTTACTTCTGCCTTGTTCAACGTGAATATGTAGCCCTATTGCTTGGACCTCGAACCTATGAAAAGCAATAGAACAGAATGCTTCACTGAATAGCTTCCTTACACAAAACACATTTTTTACGTATAAAGGAGAAGAACACCCCCGATTCCAATTGCAATTGATTTCAACCTGAGGTTTATTTTCACTCAGTGAATCAGAGAAAATCCATCTGGAAGGCCCAATTGAAGTATGAAAAAGTCGCCTATAGATAGGCGGAAGGCTTGATTGAAGGCAGAGCTGATACAACCCCATACAGGTCCCTTTACACGAGGATCTTCAAGAGCAGGAGGAGCCCAGAGAAGGTTGATAGGAGAAGGCCAGAGCATCGAGATCCGCGAGAAACCTCTGGAATGCATGTCGCCCTCCTAATCAGATCAGAATTCCCCAAAATGGGACTGCGGCCACTTCTTATTGAGGAACAGACAGACCTAGTAGTACAGCCTTTCATGGTTCTGTCCACACTGTTTGTTTCTGGAAATGGAAGAGAAGAGAGGGGATTATGGGAATCATAACGGGTTTCAGCTATTCTCCAAATCGCACGTTATTCCTGGATAGCGGAGCTCAATGATGGTCCAGTGTAAGGCTGAGCAAATCAGTCCATCTCAGTTTCTCATTTTTCCAGTCTTAAATTCAGTTCCCAACATTTGCACATCAGATTGCTATTTCCCCCATGAAATATTCCCCATGAAAACTCATGACCATTTCAGTCTTTCCTCCAATATACACTGGGTTGTAGGCAAATTTTGCCAAATATACACCTTTCTATATTTTGAAAATTTACCTAATAGAATGCATTTTGTATGTGATTTTTACTAATATGCATATTTCTTTTTGCATAGTTTATACCCAATAAATGGATTTTCATAGACATTCCCGGGTTGGAGAACAGCAAAGCAAAAATTGGCACGATGCAAATTTCAGCAGGCAGCTTTCTAACAATATGCAACCAAAGCATTTGCCGTATTTTTCGCACCATTGGACGCACTTTTTTCCCCTTAAAAAGTAAGGGGAAATGTATGTGCGTCTTATGGAGCGAAGCCAGCAAGAGCCGCTCCTGCCGACAAGCTCTGTGCAGCTCTCCCTTTAAAGCAAGAGCTGCATAGAGTGTGTCTGCAGCTCTGGCTGGGTTTACAGGGAGGCGGGAGGAGGGACTGCCATCTGTCCCTCCTTCCGGCTCATTGTAAACCCAGCAAGAGCCGTGGCTGCTGAGCTGAGCCGGGGAGGAGGGAGGGAAGGGGATTCCATTGGTCCCTCCCTCCTCCATGGCTCGCTTTGAAGCAGCAAAGTGGGAGGGAAGCCGCTTACACCCGTGTAAGCAGCTCCTCTCCCACTTTCCTGCTTCAAAGCAACCATGGAGGAGGGGAGGAGGGGACCCATGGATCCTTCTCACTGCTCGAGGCTGCAGCGGATTCCCTCCTCCCAGGCTCCCTTTGAAGCAGGAAAGTGGGAGGGGAGCAGCTTACACCCGTGTAAGCAGCTTCTCTCCCACTTTCCTGCTTCAAAGCAACTACGGAGGAGGGATGCAAAGGGACCCATGGATCTCTTCTCCTCTCTTCTCCTCCCCTCCTCCTATGCAGGAGGCCTATCTCAGCTTGTCATTATAATGTATATATGTCAAGGGCTTTGAGATGCATATAAAGTCAGGCTCAGCATTATTAACTGGACTTAGATAAGCCATGGTTCCCCTTCCTTCCCTCCTCTGAGGCTCGCTTTAAAGCAGCAAAGCGGACAGGAGCCACCCGCTTTGCTGCTTTAAATAGTTTAGGACAACATTTGATTCAGAATATTTTTTTTCCATGTTTTCCTCCTCTAAAAACTAGGTGCGCCTTATGGTCAGGTGCGCCCTATGCAGCGGAAAATACGGTACGTGAGAAACAGCTGAAAGAAGAAGCCTGTGTGATTTAACTCAGAAGATAAGAGGTAGGGTTTTTTATTTTTAAAAAAACACATCTTATGGAAGTGAATAGTGGCAGCCTGCTTCTTCCTCTGAACTCAGCATGGCTCAGATTATATGTGATGATATCGTCTTCCAAAGCAACTTAAAAATGGAAAGCGTAATGCTGGTGGTCAACAAAAGAGGTTTAAAGACAAATCTAAAAAAATGTAGTATAAACACCAACAATCCAGAACTGGCCTCCACAGTCACTTACGGACTCATTGTTAAAACCGTGTTTATGGAAGACAATCTTACTCGGCTACGAGTGATCGCCAAAGAAGAAGATGATGATACGTAACCTAGAAAATTGGTGGGGAGGATGTGGGCTTCAAGGGACACAATGTCTGGGGCAGCGCTTACGGGCATGTGAATGCGAAGACACGTCAAAGCAGTACACGTTGTGTCCTGTGCAGTTCACCATCTCTTCTTTGCATGTGTCCGACCACACGTGGCAGGCAGGGCACTGCTTTCCGTTCATTCTGGTTTCAATCGGTGGAACTGAAAGCAAGGTGTGGAAACGCTTAAGGGTTTGGAGGAGGCAGCTTGGTTGTTTACAGCTATGGACAGGACCGGCCCAAGACGTTTCGGCACCTTACAGGGAGCCACAAAATGGCGCACCCGTCTCCACCAGGGAATATCTAGATTGGGAACAAGGGGGAAAGATCTACATTGGGTTTTGGTGCCCCTGTGGATCCCACCAACCAAGGCGGTTGCTTCACGTTCCCTCATGGACAGCCCAGCCCCGGTTGTAGAGGGAGGGCATGCTGCCTGACCAAACTCTTTCAGCCTTCAGCCATCTTCCATTTTCCAACCTTCCTGCTTACAGCCAGTAGGTGGAACGGGCTGTGGCAGCTTCCTCCTCCTTATTCTCGGCATTGCCGCTTGTAGAACTCAGCAGTGAGAAGGAACAGGACCATCACACTCCCCACAGGTCCCAAGTGGCACTGGCCACTACTAGGCCAAAGCACAGCTAATTATATCTATCTTCAAGGTGGTTGTGAAAGGGGTGAGATATATTCATAGGGAAGGCAGCTAGTAGCTTTGAAGGTTAAAGGCCACTTCCAAATTTACAGACCATACGGCAAAAATCAGAGACTCAGGGGCACGTCACATGTGCACACCTGGCTTCAGGGAACAGGTGGAAGGAAGGACATGGTGAGGGAACAAGATTGGGGAGAGGAGCCAGCCCCCAACCCCATTATATACCCACATTTGGATTCAATTTTTTTGCACAGATTTTCGATGCAACAGTACACAACTGTCCTCATGAATCTTCCAGGTCCAAAGTACAATTCAGTGGCGGAACTGGTACAGATGTCAGCAGTTACACAGTCTTTGTCTATAGTATGTTCCTTTTTTCCATCTGCAATGGAAGACCGGGGGGGGGGGGGGATGGTTAATTTAATTTTACCACCTTTGCTTCCCACCTTTCCTCCTAGGAATGCATGTCAGCTGACATGGTTCACCCCATTCCATCCTCAGGACTGGTTAGTCTGTGAGATTGGGCCAAGGTCATCCAATCAGCTTCATCGGTCTCCCCAGCCGTAATCCAACACCTTAAACCAGCATGCCAGACTGGCTTCCATTTTATTCAGTCATCAAGATGACGAGCAGGGATGTGTTTGGAAGGATGGCGTAAAGATTAGGAATGGGTGAATATGTCGATTTTGGCTTCTCTCCCTTTCTGAATCTTATTCAGTTCTCCAAATTTCTACATCAGAGAAGGATATAGTGTCTTCCAAATGTAGCATGTTGTGTTATATTTTCCCAAAGGATTGAAAATTGTTCTGGCCAATTCACAATAAAACGAACAATTGATTTTTCAGTATTTTTTTCCTTTAGTTCTTAAGATTTCTAAATCTGAGGCAGGGTGGGGGTAGAGAAACGGGAATGGTTTAACAACTCCTACAAATGATTCCCAGAGTTAGTTCATTCCTTAAAACAGGGGCAGACCCCAGCACAGTCACCTTGAGATATTGTGGACCACAGCTCCCCATCATCCCTGCCCATTGGCTATTGTGGCTGGTGCTGATGGGAGCTGTTGTCCAAAATATTGGTTTGTTTGTTTGTTTGTTTGTTTGTAATCCACACTTTCATTATAATATGCAAAGGTGATAAACGATAGACAACGTTAAAAGCAAATCGGCAAAAGCATCCATAAAAACATCATCAAAAATATCAATAAATACTGGTTGATTAAAAAAGAAAGTCACATTGCAAAGACCTATACAGCCTCCAGAAGACATCACATTGCTCATGGCTGCCTGCAAGGCTGTAGGCTGGGTTTGGCAAAGCTAAGAAAAGCATGTGACATTATTGATCTTTCTGAAAATCTGTGGATAGGATTGTCTATTCCTCCAGCATAGTCCTATGCTGTATTGAATCTTGTCTGTTAGTCACTTCAGGGTGTGACTGGATTTGAGGAACTGGCTAATTATTGCGCATCCCTTCTATTCTTCATTTTCTAAGATGCCACTGTGGCGTTTGCCCTCCTAGGTGGGTCATAAGGAAAGGGTTAAATGAGTGTGAAGTGATTGGCCAGTGGGAACCCATGGGGAGGAGTTAGAGTTAGAGTTGGAGTTGTCTGGAAGTCAGTTGGGAGTTGGAGAAGGAAGAGGGAGGATGAGTCTGTGAGTTGGTCTAGTTTTGATGTGTGAGAATGAGAGAAACTGTTAGGAGGAGTCCGATAGACAGTTGGGATAATCAGTTAAAAGTTATTAGGAAGGTATAGGCTGGTATAGGAACTAAGGATAAGAAACTGACAAGAAAAATTATCTGAAACCATAAACTTGTTCATACTTATAAAATATACTTGATTATTTGTTTTGATGTTAACAACTCTCTGGACTCAGTGTGTACCCGAGAGAAACGGGTTGGTGGCAGCGGGAAAGTGATCATAGTGGTGGTACAGTGATCAAAAGACCGTCAAACGTCCGGGGACCCTGTGTGATCGCCACAGCCACCTACTCCATTTGTTGCCTGGAATCTGGTAGCAATGGGTTCTTGTGGCACCCAGCAGGGTAGCATCAAACCCACTGAAACCCACTATTAAAGCAGAGCAGCTACACTTAATTGGCCCTTAAATCATCTTAGTCTGTATCAGACTGAAGGCATGATTCAATTAGTTTGTTCCCTGGGGTGGTTTGCTAGAGATAATTAACAAGGCGGATGGCCCATACTAGTAGTAAGTGACTTTGACTGATCCTGTCCTTTGCCCTCTGCCATCATGGCAAAGGCCATAGCTTAGTGTTAGAACACCTGCTGTGGATGCAGAACATCCCAGGGTCAACCCATGCCATCTCCAGGTAAGACTGGGAGAGGGATTCTCTGTCTGAGATCATGGGACCAGCCAGTATAGACAGTACTGAGCCAAATGTACCGATGATCTGACTCCACTTCTGCTTCAATAATCTCTCTCCCACTCACCTACAGTATTTTCAGTGTATGCAATCATGCAGGTATCTTTTCCCAGAGGGCAGGTCTTCTTAGGTCCTGTACAGTGAGTGCCATCGCTCGAACAAATCTCACACTCTAAAGAAGCACCTGGAAGAAGGAAAAGGAGGAGGCTGGGAGGCCATTTTTTAAGGACTCACCCTATTCAGTTAATTGTACTTTATTTCAAACCTCCTTCATTGGAGGTTTTTAAGCAGAGGTTGGCTGTTCATGTCATGGGTGCTTTGGTTGAGATCTCTGCATCGCAGGGGGTTAGACTGAATGACCCAACTCTACAATTCTATGATACTACGATTCATGTTGTGTTTTAAATCGCTGTAACCTGCCCTGTAACCTTGGTGTGAAGGGGAGGAAATAAACTAAATAATGATAATTTTGTTCCCATTTTCTGAAACTTCTTGACTATTCATCTTAGGGAACTCTGTTCATTATACTGCAATTTTTCATTGTGCAAATTGTATTCTCTGATCCATGTTGTAGATATAATACATTTTTAAAAAATGAAAACACAATATGAAAATCAGTGAAAACCATTTTTTGTTGTTGTTGGGCAACTACCTGCCTTGAGAGGCAATGAAGTGTACCTTCAGGGGCAAAGTCAGACCAGTGGAGAATCACAGCACCTGCTGGGGCTGCAGAGACTGGTAACTCGTAACTGCTGCCTCTTGCATTGTTTTTGCTGGATTAGCAGCACGGAAGTGACCTCTCCCTGGCACAAGCCTGGGCAGCGTGTATGGAGGTCCTGGGCTGCCCAGGCAATAAGATCCCCCTCTCAGCCTCACTGATGTGGTCCAAAGGAAATCAGAGAATACACCTGGCACCAGCTTTGCTGTAGGAGTTGCCAGAAGGAGGCGTACAAAACGCCTTCCAACTGTCTTAAGAACTCCACTTGGAATTTGTTGTAGGGTTTACTCCTTTAACCTTTTCTTCTCCCAAAAATATCCCTCAATTTACAACCAAAGTAACAAGGTAAAGTGGTGAGTCTATAGCATAGACTTCTCCAACATTTCTCCGATGAAAATAGGGATGTCCCATTCCATAATGATAGTTTTACTATTTATATCCCACACACCTTATTGGGTTGCCCCAGCCACTCTGGGCAGCTTCCAAAATATATAAAAACATAATCAAACATTAAACATTTTTTAAAAAAACCTTCCCTCTACAGGATTGCCTTCAGATGGCTTGGGCGTTGGATAACTTCATACCCTCCAACATTTCTCCAATGAAAATATGGACATCCTAAAGAAAAGCAGGACATTCTGGGATTAAATCAGAAACCAGGACGGCTTCTCTAAATCTGGAACTGTCCCTAGAAAATAGGGACGCTTGGAGGGTGTGCTACAGCATATGAAAAAATTGTACAATGAAGGTGCACTTCTGCAGAAAGGGAAGTGCACACGTTTTTCAGAAAACAGTGCGCAGCAATAATGTATAAATTAACATGCTATATTCAGGTAGGTAGCCGTGTTGGTCTGACAAAGTCAAAATAAATAAAAAATTGTCCAGTAGCACCTTAGAGACCAACTAAGTTCTGGGTATAAGCTTTCGTGTGCATGCATGGTATCTGCAGAAGTGTGCATGCACACGAAAGCTTATACCCAGAACAAACTTAGTTGGTCTCTAAGGTGCTACTGAACATTTTTATTTATTTATTTTAGCATGCTATGTTACAGGCAAGCAAAAATGTGACCTAATAGATTGAAGCTGTTGAAAAATGTGCAATTTGCATCTCTTTTGAACAAGATCATGCTCTTTGGTTTCTTTAGTTTAAAAATTGCTCGCAACAATTGCTTTCCACACGATTTCTTTTTAAAATTCAAATTTAAAGGAATTACAAAAGACCTTGCGGGTGCCTTTCCGTCTTATGCCCCTACCAGTCTCATGAAACCAGCTTGGATCTGACCCCAGCTACCCCAGTGGAATAAATTTCCAGTGAGTGAGCTGTCCTTCCTTACCTGTTGTAAGGAGGGCGAAAAGGAAGAAAAATTCCATGAGATCCTGAATGGTGACGGGAAATTCAGAGAAGCTGTCACCAAGGTGAATCAAATACTCTGGCTCAAAGGGCCTGTAAGGACAGCAAGGGGGGAAGGGGGAGTCAGCTAACACCTTAGCAGAGTATATACCGGTAATAGGTTGCTGACACCTGGGGCAGGGCAAGTGTTGCACCCCCTGGTGGATTGGGTAGCTGGGGTGAAGATTCCTCCACCAAGGAACCCAGAGAGGCTTGCCTGGCTGCCCAGAGCAGCACAGAATGGCTCAGAGAGTGCACAGGCAGGCATGCAGGCTCCTAGCCACTCTGAGCCAGAGTGGAGAGGTGTGATTTTTGCACACACACCCCTGGGGCCTGAATCATTGGGAGGGGCCAAACTGGTCAACTTCTAGGTACATAACCTGTTGATGAGTGGATGTTGCGTTCAGGTACACGCCATCAGCAGGAGTAACCGAACAGCTGGAGGGATGCATTGATCATAGCTGAATCCGGCTGAACACAATGCACCCCACCTTGAAGCCGATGCTCAGTCTACCTCCACTAACTGTCGTCTAAGCCGCTAAGATTCTGTTTCCCTTAAAGCAACAGTACCTAAGTCATCACAACACTTGGGGGCAGGAGAGTGTCTCCCTCGGAAAGGAATCAAGGGGTTCAATGAGGCTGAGGGTATGTTCTATCATATGTGATGAACTTCTAAAAGAGTAAAAGAGTACTGGGAAATAATTTCTAATGAACTGAAAAAAATGTTTAAAAGTACTTGAAATAAAAAAGAGTCCTTTTGGGGGGTGGGGGGGGGATAATCCAGGTAGAAATTTCCCAGATGTCAAAAAAGGCTATTTATGTATGCCACTACTGCAGCCCATGTTTTGTTAGCCCCAAAATGGAAAGATAGTCAGGTCCCAGCTAAATAAGAATGGCAACTTAAACTAATGGAATACATGCAGCTGGCAGATTTAACTTAAAGAATAAAGACAACAAGAAGAATATAGATTTAAAGAAGATTGGAAAATGTTTAATGAATATATGGATGAAAAGTGTGCACATTTGAAAACGTTGGCCGCATTAAAATAAATTCAACAGTGTAAGTGAATGCAAAGGACTTGAAATAAGTCATCAGGATTGAGGGTGGGATTTACAGACCATTTTAGCTAATAGAGGATGTCTTCCTAGGATATTATTATTGTTGTAGTTATTATTAATGCACTTCATTATCCGCCCTTCACACTAGGGCCGCTGGGCAGATGAAAGCAATTAAAACAGAACATTAATATTAAAACATAATAGGCCATAATATTAAAAATAGGTGTGGGTGGGTGTAATACACACACACACTTGCCATCACAGAAATCAGATGGGTCCTAAAAACATGTATTTCAAATGTCTAAGCCAAGGTAAAGAGGTTCGTCTTCAGCATTCACCCAAAGCTGTATAATGAAGGCGCTGGGCACACCTCTGTGGAGAGGCCCTTCTCCCTGGCCACAACTCCTGAGCCTGTGAGGGCAGTGGAACAACCCAAAAGGGTATTCTCTGTCGATCTTAGCACCAGAGAGGGTTGGTAGAGAAAGAGACGGTCCTTCAGAATTGTGGAGTTGTGGATTTGTTTAAAATTTTAAACACTAATGTGAGAGCGGTCCAGAAATAAACCAGTAACCAGTGCAGCTGTTTTATAACATGTGAGGGGGTCATATAAATAAATAAACACACACACACACTTCATTTGGATTTATTTCTGATAGTAATCACAGTATGCTGGCATTTTTATCAATATATGAATACTGGCAACTCAATTTATGTATATAAATTGGTGTGGGTGGGTGTATCCAAAAAACACTGTGTTTAACCATCTAGAGAGCCAAACTGCATTCAGAGAAAGTGGTGAATGAACAAAAGAGAAGCATAAATGAATGCTGAGATGCTAATTTAGAGTCAGTTCAAAAACTGCTATTTTCACTGAGGAAAACAAGGAAACTGGGCTCATCCACACTTGCCTGGAACACATGGGACGTAGTGGTTTTCTGCTTGCCCCACACTTTCTAGGAATGGGTCTGAGCGGTTTCACCTTTGCACTGCCGCTTTCCTCTGGAAAACCCACTCTTCGGTGCTAAATCGGAACAAACAGCAATTCACGGGAAAACACAGTTTCTTCTGATTCATTGTTGAATATTGGGTTTCTCTGGGAGCAAGTGGCAGGGCAAACAGATGTGTGGAGAGGTCCTCTATCTGGAAGGCTAAGCTTTGTTAAGAAAAAGTGTTAAGCAGAGCAGGAAATGAATGCAGAGATGGTGCAAGTTTCCCCCAGGTGCCTTTTACCAGGGGATCTTCAGGAACAGGAGCCCAGAGAAGATTGGCAGGTAGAGCCCAGAGGATCGAGATCCCCTAGAAGGATCTGGGGTACACCTGGCATTTATGACGATAGTATCTTTTTCTTCCAAAATGGGAGGTATGCCTTTGTTCATTGCAGCACAGGTAGATTTGATAGTGCAGCCCTTCATAATTATGTCTCTGAATTCTCCATCTGGAAACGGAAGATGAGATGCGCTGATTATGTGGGAATGTTCAGGGTGGCAGGAGAGGATATATTGTTTATTAATATCCTTCCTAACTTGCGTTAGCAAGTTCCCTTATGTAGTAGAGTTACATTCCCCCTTTTTATATGCACAGCAGACAGCTGGTTGCAGGCTTGTGTGAGCCTCTCGCTATTATACAATTCAATCTGTCTCAGACTGAATTGTAAGTTCCTGGTAAATTCCCTTGAATCCCTCTTAAAAGAATAAAGACGCGACAGTCTTATTCAAAGGCAATAAAAGACGTTTACTCACATCAGTTCACAGTTGGATTCCTGAAGGCAGACTAAGTTACAAATATGTACATGTGGATCTACTCCATATGGGGGAATAATCCCAGTGCTTCTGCTAGCTGAGAGCTAGCAGAGCGGTCCTAGCAAGAAGCTGGTCAAACGAAGAAGGAAGTCAAAAAGAGGGAGGTGAGCTGCGTGACTCATCCTTTTGTTACCTGGACAGGTTAGGTCACGCCCACCTCTAGTCACATGCAAAAGGAAGGATGAGAAACAGGAAGTTTCAACTGGCTGGACCAAACATTCCCTCGCATGTCTTCTCTAGCATTACAAGGAATGTTGTTCTTGACTGCCTCTCATGGATCATATCCCACAGATTAAAAAGGAATTGTAGTTGCCGGTAACAGCCCCTCCAAACTAGCCTGTGGTTCTTTGAATATGACCCGGGATCTTTGCCATGCAAAGTAAATGTTCATGCACTGAGCCATGATCCTTTCCCCAAGTGTGGGGTGATCACCTCCCTTTTCTGGTAGAAGGATCCCCTTATATTTTCTGAAAGGCAGCAACACCCATTTCTTCCATGCGCCGCATCAATCTCAAACCAGTGCAGCTACAAAACGCATGGGGGTTTGGGGCTGAAAAGGAGCACTGCATCTTACCGGCTTTTGAGCGTGAGAGCACATCAAAGCAGAACCTCTCCGGTCCAGTACAGTTCACCGTATCTGCATTGCATGTGCCAGACCAAGAGTAGCAGGAAGGACACTGCTTTCCATTGGCTTTCGGATTTATTCGTTGCGCTGAAAGCAGGGACAGGGTGGGGTAGTGGAGAAGATTCTCAGTCCGAAGGATTGGAGAAGAAAGCAACAGAGATGCTACAGCAGAAACAACCAATTTGAACACACACCCCACCCCAGGACTCAAGTCACTGAGAATAAATCCTACTCAGGTTTATGATGGTCATCAATTTATGAATCCAGCAACAAGTGCAATGAAATTATTAAATAATAATAATAATAATAATAATAATAATAATAATAATAATAATAATA
>JAXCMG010000253.1:1041412-1101178 GCA_034642415.1 Podarcis siculus
GAGAGAGAGAGAGAGAGAGAGAGAGAGAGAGAGAGAGAGAGAGAGAGTCCCTTTACGTTTACCTATAATACTTTCAAGAAACACAACAATGCAAGTATCTTGGCCCTCAACGCAGGTCTTCATCCTGCCCATGCAGCTGGTCCCAACATCAGTACAAGTTTCACACTCCAAAGAATTACCTGGAAGAAGGAAGAAAAGTGATCCTTTTGTAGGGGTATAAAATAACGTCAACCCTCTTGACTCCTTTAAGCATTGCATGGTTGCTTGCCACCCCAGTCTCCAAACACTGTGAGATTCCAGAAGTTTTTGGCTCTTCCCCAAGGTTCGTGGTTCCTCTGGGATGAGGGACAGCGGAGATTGTGGTGCCTTTATGATGCAGTGGTACCTTGGTTGTTGAACGGCTTGGCTCCCAAACAAATCGGTTCCCGAACAAATTGACTCCTAAACACCGCAAACCTGGAAGTGTTCCAGTTTGCAAACATTTTTGGGAAGCCGAATGTTCAACGCAGCTTCCAATTGAGTGCAGGAAGCTCCTGCAGCCCATCGGAAGCCACGCCTTGGTTTTCGAACAGTTCCAGGAAACCAACAGACTCCAAGAACAGATTAAGTTCGAGAACCAAGGTACCACTGTATATGGTTTATTTACACATATATACAACCAGAGCCTGCAATGGAGGGGTTCGCAGCATTAGCACCCCAAAAGGGTCTAGCTGCAGCCTTGGATTCAAGCAGAGTCTTGCTGGCTTCCAGCTGCTAGCTCACATAACTCAACTCTCAAGTCTGGCCTTTGTCTTTCTAACTACCAGTGAGTTGAGGGAGAGGGAGCCACCTATTTTTTTGATCTGGCACAGAGCCACTTCTTTTGTTACCTTAATGACCCATACTTAGAGGTCCTCACCAGAAAGCTAGCTCAATGATTCCAAGAATGGAATCTGTGCTGGAGCCAGGAATTAGAAGGGGGATCAGCAGGCCAGACCACTGACCTTTGGCCTCTAACTCAGTATTGTTTACACTGACTGACAGCAGCCATCCCAGGATGGGTTCCCTCCCGGCTCTACTTGGGGATGTCAGGGACTGACTCTGAGACATTCTGCATGCAAAGCAGGTGTTCTGCCACCAAGCCGTGACCCTTCTTTCAAGATTTTTTGGAAACACAGACTCTAAAAAGCCTCTACTCAGGAGATTTTAAATTCTTTCCTTCCAACTCTGTGACAACAAACACCCAGCATATTATCCGTCTTGCATGCCCATCTCCAACTTGCTCCCAGCTACTTCTTACCCTGTGTCAGAAGTACGAAGAAGAGGAAAGATCTCAGGAGAGTCTGCATCCTGGTGGGACTGCCACGGGGAACAAGCAATGGAGAAACTCTCTATGATGAAACAAATTTTCTGGCACCAAGAGCCTGCAAGAGTATGCAGAGGGAAATGTCTGCGTTTCAAATGGCAACTTCCCACAGTGTGCATATAAACATTTGACAAGGCGTAAACGGTGACTTGCTCGTAATCTTCAGAAGCAGAGGGATGATACAGTACTCCTCACTTGGCAGAATGTTTACCACATGTGTTTGTTTGTGTCTGTGTGTGTGTCTGCAAGATGTGTAAACTCCTAACCCTTATCCCATTCAATAACTTGGACCTCAAATATCTGAATGAGCACTTCCCTTCCTATAATCCAGCCTCAGGAATAAGAACAGCAAAAGATCCACTTTCTTACACGTTTGGAGGGCAACAATTCAGTTGAGGGTCTTCTCAGTGATGACTCCATGAATGCCAGACTCCCTTCCCACATGCTATAACCTATCCACAGATGTTTTTGTGTAGTGTGAGTAATAAATATGAATAATGCAATGAAAATGATGTATATTATATATTCTATTCTATTCTATTCTATTAATATTAATGAACTAGAACATTTGACAGAGGATGACAGCAGAGATGTTCCATGGGGAAGAAATATCTTTTTATATTTCCATATGAAATTCCTGGGATGGCAGATCATGACAGCCTGCTGCACTCAGGAGCACTTTGAACATGAGCAGCAACAGCTATAGAATCAAGAGCTGGCTTTTCTAACTAATTTAAGGGTCATTTTCAATGTGGCCCATATCAAGTGTACATTCAGAAGTCCAGTTCAACCCCATTAATATATGAGTTGCTGTTGGGTTTTTAAAAAAATATGTATGAAAATTTGCAATTAAATGTGTATTTTATCTCAATATTTGCAATTCTGAACCTAGCATATCAGGAAATATACATTTTGGTACATTTTATGAGCTGAAACTATCACAAAAGTCATAAGAAATGCAAAATCTGAAGTATACATTCTGACTGAGGTATTAATGAGAGAGGTGTGAATTAAGTTTGTTTGCTTTTTTAAAAAACAAAGTTTTCCATCACTAGTTCTTAAAAAACAAAACAGGGATGTTTCCATACCCTCCAACATTTCTCCAATGAAAATAGGGACGTCCCATTCCATGATGATGATTTTAATATTTATATCTCACACATATTACTAGGTTGCCCCAGCCACTCTGAACAGCATCCAACATATATAAAAGCATAATAAAACATTAAACATTTAAAAACTTTCCCTATACAGGTTTGCCATCAGACAGTGGGGAGGCAGGGCGTGTTGGATAACTCCATAACCTCCAACATTTCACCAGTGAAAATAAAGGTAAAGGTAAAGGGACCCCTGACCATTAGGTCCAGTTGTGACCGACTCTGGGGTTGCGGCGCTCATCTCGCTTTATTGGCCGAGAGCTGGCATACAGCTTCCGGGTCATGTGGCCAGCATGACTAAACCGCATCTGGCGAACCAGAGAAACACACAGAAACGCCGTTTACCTTCCTGCCAGAGCGGTACCTATTTATCTACTTGCACTTTGATGTGCTTTCGAACTGCTAGGGTGGCAGGAGCAGGGACCGAGCAACGGGAGCTCACCCCGTCGCAGAGATTTGAACCGCCGACCTTCTGATCGGCAAGTCCTAGGCTCTGTGGTTTAACCCACAGCGCCATCTGGGACATCCTAAAGAAAAGTGGGACATTCCAGGATCAAATCAGAAACTGGGGCGGCTTCTCTAAATCCGGGACGTCCCTGGAAAATAGGGACACTTGGAGCGTCTGGACAATTCAAGACAGTCCTTGGACAACCCTTATAGCAAATGTACATTAAGCGCTGTATTTTCAAGCACATCTAGGTTGGGCTAGTTGTTGTTTTAATTGCAGACAGAAATGCAAGCTTAGGGGGGAAATACAGAAATGTGCAAGATGAGATGGACTGGAGATAGGAATTTATCTATCTTTGCCCCAAGAATAGGAACGAGTTCGGTCCCAGCTCCTGCCCACCTAGCAGTTCGAAAGCACCCCCGGGTGCAAGTAGATAAATAGGGACCGCTTACTAGCGGGAAGGTAAACGGCGTTTCTGTGTGCTGCGCTGGCTCGCCAGAGCAGCTTTGTCACGCTGGCCACATGACCCGGAAGTGTCTTCGGACAGCACTGGCCCCCGGCCTCTTAAGTGAGATGGGCGCACAACCCTAGAGTCGGACACGACTGGCACGTACGGGCAGGGGTACCTTTACCTTTAAAGCAGTCTCCTACAGCAAGGTAGGGGGAATTCTGGCCCATGGGTCTAATGAAGTCTGCCCATTAGACTTTGCAAGGCTCATTTTAAAACATCTGCACAGTCCTAATCAGCTCAGGCCCCAAATACCTGAAAGGCTTCCTCCTTCCCTATTGACGCCCTTGGCAAGGGGGAACAAGCCCTACTTCTTGTCCCACCACCCTCAAAAGCACAGTGGCAGCGGCGGCCGCACAGGAGAGGGCCTTCTTTTCACAAACCGCTTTGAGATCTTTTACAACCGAGCAGTATATGCCTTTATGAAATTAATAAGAAGAACGAATGAATTCTCTGTGGCAGGCAGCCCCTGAGGCCACACCGATGCCCCGCATTTAGAGATCTAGAATACCAGTTTAAACAGTTATGGCTTCTTCCCCCAAAGGATTCTGGGAGATGGGCCTGAATTTCATAGGCACTGTCCTGACCAGGGCCGGCCCAAGGCATTTTGGCGCCTGAGGCGAACTACAAAAATGCCGCCCTCCGCCCTGCAGAGAAGGAGGAGCTAGTCAAGGTCAGAAACCAGAGGGGAGCAAGATCTGCTTCAGGATCTCCTGCCCCCGTTGATCCTGCCACCCGAGGCTGATGCCACACGTTGCCTCATGGGTGGGTCGGCCCTGGTACAGGCCCATAAAAGGCATCCTTGAAGAACTAACAACCGGGGCCCTAAACAGCCTCGGTCCAGTATACCTGAAGGAACGTCTCCACCCCCATCGTTCAGCCCGGACACTGAGGTCCAGCGCCGAGGGCCTTCTGGCGGTTCCCTCACTGTGAGAAGCCAAGTTACAGGGAACCAGGCAGAGGACCTTCTCGGTAGTGGCGCCCGCCCTGTGGAACGCCCTCCCACCAGATGTCAAAGAGAAGAACAACTACCAGACTTTTAGAAGACATCTGAAGGCAGCCCTGTTTAGGGAAGCTTTTAATGTTTAACAGACCACTGTATTTTAATACTTTGTTGGAAGCTGCCCAGAGTGGCTTGGGAAACCACTATTATTATTATTATTATTATTATTATTATTATAAAAAAATAAACTAAGCTGGTGCCAAAACAAGTGCAGTGGAGATGCCTGCCTGGTGTCAACCACACTAAAACAGCAATGCACACAAGTGCAAAAACATTAAGAGAAATCAGCTGCAACCTTCCAACAGCTTGACCTCACCCACAAAGGTGCTCTCCATCGCCTCCAGAGACAGACAGAGGCCAGCAATACAATACTGGCATCAGATATTGATATGTCATTGAAATAAACAGTGTAGCATTTTCTTTGCAGGACAGAAAAACTGGGCACAGTTTCAAGATAGTCTGTTTAAAAAACGATACCAGTTTCTGCAAGGTTTGGAACTGCCAGCATCAACCCCTTTTTAACAAACCACAACCCTTTTGGGCTTTCCTGGATGTCGGTCCTCAATGGCACGGAAGTGAGACTCTGGAAACCTCGCCAGTAATGCTGGCTTAATCACTCTGGAAACTGCATCACACCAAGCATCAGACCATTGCTCCATCGAGCTCAGTACTGTCAGCACTGACCGGCAGCGGCCCTCCAGCTTTTCAAAAAAAAAAAAGACATTCCCAGGATGCCGGGGATTAAATCTGGTACGGTTTGCGTGCAATGCGTGTGCTTCGCCGCTAAGCTGCAGCCTTTCCCCCCTTTTGCAGATGGTTGGAAGAAGCAGAAATACGGGAGAGGAGGAAGAAACCAGAATCACGAAAGCAGCAGCAGCAGCAGCTGCAGGACTGCTTTCAGCAAGGAGGGAGGCTAAAGCCAGCTGCAGGTCCGCGCGTGTTTTTGTGGGCTTCTAAGTGGGGACCCCGCAAACTTTGGCACGCCCTCTTTTTCCCTTGCACTATGTCCCCCTCCCCTGCCCCGCTACAAACTCCAGGCGGGTGGGTGGCTGTTGCCACAGCTTAAAGGGCTTGGAAGGGGTTTTGAGCTCGCCTTCCGTTCCCTGCAAAGCGGCTGGAGTCTTCCTCGAGAGTCGGCATCCGCTTTGGTGCCGTTCCTCCCGGGGGAGCCCCGCGCTGCCCCTGCGTCTAGTCCGCGCCATGTCGCAGAGGGAGCCCAGGTTCTCCCGCCTTCGAAAGCCGCCTCTCCCTCCTCCCCGTCCTCGTCCTCCTTCGCCGCCCACTTTCCCGTCATGCTCGTCCCCTCTGACCTCCGGCTTTCGGCGCCACGCCACGAAAATGGCGGCGGGAGCGGCGGCCTCGGCGGTGCCATCCAGGGCGGCGGCTGTCCCTGCCGAATGGATCAAGAGCTGGGACAAATCGGGCAAGACCGAATTCTTGCAGCTTTGCCGTAATCTGTCTGAAAATGTCACTTTCAGAGGTATCGAGCAGGCTTTATATGAGCTTGCATCCCACGTTGTCAAGGGAAACCTAAAGCATGACCAAGCATCCAGTGTTTTGAAGGATGTAATAGAATTGCGGGAAGACATGCCCTCCATCCTGGCAGATGTCTTTTGCATTTTGGATATTGAAACTAGTTGCTTAGAAGAAAAAAGCAAGAGGGATCAGTTCATGCAGTTGCTGTCAGCATGTTTGTACTTGGTTTCAGATACTATACTAAAAGAACGTCTGGACCCAGAAACATTAGAATCCTTAGGGCTGATCAAGCAGTCTCAGCAGTTTAATCAGAAATCTGTGAAAATCAAGACAAAACTTTTCTATAAGCAACAGAAATTCAATTTATTAAGAGAAGAGAATGAAGGTTATGCAAAACTGATTGCTGAACTGGGCCAAGATTTATCTGGCAATATCACTAGTGAACTGATCTTAGAAAATATCAAATCTTTAATAGGGTGTTTCAACCTTGATCCCAATAGAGTGTTGGATATTATTTTAGAAGTCTATGAATGCAGGCCAGAATATGATGAATTCTTTGTACCTTTGATAGAATCTTACATGTACATGTGTGAACCTCAAACACTCTGCCATATCCTTGGATTCAAATTCAAGTGTTACCAGGAGCCAAATGGAGAGACACCTGTTTCTTTGTATAGAGTTGCTGCAGTACTTTTGCAAAGCAATCTGATAGATTTGGAAGACCTTTATGTACATCTCCTTCCAGCAGACAACACTATTATTGAAGAACATAAACGAGAAATTGGAGAAGCCAAACTAATTGTGAGGAAGCTTACAGTAGTTGTATTATCTTCTGAAAAGACAGAAGAGAAAGATAAGGAAAAGGAAGAGGAGAAAACAGAAAAACCACCTGATAATCAGAAACTGGGCTTATTAGAAGCAATGTTAAAAATTGGTGACTGGCAACATGCACAAAACATTATGGACCAGATGCCTCCATTTTATGCAACTTCACACAAACCTATTGCTGTTGCTCTTTGTCAGCTTCTTCATCTGATGATTGAACCTCTCTACCAAAGAGTTGGAGTACCCAAAGGTGCCAAAGGGACACCAATTCTTCCTTTGCAAAACAAGAGAGCGCCTAAGCAAGTAGGAAGCTTTGAAGATTTAAGAAAGGAAGTGATCAACATGCTTTGTTACCTTGGTCCCCATCTCTCTCATGACCCCATATTGTTTGCAAAAGTAGTGCGTCTTGGGAAAGCATTTATGAAAGAGCACCAAGCAGATGCAGGCAAGCAAGGGGATAAAGAGAAAATGGAGTTATTATTCAGCTGTTTGCTGAGTATTACCAACCAGGTTTTGCTTCCTTCTCTTTCTTTGATGGATTGTAATGCATGCATGTCTGAGGAACTCTGGGGGATGTTTAAAATATTTCCATACCAGTATCGGTATCGTCTCTATGGACAGTGGAAGAATGAAACATACAATAGTCACCCACTACTGGTGAGAGTTAAAGCTCAGACAATTGACCGAGCCAAACACATTATGAAGCGTTTAACCAAGGAAAACGTAAAGCCTTCTGGAAGACAAATAGGAAAACTGAGCCACAGCAACCCAACCATTTTATTTGATTATATTTTGTCTCAGATACAGAAGTATGATAATTTAATCACCCCAGTTGTCGACTCATTGAAATACCTCACTTCATTGAACTATGATGTCTTGGCATATTGCATAATTGAAGCACTGGCTAATCCTGAGAAGGAGAGGATGAAACACGATGACACCACAATCTCCAGTTGGCTTCAAAGTTTAGCTAGCTTCTCTGGTGCTGTTTTTCGAAAATACCCTATAGAACTAGCTGGTCTACTTCAGTATGTGGCAAACCAGCTAAAGGCTGGGAAAAGCTTTGACTTGCTTATTTTGAAAGAGGTGGTACAAAAAATGGCTGGAATAGAAATCACTGAAGAGATGACAATGGACCAGCTAGAGGCCATGACTGGGGGAGAGCAGCTGAAAGCAGAGGGTGGATATTTTGGGCAGATCAGAAACACTAAGAAATCTTCTCAGAGATTAAAAGATGCACTTTTAGACCACGATCTTGCCCTTCCACTGTGCCTTCTCATGGCTCAACAGAGAAATGGAGTGATATTTCAAGAAGGAGGGGAGAAACATTTGAAGCTGGTGGGAAAGCTCTATGATCAGTGCCATGATACTCTGGTACAATTCGGTGGATTTTTGGCATCCAATTTAAGCACAGATGATTATATTAAGCGAGTGCCTTCTATTGATGTTCTCTGTAATGAGTTCCACACCCCTCATGATGCTGCATTTTTCCTTTCACGGCCCATGTATGCACATCACATTTCATCAAAATATGATGAACTGAAAAAGGCTGAGAAAGGGAACAAACAGCAGCAGAAAGTTCACAAATACATTACAGCATGTGAGCTTGTGATGGCCCCTGTTCATGACTCAGTGATCTCCTTGCACATCCCAAAGGTCTGGGATGATATCAGTCCACAGTTCTATGCTACGTTCTGGTCACTGACAATGTATGACCTTGCTGTGCCACATAGTAGCTACGAACGGGAAGTCAACAAACTCAAAGTCCAGATGAAAGCTATTGATGACAACCCGGAAATGCCTCTGAACAAAAAGAAAAAAGAAAAAGAACGCTGTACAGTTCTTCAGGACAAGCTTCTTGAAGAGGAAAAGAAACAGTCAGAGCACGTGCAAAGAGTGCTGCAGAGACTGAAGCTGGAAAAGGATAACTGGCTTCTTGCAAAGTCCACCAAAAATGAGACTATAACAAAATTTCTGCAGTTGTGTATATTTCCTCGGTGTATCTTTTCTGCCATTGATGCTGTTTACTGCGCTCGCTTTGTGGAACTGGTGCATCAACAGAAAACACCAAACTTTTCAACACTTCTTTGTTATGACAGAGTATTCTCTGATATAATCTATACTGTAGCCAGCTGTACTGAAAATGAAGCTAGTCGATATGGCAGGTTTCTCTGCTGCATGCTTGCTACTGTAACTCGGTGGCATAGTGATAGAGCCATATATGAAAAGGTGTGTGGCAACTATCCCGGCTTCCTCACCATATTACGGGCCACTGGTTTTGATGGTGGGAACAAAGCTGACCAGTTAGATTATGAAAATTTCCGGCATGTGGTGCACAAGTGGCATTATAAGTTAACCAAGGCATCTGTACACTGCCTGGAAACCGGTGAATATGCACACATCAGAAATATCCTGATAGTGCTGATCAAAATCCTTCCATGGTACCCCAAAGTTTTGAACTTGGGCCAGGCTTTGGAGAGAAGAGTCCATAAGATCTGCCAAGAGGAGAAAGAGAAGAGACCTGACCTATATGCATTAGCGATGGGCTATTCTGGACAGTTGAAAAATAGAAAGCATTGCATGATCCCTGAAAATGATTTCCACCACAAAGACCCACCCACCAAGAATGCAGTACCTACAACGGTGCAAAATGGGCCCGGAGGAGCTGGGCTTACTTCTTCACTCGCAGTAAATGCAGCTAAACTAGAAGAAAGCACAGCTGAGGAGACTGAGAAATTATTGAAGGAGAAATCTCAGGGTGCTGTTAAAGTGATTAATAAAGCTGCCAGTGCAACACCAAAGCTGACCCCAAGCAACGGTAGCAATGCTTTCAACAGCAAAGTTATAAAAGAAAAAGAAGAGAAAGAGAAATGCGGGAAGGAAAAAGAGAAGGAGAAAAAAGAGAAAACTCCAGCTGCCACTCCTGAGGCCAAAACACTTGGGAAGGATGGGAAAGATAAACCAAAGGATGAAAAGGTGAACAAAGAAGACAAAGCAAGAGATAGCAAGGAAAAGACACCTAAGTCTGATAAAGAGAAGGAAAAGAACAAGAGAGAAGAGAAGTCGTCAAAGGATGAAAAATCCAAGATCATTGTGACCAATGCTGAGTCAAAGTCAGCTGCGGAAAAGGAGAAAGAGAAGGAGCCGTCCAGAGAGAGAGAAGTAACCAAGGATGTGAAATCCAAGGAAAACATTAGAGGAGGAAGAGAGAAGGCTCCAGTAGTTGGGTCCTTGAAGTCACCTGTTCCCCGATCAGAAGCATCGGAGTGTGAAAGGGAACAAAAACGTCGCAAAGTTGATGCCCATTCTATTCCATCACATTCCTCAATGGTAAAGGACAACCTCAGCGAACTCAAGGACTCTTCAGCAAAGCACTGCGTTAACCACTCAACTCCAACACTGCCCATGAGTAAAGAGAGAGAAGTGGACAAGAAAGATCTGAACAAGTCAAGGGAAAGCTCCAGAGAGAGAGAGAAGAAAGATGAAAAGGAAAGGAAAGATCGAAAAAGGGATCATTCTAATAGTGATCGGGAAGTGCCTCAGGATTCAACCAAACGTCGCAAAGAGGAAAATGGAACAACTGGTTCTTCCAAACATAGTAAGAGTGAAAGTTCCACTGATTCTCCTCACTCCAGTGAGAAGGAAAAGGACAAAAGCAAATCAAAATCTTCAGGCAAAGAGAAAGGAGACTCAGTAAAAGTTGAAAAGATGGAGAAAAGCTCTGGTAGCAAAAAGGAGCCCAGACATGATAAGGAGAAAACAGAGAAAAAAGAGAAACGGGACAGTACTGGAGGAAAAGAAGAAAAGAAACACTTATCAGAGTTGCTGCCAAGTATTCTCTTGAAATGAGAAGATACTGAGGTGTGACCATATATGTATTTTCCAGAATATGAATTGCACAGAAGATTGTGAATGAAGAGGACCCATCTGCATCTCCTTAAATTATTCAGTTCTCTGCTTTATTTCCCTCTCATTGCTGAAGATTTGATTGCTGAGTAGTACATTACTGTATTTTTGTTGGTTAGCTTCTTAAACATTTATTTCCAGTACCGGGCTGAAAGTGTTACATGTTCCATATTTTAGCACATTGTGCTGCAAATTGTTGCCATCGTGCAAATGAACTTTATACGTGGACAGAGTTCCATATTAGGTTACCCAAATACTGCCTGATTTCAGCAATCCTTTTCAGATGGATTTGAAACATTTGCTGTGTTTGAAAACACAACAAATAAACAGTTGTTGAACCTTTGGAATTTACCTCATTTAAAATACAGTTTTTATTTATTATTTCTAATATCAATAACTAAAACCAGGTGGGAGCATTGTTTTTGTGCCGTGCTTAAGAATGATTTGTATATTATGTGCACAGCATTTCACCACGTAAAATAGAATCAAGAGCTGGCTTTTCTAACTGATTTAAGGGTCATTTTCAATGTGACCCATATCAAGTGTGCATTCAGAAGTCCATTTTCAACCCTATTAATATATGAGTTGCTGTTGGGTTGTTGTTTTTTAAAGAATTTGCAATTAAATGTTTATTTTATCTCAGTATTTGCAATTCTGAAGCTATCATATCAGGAAATATGCATTTTGGTGAATTTTTCCAGTTGCAAACTATCACAGAACTCATAAGAACTGCAAAAACTGAAGAATACATTCTGACTGAGGTATTAGTGAGAGAGGTGTGAATTAAGTTTGTTTGCTTTTAAAAAAAGCAAAGTTCTCCATCACTAGTTCTTTAAAAAAAAACCAGGGATGTTTCCATACCCTACAACATTTCACCAGTGAAAATAGGGACATCCTAAAGAAAAGGGGGGCATTCCGGGATCAAAACAAACTGGGGCAGCTTCTCTAAATCCAGGACATCCCTGGAAAATAGGGACACTTGGAGGGTATGGACAATTCAAGACAGTCCTTGGATTACCCTCATGGTAAATGTACATTACGCTCTGTGTTTCCAAGCACATCTAGGTCGGGCTGGTTGTTATTTTAATTGCAGGCAGAAATGCAAGCTTAGGGGAGAAATACAGAAATGTGCAAGATGAGATGGACTGGAGATAGGAATTTATCTATCTTTGCCCCAAGAATAGGAATGAGTTAAAGCAGTCTCCTACAGCAAGGTAGGGGGACTTCTGGCCCATGGGTCTAATGAAGTCTCCCCATTAGACTTTGCGAGGCTCATTGTAAAACATCTGCACTGTTTGCCAGTCTCTTTCTGGGCCCATTTCAAGGTGCTCATGCGCTTAAAGTCCTAATCAGCTCAGGCCCCAAATACCTGAAAGGCTTCCTCCTTCCCTATTGACGCCCTTGGCAAGGGGGAACAAGCCCTACTTCTTGTCCCACCACCCTCAAAAGCACAGTGGCAGCGGCGGCCGCACAGGAGAGGGCCTTCTTTTCACAAACCGCTTTGAGATCTTTTACAACCGAGCAGTATCTGCTTTTATGAAATTAATAAGAAGAACGAATGAATGAATTCTCTGTGGCAGGCAGCCCCTGAGGCCACACCGACACCCTGCATTTAGAGATCTAGAATACCAGTTTAAACAGTTATGGCTTCTTCCCCCAAAGGATTCTGGGAGATGGGCCTGAACTTCATAGCCACTGTCCTGACCAGGGCCGGCCCAAGGCATTTTGGCGCCTGAGGCGAACTACAAAAATGCCGCCCTGCAGAGAAGGAGCTAGTGAAGATCAAGAACAGGAGGGGAGCCACACGTTGCCTCATGGGTGGGCCGGCCCTGGTACAGGCCCATAAAAGGCATCCTTGAAGCTCCACCAACCAGGGCCTATATGGAGGGATGCCCTGGGATTTTCGGATAAAGGGTGGCATACAAATTTAATAATAATACTAAAAAGACACGGAGGTGCAATAAGTGCATGAGCGGAAGAGAGCCTCTAAGGTTCTTTTCACACTCAGGTGACAGTACCAATATTATCACAACAGGCCCCATCATGAGCCATGACCATGTGTGTTACCTAATTTGCACTATATGCTCTATCCATCCATCTGTTTCATTTATAGACCACCTTTTTTCTCCAAGGAGCTCAACGTGGCAGATGTGGTTCTCCCCCTCCTCATTTAATCCCCCCAACAACCCTGCGAGGTAGGTTAGCCTGAGAGGCAGTGGTTGGCCTAAAGCCATCCAAGTGAGCTTCGTAGCCAAGTGGGGGATTTGAACCCTGGTCTCCCGCGACCTAGTCCCACATGCTAACCACTACACTGGCTCCATGGTACTGCTTTAAACTGTCATGGCTTCCCCCAAAGAATACTGGGTTTTCTTGTAGCGCTGAGCGTTGTTAGGAGACCACTATTCTGGTCTGGTGGAACGCTCTGTCTCATGAGACCAGGGCCCTGCAAGATCTGATTTCTTTCCACTAGGGCCTGTAAGACAAGAGTTGTTCCGCCTGGCTTTTGGCTTGGAATCAACTGGATCCCCTCCCCCTCTTTCCTTTTTCCTTTCTCCTTCTGTGATGGAACTCCTATTTGTGGACTTCCCTGGCTTTTTTCTGGCCCACATAGGACTAGTCAGGATAGTTGGCCTTGGTGAAGATTTGACGTTTTCATCCACAAAAAGTTTTTGATTTCAGTTTCTACTGAAATGAGGCTGCATTTTAATGTTGTACTTTAATCTTGTTTTTAAGTTGTATTTTAATCAATTGTTTTATACCTGGTGTTAGCCGCCCTGAGCCCGGTCTTGGCTGGGGAGGGCGGGGTATAAATAAATTTTATTATTATTATTATTTATTATTCTGCTTTTACAGTTACAATTCTCAGAATGGATTAACAGCCAGTCTGTCTTCCTAGGGAACTGTGAGAATTGTAGCTCTGTGAGGAGGATCGGGGTCTCCTAGCTCTTGGCACCCTTAACAAACTGCATTATTTGGGGGGAGCCATGACTGATTAAAACAGTATTATGCTGCTTTAAATGCCTCTTACATCTCCAAGTGTGGGAATAATATTAATACTAATGCTAATACTAATACTAATACTAGGAACTGCTATGAGAGGGGACACAAGAGGCTGAGATTTCATTGCTGCAAGTGCATTTTGCTGCCTGCTGGGAACTGCTTTTCTGGGCAGCTGGCAAGGATGCAGGAATCACAGAATTGGTGGAGTTGGAAGGGACCCTGAGGATCATCTAGCCTAACCCCCTGTAATGCAGAAACATGCAGCTGTCCTGTACGGGGGTCAAACCTGTGACTTTGGCATTATCATCACCACGCTCTAACCAACAGAGCTACTTAACTTGTGCAACCCAACTGGTGGGCTGCACTGACTGCGCATTGTGCGTCACAAGGTAAAGGTAAAGGGACCCCTGACCATTAGGTCCAGTCGTGGCCGACTCTGGGGTTGCGGCGCTCATCTCACTTTATTGGCCGAGGGAGCCGGCGTACAGCTTCCAGGTCATGTGGCCAGCATGACTAAGCCACTTCTGATGAACCAGAGCAGCGCACGGAAACGTTTACCTTCACGCTGTAGCAGTACCTATTTATCTACTTGCACTTTGACGTGCTTTCGAACTGCTAGGTTGGCAGGAGCAGGGACCGAGCAACGGGAGCTCACTCCGTCGTGGGGATTTGAACCGCCGACCTTCTGATCAGCAAGTCCTAGGCTCTGTGGTTTAACCCACAGCACCACCCGCGTCACAAGCTATGCAGGGTTTAATTATTTGTGGTATTTCTACTCCACCCTTTAGCAAAAAAGGGGGGGAGCTCTTAAAAGCAGTTTACAAAAATCAATACGGCAGCAGGACCTCAGGCTTACAATCTGGAAGGAAAGGACAGCTCAAGGTATTGAAGTTACAGCTGAGGTTGGTGCTGGTTCTGGCCGTCTTGCCTTGCTAAAATGCCCTCCCCATACTCAATCAGATCCAGAGCAGCACATGTGGCAATTTCCTGGTGACGAGGGGAGGGCAGCCCCAGATACACAGTTCTTATATAAGTGTTTCAAAACCTCAAGTTCATTGGAAACATTAGATTAACATTTGGCAAAGGCCTTTAAAACGAATGCAGCTGCGGAGCTCCGGAGGGAGCCTGCTCGGCAGGGGCTGGGTCTTACCGCGCCGGCGACGCGGGGACCCTTAAAAACCATGGGCACGGAGCCCATGGACATGGTGACTCGGCAGGCACCGTTTGCGTCCCCCCCAACTCGCGAAAGAGCCTTTTTAAAGGCTCCGGAGCGGGGGCCAGGGGGGTGGCGTGGTGCTATGAGTCCTCCGCTCCCCCTGCCGAGCGAAGCCGCATGCCATTCAACGGAGAGCGCTGACTTCTTCTATTGAAAATTTGGACTGAAAATAACAACCCGTGAGTAATTTGGAAAATCGGACCTAAAAGGGAAAATTTCTATTTTTGGATTTGGATTCGGTACAAGCGGGGGAGATGTAAAAAGGGAGTCCGCCTCCCCCCTATTGTAGACTTTAAAGCAACGAACCAATAACTAAGATCGAGTGAAGAGTTTGTTCTCTTTTATTGATTAAAAATTATTAACACCACGATGGGAAACTACAAGGAATCGTGCTGGAGGAGACAAGTGGATCATGAAAGTGCAAAGATGGACTTTCTTGTGATAGAGCCTTTTTTTTTTTTAAAGATTGGGTGTTTTGAAATTAAAGATTACCAAGAAAAACCAGCAAAGTGGAAATAAGAAGGATTGGTTGGGGTGTGAGGATTCCGGGCTGAGGATTGATACCAGGAAAGGGGGGAGGGAGATTTGGAATTCAAAGGGTGTAAAATTATATCTTGAACTTTTCTTTATTTTTTATTTTTTTTTAATATGGGTATTAAAAAGGGGAAATCGTGGAGGGGAACTGGGGTCGTTCTTAGGGGAAGGGAAAATTTAAAAGTTGAAAAAGGTGGATATTTAAGGGAAAATGTTTATATAAGAGGAACTAAATTTGAATATTGAGTTAAATATAATAAGTTTTAAATTTGGGGAAAAACTTGAGGGATTCAATTCAGTAGAAAGGGAATACAATAGGGGGAGGGGAGGAGGAAGTCCTGAAAAGATGTTAATGAAAATATGGTATTTAAATGTTTTTGTCTTTTTTTCCTTTTTTTTTCCTTCTTTTTTTTGGAATTTTTTGAAATTTTAATAAATATGATTTTAAAAATAAAAAAATAAAACGAATGCAGCTGACAGCTGCTGCTTCTTTCTGGGCTGGTCTCAGTGATCAGGTAATACCTGTCAGGAAATTGGGTGTGGGTGTTAACAGAGTTACACCATCACCATCTTATTTAAAAAAATGTGCTATAAAGTTGTTATAATGCGCTGGAGAGGGGCCTTTGAAAAATTGCAGCTTTCTCTTTACCCTGGCACCCTAGGAATCACTTGGAAAACTAAATTTGATTAGCATCTATTTATTTCCACTTTACTGCTCGGACCAAATTCACCCTAAATACGAAGCATAAAGAAAGAAATCGGCAGTTGCCCCCACCTGCTAGCTGAAACATTAAGCTCTTGTGCATTAAAAGTGGAAAGATCTAACTGATTTGGTCAAATTTCGGGGGTTGAAACATTATGTGGGAAACAGATTAAGGAACTGAAATTGACCATGAATACCATTACAGTGGTGCCCCGCAAGACGAAAATAATCCGTTCTGCGGGAGCCTTCGTCTTGCAGGGATTTTCGTCTTGCGGAGCTCCGCTATCAGCCGATCAGCTGATAAGCGGTAAAACAGCTGATAAGCGGCTTTTAGCACTTAGCGGATTAGCGGATAAGCGGCAATTTAGAGATAAGGAGCTTAGCGCCTTTCAGAAAAGGCAAAAAAAAAGGGAGACCACGGAAAAAAATTCGTTTTGCGAGTAAGCCCCATAGAAAAAAACGTCTTGCGAAGCAGAAAAATGTCGGAAAGCCCTTTCGTCTTGCGCGTTTTTCGTTTAGCGGGGCATTCGTCTAGCAGGGTACCACTGTATTAAAGATATGGAATGGCATTAAATATATGAAATACTGCATTAAAGATATGAAACTGGAAATGATGCAAAAATGGCATCTTGCCTCACTAACATTTACAACATTGCTCACCATTGTGCTGGCTTGGCTGCAGAGACAGGGGTCATTACTGGTACATCTAGTGAATATTCCCCAAGGGGACAATGTTTTGAGACCAGGTGATGATGATTTGGATAAAATGACTCATCAGCATATCACCAGCACTCTAGAGCTAGCCTTACTGAATCTGTATATGAATAACAACAAAGCGTGTTCTCCTTCACGGAGAGCACGTGTTGCGGTGGGTTCTAGCAGGACACCCTCTTCTTTCGCTGCGTGTACCGGATCACCTGCCCACCCTCCCTAATTTAGGGCTTTTGTGTTTGACCTTGCTATGCCTGTCATGGGGCCGTCTGCTTTTGGGGCAGGGGCCTGGTAGGAATTTTGTCCATTTGGCTGATTGGCTGGTGCCGTTTGGTTTTTGCCTACTGCGTAGCAAACCGTCACAACTTGTAAGGTTGCGGTTAGGCATTGGTTAAAAAATGGGTTGGTGGAGGGGTAAAGAATTGGCTGTGCCTGCCCCTTCAATGCTGCTGCTGCAAGGGAATTCCGTTAAAGGAATCCAGGGGCTCGCCATGCTTTCGTCCGAATCCCTGGCATGGGGCTTGGGCTGCACAAGTCCCTGGGAGCATGCGGGGAGAGTTCAGGGTCTGCTGCCCAGCTCCATTTTCTCCCCAAATGTTTTCCCTTACTGGCTTTTGCAGGGTTGCAGAAGTCAGTTCTGTCCCTGGGTGGGGACAGATAGTTGTAACCAATGCCTAAGCAACCACTCACATTTTGTATTTTAATAAAGTTGTGGCCAAAATTATGCCAAAACCTTAAACAAAAATTCTGTGTTAATTGTGATTTATTTGGGGGGTGGCTTGGGGACCTCGACACGCAAAGACCTGGTGGATAAACGCTTAACTGGATTTTTGTTGGCAGCAGCAAGTATGGTTATCTCCAAGACAGCAAGGGAACCTGTATTAGCCTGATACGAGTGTGTGTGTGGTAAACAGCCCCCACAGAGAAATTAACACAAAACCCAGAGCAACACAAGGACAAATTTGCTGGAGAATGGTGAAACTTTATTACAATTTCAAAGACACTGGAAAATGAAAGACCAGTCCCAAACATTTGCACCGTTTTATAGATAGGATAACAGACAAATATTTGCATCTTTCTTCTTGTTGTAATTTGCTAGCCTTGTAAGGGAACGACTAGTATCACATAGGGGAGTTTCCTGGAACAAAGTGATAAGAGTTGATTACTTGTTAATTTGTTAAAGCTGTACTGGATGGGACATCAAGTTCCGAGGTGTTGGAAAACAACAATAACGAATATTGAAAAATGGGAGATGGAAGACGAAATGGTTAAATCAACAATGATACAATGGACTACAGACCTGTGACATAATACAGAAATGTGTGCATGGGGAAAGCAGTGGAAAGTAGATATGAAATTTACTGCTTGTTACACCTTAAAAGGTAATTATATGAAAACAGAATGGAAGAAATTAGATTATAATATCATGATAATGATTTAATTGATAGAAGGTAGGATGCAGCAGAAGGGGAGAAAAAAAAACATGAAAAATCGGGTAGCAAGTGGACAAAAACAAGAGAAGAGGCGAAAATGTATTTTGATTGAATGTGCTAAAAATGTTGAAACTTAATAAAATATAATGGGAGACTAATGAAGAAAGAAAACACTCCATGCCTACACGTTTCTCCTCCCAACTGCCTTGCTAAGAACCCTTTCAGCATCTTCCTCCAAATCATCCACAAATTTTTCCAGCATTCTCAGCGTCGACATAAAAGCAATTCTTCCTGCTGCTGGGGAGCCAAGGAGCAGCAATAGAGGTGAGAACAGAATATGAAAAAACCCAACCTTCGCGTTGGTCAGTAACCCGCCTACACGCAAAGGCAATGCTGAAGATGGAGGGGACTTCTTCATCTGGGCTCTAAGTTCCTCCTCAGGTTGCTGAACCAGCCTAGCAAGTTTGGCAAGAGACTCATCATCCACACCGAACTCCTGATAGTAGTTTAACATGGAAGGCAAGAGAAGGGAGGTGTCACAAGCAAAAGGGATCCCTGGCGCTGGGGTTGCGGTGACGCCACACGACACCGTGGCGACCTCCCATGCGTGTTTTTTCAGAACCGCTTTCTTCTTCTGTAGGATACGCGCCGAGATGCTTGGAAGGGCCAAAATAAAAGCCCGTTGTTTGTGGACAGGGAGGTCCTTCTCTAGCGTTTCCTCCAAACGGTGGAAATCGTACTTGTTGAGGTCATATCTGGAAAGGAGGAAAACCCCCTGAGAGGTGAATTTTGCTTCTCTGAGGCTCTGCATACAGTCCTCACGGATTTTCCTCAGGACACCCTCCTCATCATAGAAGGGGGCCTGTTGTCTCCTGGCACTTTCCAAATCCAAGTCGACCTTGGTGCGCACAAAGTAAAACTTTTTTCCCAGCTGCTTAATTGCTTTTGCCAGGAGAATATCATTCTGGCCTAAACGGCGGCTGCTGACAATAATGAAGAAGTCATAGCGGTCAAAGTTTACCTGCTGGAGGTACGTATCAGCTGTGAATTGATTTGTGCCAATTCCTGGGAGATCCCATATTGTTACACTGGGAAGTTTAGGGTGCTGGTAAGGGACTACCTCCATAGTGGTCTCACGGACTCCAGTTTGTGCAGCACCTACTTCATGATCGCCAAGACCTCGAAGGGCATTGACCAGGGCAGATTTCCCAGCACCCGTTACTCCCGAAATGGCGATGTCAAGCTTGATCTTATCTGGTGTTTCCAGCAAAATGCTAAGGACATCTGCCATTCTGTTGTTTTCCAGAAACTCAGCCATGGTTGTGGAGGTCTCACCTGAAAGAACACAACGGAGGGGCATTTCATTTTCATAGAATCACAGGTGCCAAAACAGTGCAGTGGAGATGCCTGCCTGGTGTCAACCACACTAAAACAGCAATGCACACAAGTGCAAAAACATTAAGAGAAATCAGCTGCAACCTTCCAACAGCTTGACCTCACCCACAAAGGTGCTCTCCATCGCCTCCAGAGACAGACAGAGGCCAGCAATACAATACTGGCATCAGATATTGATATGTCATTGAAATAAACAGTGTAGCATTTTCTCTGCAGGACGGAAAAACTGGGCAGTTTCAAGATACAGTGGTACCTCGGGTTACATACGCTTCAGGTTACAGACTCCGCTAACCCAGAAATAGTGCTTCAGGTTAAGAACTTTGCTTCAGGATGAGAACAGAAATCGTGCTCCAGCGATGCGGCAACAGCAGGAGACCCCATTAACTAAAGTGGTGCTTCAGGTTAAGAACAGTTTCAGGTTAAGTACAGACCTCCGGAACGAATTAAGCACTTAATCCGAGGTACCACTGTAGTCTGTTTAAAAAAAGGTACCAGTTTGTGCAAGGTTTGGAACTGCCAGCATCAACGCCTTTTTAACAAACCACAACCTTTTTGGGCTTGCCTGGATGTTGGTTCTCAGGGCACGGAAGTGAGACTCTGGAAACCTCGCCAGTAATGCTGGCCTAATCACTCTGGAAACTGCATCACACCAAGCATCGAACCACTGCTCCATCGAGCTGAGTATTGTCAGCACTGACCGGCAGCGGCCCTCCAGCTTTTCAAAAAAAAAAGACATTCCCAGGATGCCTGGGAATAAATCTGATACGGTTTGCGTGCAATGCGTGTGCTTCGCCGCTAAGCTGCAGCCTTTCTCCCCTTTTGCAGATGGTTGGAAGAAGCAGAAATACGGGAGAGGAGGAAGAAACCAGAATCACGAAAGCAGCAGCAGCAGCTACAGGACTGCTTTTAGCAAGGAGGGAGGCTAAAGCCAGCTGCAGGTGCGCGCGCGTGTTTTGGGGGGCTTCTAAGTGGGGACCCCGCAAACTTTGACACGCACTCTTTCTCCCTTGCACTATTTCCCCCTCCCCTGCCCCGCTACAAGCTCCAGGAAGGTGGGTGGCTGTTGCCACAGCTTAAAGGGCTTGGAAGGGGGTTTGAGCTCACCTTCCGTTCCCTGCAAAGCGGCTGGAGTCTTCCTCGAGAGTAGGCATCCGCTTTGGTGCCGTAGCAGCAACGCACAACAACCCTGACGCCTGCCTACAATTCTCCGGGACCCCTTGGAAGTAAAAGTGAAAGAAACCTTCAGTCTGCCCACACCCAAACTCAAGTCTCTGTGCCTGGTGCCACCTTGTGGCCCTAATTTTTACGTACACCATGGGAAGGTTTAAAGGTTACCCAGCTAAGTATAAACTGACATGGTGAGAATTTTTGTATAGCTCATTTTCTCTACATGCTTTACGTTTCTTCTTTATGACTACTGCTGTAATAAATAATATTTCATAGAAAATATTGCATTACATTCTTCATTAAATTATCTTTCCGTTGATATATAATTTTATGGTATTGCTCAAAAAAAGAAAAGGGAAAAAAGTGTTGTTATGAGCCATCATTGCCAAAACCAGATGACACCTGACTGGCTCTCTAAACACTCCTTTTTCTGATTATTTGGCAGTATCTTTTGATAGAATACAGATAACTGAACAAACCTTGTTGCATTACATTCTTCATTAAATTATCTTTCCATTGATATGTAACTTTATGGTATTACTCCAAAAGAAAGTGGTGTTATGAGCCATCAAACCTTGGAAATGCACTTTTCCCAAAAGGTTTCCACAGTGTTGGCCACTAGTGTGGTTCTCTCTGTCACACAGACACATTCTACATACTGTGTAGAATCATAGAATTGGAGAGCTGGAAGGGACCCCGAGGGTCATCTAGTCAAACCTCCCTGCAGGGCAGGAATCTTTTGCGCAACGTGGGACTTGAACCCACCACCCTAAGATGAAGAGTCTCATGCTCTGCCGACTGAGTTATCCCAGCTTTAAATGTTTGCTGTGAATGCACCTATGCCTGCCTTCCTGACAGAGGAGAACTCATTGTCCGCTCCTCAGTTGCTGGCTCTGATGGGCAGGTATTGCTGTACTGGTTTCTGCAACGCGCTATGGCCTGGTGCAAGACAACGCAGGGCTCCTGCACCTTGAATAGCGGCACAGGAGAGGGAATTTCGGTTTGTCTGCCGCAATTTCCTCTTCTGCACAACCGTTAAAAGGTGCGTGAAAGCTGTGCCTTTCCCTTTCCTTTATACTTTCTTTGCACCTGGCTAGTCTACTGGGACAGCCGACTCCAGTGGGTAAGAGATTCTGTAGATTCTGAGACTAGGATCTACTATTAGATCTCTGGTTGGTTTGAATTTCCTGCTGCAGATTGTTTTTACAACGGCAGCAACAAAGCAGCATGTTGCACGCTGCTGAATAAAAATAGTGAGGGTGAGCAGAAGTGTGTGTCTGTGGTACGGGTGTAAGAAATAGTTCAGTTCAGTTCTGGCACTCCGAACAAGTTTATGGGCTGAGAAATAATTAATTTTAAGGGTATGCCTTTCGCCTCAGGCTCTACTTGCTGCATTTCAGGCTTTGTAGAGATTGGAAGAATCAACTGAAAATGAAAGAAAGCCATCAGGAAAAAGATCTTTGGCAAGCATTTAAATCACAGGTAGGCAAACTAAGGCCCGGGGGCCGGATCCGGCTCAATTGCCTTCTCAATCCGTCCTTTTAACGGTCCGGGAATCAGAGTGTTTTTCCATGAGTAGAATGTGTGCTTTTATTTAAAATGCATCTCTGGGTTATTTGTGGGGCATAGGAATTCATTCATCCCCCCCCCAAAAAAATATAGTCCATCCCCCCACAAGGTCTGAGGGACAGTGAACTGTTGAAAAAGTTTGCTGACCCCTGATTTAAATCATGGATAGGCAAACTAAGGCCAGGGGGCCGGATCCAGCCCAATTGCCTTCTAAATCCGGGGGGTATGTTCAGCAGCTTAAAAATGTTCTATGTACTGTATAATGAATAGTGTTTTTAGTTGCTTTTAAAATTGCGATGTTTTTAATTGCATTGTGCTGTTTGCCATCTTGTAGCATGGCCTGCCTGGGCTCCTTCAGGGGGAAAGGCAGGTTAAAAACCAAACTGATAAATAACAACAGAAGCACTCTTCTTTAAGCATAGAGAATCTTATTAACTGCCCCGAGATCTTCAAATGAAGGGCTTTATATAAAATTAATAAATCATAATAATCCATAATGCTCCTGTACAGATGCCCAGACAAGGGCTAAGGCCACAGCACTCCTCCCAAGGCAATCTGGGTGGGGTAGTACCTATTTGATATATGTCATGGGACTCTCCACCACCAGATAAACCTCTTGGTGAATCAACCAGCCTGGTTGATACGAGTTATACGCAATGCCTAAGTCAAAGCTCCTTACATCTTTAATCAATGAAGTTGTGGCCTAATTTGAACCAAAAATAATGTCATGAGTGGTCTGATACACTGCCTGGGAATGCAATTAATATCTTAGCCCATTCTTGCTGGATGCAGTTTGACGCTTCTTAAAATGTTGGTAACTTGACTTTGGCCCAATTTTGAGTTTGGACCTCTGAGCACTTTGATTGGCAGGTCTGTAGAAACAGCAGGGAAGGACTGTGGCTCAGCAACAGAGCTCCATGCAGAACAAACCGGGCTCATTCCCAGCATCCCCATACAGTGGTACCTCGGGTGAAGAACTTAATTCGTTCTGGAGGTCCGTTCTTAACCTGAAGCTGTTCTTAACCTGAGGTACCACTTTAGCTAATGGGGCCTCCCGCTGCCACCGCACCACTGCCGCACGATTTCTGTTCTCATCCTGAAGCAAAGTTCTTAACCCGAGGTACTATTTCTGGGTTAGTGGAGTCTGTAACCTGAAGCGTCTGTAACCCGGGGTACCACTGTATAGGGCTGGCAGAGAACTCTTTCTGAAACCTGGAGAGACATTGCCCATTAAACAGTGAATTAGATTGTTTGACTCAGTAGAAGGCAGAGTCCTATGTTCTTAGGCAGACAAAGATAGGATCTCAGTTTTTTCAACTTTTATTAACTTTCACTCAATACAACAGAGAAGAAGGCAAATACCCCTGAAAGGCCGAAATGAAAACAAGAGGCAAAGGGGGAAGAGAGGAGTATTTCTTCATTGCTGAGATGCTGCAAAAGAGACATTATAAGAGAAGTTTCATCAGCAGGAGAACCAGGAGGGGATATGCTAACGAGGGAGCAGCCCTGATGGCTTGAGAGGTCTTGGCCTGGGAACAGGTCACATTTCTCATATTAGGAAAGGCAGAAAGCGGTCTGTTCATTGATTGTAGTGTCTGGCAGCCAGATTCAGAAATGCAGCCCTTCATGGTGCTATTTACGACGTTCGTGTCTGCAAGGGAAATCAAAGGCGAGTGGTCAGAGGAGTCAGGAACTAGTGCACACACACAAACCCATCCGCTCAGTTTAAAAAAATACCTATCCACGGTGGGACACATATATTTTATCCATCATGGCTGACCTCAAGCTGATATATAGTGTTCTCGAAGCTACCAGCATGAGTTTGACCAAACTGCGGGAGGCAGTGGAAGACAGAAGTGCCTTGTGTGCTCTGGTCTATGGGGTCATGAAGAGTCGGACACGACTAAACTACTAAACAACAAACAACAAATAAATTGAATACAAGGAATGAAATGTGAATCAGAAATATGTAATATCAAGCAGCAATGGGGGAAAGTAGGGACACATTGAGGACGAAGAGTGAGAAGTAAACTTTTGGGGAGAAATTATATTAAATTTGGTGTAATTTGGCATTGATTTGTTGAAATTTTGGGAAACTAATAAATATTATTTGGCAAACAGAAATACAAAAAAGGGAACATCAACTGCAAATAGCCTAAGGATAGCAAAGAGGAGGTTTCAAGGAAATACCCAGTTTGTCAGAAAGATGGTTTGTCAGACCATCTAAGCTCTTGCCATGGTACAGTCTGTTTGAATTGGAACAGGTTCCCCTGACAATACAGAGCAAGACTGAAAGAGCCCAACCAACTGTTCTGCTTTCTAACCAAAATGGTTGCTGTGACTGGACTTGAAAGTTACCTGCCTTGAGCTACTAGACCGGAGGGGGCAGGGGGACCTCTGTCCCACTGGCCAATTTTGGCCTCCCAGGCACATGAGGGCATTTCCCTCAAGCCACACCCACTTGCCAAGACATCACTCATGACATCAGTTGATGGACAGAAGGGTGGGGCTCAATTCTGCACCTGCTGCGGGTGCTTCCAGGCTGGTGTTTATTGTGGGCGTATTTTGCAACATGTTGTTGGCACACTAATAGGAAGTAAGTGGTGGGTTTCTAGGGCTACCACGTTATTCCTGTCTGGAGGGGATTTAGCCCCCAATGAAAGCAGGACAAAAATAAACATTTGTGGTAGGAAAAGTTATGGGATTTCAGCAGGATATGCACTGATTCAAAATGAAGCAGTGTGACTGTCCCAGAACCTTTGCAGCAGCAGTCTTGAAAGGGAGAATCGTGTGTCATCACCCTGATAGCATCCTGAGTACAAATCATCCTGAACACACAATCAAAAGACGATGGGATAAATCATTCTAGCTCATTATTGTCCGCTACTCTGACTGGCAGTGGCCCTCCAGTGTCTCGGGGAAGATCTTTTCCATCTATGGCCTTTAACTGGAGGTGCCAGTGATTCAGCTTGGGGGTTTTTGCAAGGAAAGTATGCTAGAAGCAACATTAACTACATCCATGCATTTAAGGTGCACATTTTTCTTGGGTAAATAGCAGCCACAAGAAAGTCTGAGGGGACAAGGGGATAAAGGGGGCGGGGTTGGGGGAAAATTAACTCTTTCTCTCCCTGCCTCAGTCTCCACAAAAGTCACCTCTCTGAAGATGCTGCTTGCATCTCAGGAAAAGCTAGTGTTGGTGCAGCCATGTTTAGCATAGCCCTGAGCTACAATTCTTTCCCACTGATACTGAAAATCAATCCACATCCCATAGGAAGAAGAAAAACTGAAATGGACTGCAGCATCAGAAATCAGAATTAGCAATACCTGTAACCGTGATAAAACCTATGCAGAAAGAATTCCCTCCAGTACAATAGACATATTCCTCAGGGCATTGCTCATTTTTAGAATAGCAGGATGGGCAAAACTTTCCATTGACATCGGGGGGCATTCTTGGCACTGGAACATAAAAGCAATCAAGTAAATTAAGGAGAGACAGTGTGGTGCAGATTAATTTAGACAAAGTATTCCGAGTTCTTACCCCCCACTTGTGATCCCCTGCCCCCAGCAGTGCAGAAGCAGAAGCTTCCTAACCCTTTTTGATGCATGCTGTGTCTGCCTAGAAAAGTAGAAAGTGATTACTTCTTTCCTCATGGTGTTGGGCTAAAATGACGCAGCATAATAATAATAATAATAATAATAATAATAATAATTTATACCCCACCCATCTGGCTGGGTTTCCCCAGCCACTTCGGGCGGCTCCCAACAGAATATTAAAAACACCAAACATTAAAAACTTCCCTAAACAGAGCTGTCTTCAGATGTCTTCTAAAAGTCAGATAGTTGTATATTTCCTTGACATCTGGTGGGAGGGCGTTCCACAGGGCAGGTGCCACTACCGAGAAGGCCCTCTGCCTGGTTCCCTGTAGCTTCACTTCTCACAGTGAGGGAACTGCCAGAAGGTCCACAGAGCTGGATGTCAGTGTCCGGGCTGAACGATGGGGGTGGAGACGCTCCTTCAGGTATACTGGGCCAAGGCCATTTAGAGCTTTAAAGATCAGCACCAACACTTTGAATTGTGCTTGGAAACATTCTGGGAGCCAATGTAGGTCCTTCAGGAATGGTGTTACATGGCCCCGGCGGCCACTCCCAGTCAGCAGTCTAGCTGCTGCATTCTGGATTAATTGTAGTTTCCGGGTCACCTTCAAAGGTAGCCCCACGTAGAGCGCATTGCAGTAGTCCAAGCAGGACATAGCTAGACCATGCACCACTCTGGCAAGACTGCGTACCAGATGGAGCTGGGAGACAGCTGCCCTGGACACAGAATTCACCTGCGCCTCCATGGACAGCTGTGAGTCTAAATTGACTCCCAGGCTGTGCACCTTGTCCTTCAGGGGCACAGTTACCCCATTCAAGACCAGGGAGTCCTCCACACCTGCCCTGCTGAATTCCTTCATGTGCCTGAAGGGCACATCCATTGTTCTCCACACATCCATCTTTTGCCAGTTACGCTCCTTGTCAGACTTCTGGTCTGGGCAGAATGCCGGAAGAATGACCTGAGCTCTACAGAAAGGTTTGCTTTAGGAGCAAACATACCTAGGATCCGTTTGTAGCAAAGTTCTCTCAGGGCAGAAATCAGCAGGTTGCATACGCTACTAGTCCACTGAGATCCAATGGGGAAGCCCCAGGGGTGGTTTTCCAGGCAGCAAAGGAAGCTTCCAGGCTGAGCCTGATGCCTGGGAAACTGATCCTGCCCGCTCGCTCAACTGCAAATTGCGAGGGGGCATGGGGGCCGACCACCAAGAGTGGGCTCAGCCCACCCCTCTAGTATATGCGGCACTGCCCCATCCTGCTCTGCCACCCGCTACCGAGCACAGGCAAATGCCCAATTGGCCTGCAACTGCACAAACATGCATGGTGCCAAACCCATACTTTAAAAATGGCAAAAACCTCCTTAAAAGAGCCCAGGAAGGGCAAAAAAGCACAAAAACAGAGCCTAGCAACCCAACAAGCCTTTGCAAGTGCAATCCCAGGAGCCCTTGACCGACCATTGAGGCCTGTGGAGGTTTGGAGGGAGTGAATGTCGTGGAGTTTGGCATTGGTAAGTGCTGTTGGTTTTAAAGGGTTTCCAGAGGTTTGGAGGTGGTTTGGGGGCTTTTCCAATGGTGTTTCAAATATACTCGATTTCACATAAATGCACGGAGCCTCAGAACATAACCCCTGTGCAAATTGGGAGTTGCCTTGTAAATTAATACCTACATTCAGGGGAATCTGGCGAACAATTCTCCTTTGAGCAGCAGACAGTGCTTTCCCTGATGTGTCTATGCTGTCCAAGATTGATCTCGAACCATACTTTGCAGAGGTCAGGGGAAATGCAGCCCTTCACTACTTTTGTAACTGTGGTGTTATCTGCAGAAAACAAGAAAGGAGGGTACATTTAGAAGGCGTAAGGAGATGCCTGCAGAATCCTCGTGAGTTATGCGTCAAATGGGCATGCACGGCAGGCGATGAAGATGCACAAAGCATACACAAGCTAACCCTTTTCACTTCAAGGGCGGCATGACAGAACTGGGCAGAAAGTGAAAACCAGGTAAGGAACAAAACTGGGCGGGGTAAATCCCAGAGCCCCAAAGGAGATTAAGTGTGAGAATCTCACCCTTCCTTAGTATGCAGTATGCTATTCTATAAGGCTTGAAATACTGAGTCCCCACCCCAATACGCATTTATAGACAGGAAAATGGAGGCACAATGAGTTATATAATGAGAAGAGACACTATTTCTCTTGGGCAGTAGAGGCCCAGCCAATACACCCTGAGCTAAGGATTGGGCTGTCCTTCTGAGAACGAGGGTAAAACCCAACATATGGCTTTGAAGGCCATGACCCTACTTGCTTTCTCCACACTTCACACACAAGGATGAGACAGTTGCTCAGTAGCAGGGCTAATGTCCTGCACACAGAAGGCAAGAGATTCTCTCTCTCATTCGAGGATGTGAGCAGCCCTCCAGGTTGGGAAGGACCAATGTTGCCAGTGGATTCATAAGTTTTGCACAAAACTGCAGTCTATTCACTCCTACGGTCCACCTTTTGGGCGTTCTGCCAAAGTCATGTAACACACATCATCAGCAGAAGGGCAAGATTCCTTTGCGCCAGTGCAGAATGTTTGTCCACGGCAAACTACACAGTCCAAAGAGGCACCTGGGGAAAGGGAAGAGAAGACAATTGCATGAATGATACAGGGTGGGTAAAATTCAAAGCTGTCAACCAGAGTAGAGGGTTGATATGGCTGCTCCTCTACTTTTGTTTTTGTATTTATTTTTAAACCACTCAGAACTCTTTCTGGTATCCTTCTTACTGCATATTCTAGATGACTTGTACTCAACAGTGATACTAGGGCAGTCATACACATTTCAGTGCTGTTTAAGCCTGCAAACGTTTCTGGGCGGTCACATTGCATCATTTCCAATCAGGGTATTCCCCCCCCCAAAAAAAAAATTCTGCTCTACACAACAATAATGCAATAGCATTGGGGAAGCTCTCCAGAACAAACTAAAGCAGAGCATATCCACCAGCAATACACTGCTATTGTATTAATGACATTATTGCAGAATATACCCACAACAAAACAGGGTCTCCGAAACCTTGTGACTATAAGCAAGGCTCTGTGCGCTTCATATACTCCTTATTTATTTTAAAAATGAACCTGTATGCCAGATAAAGGAGCAAATTTACATTAAGTACATTTTTGCCCTCCTGTGTTTCTGTGGAATCAGAGCACGCACACAGACCCTGTTCATGCATTGCTCTTGTATACAACAGTTCGTAGATAGCAGATAGGATTGGGCCCGTACTTTTAGCCTTGCCCATGACATTGCATCTTACCATAAGCATGTGTTGGGTGTCTGCCGGGTGTACCCAGGCAACCCCTAATGTTTTAAAAAACCAGTGACCAAGAGAAGCAGACAGAGAGAGGCACAGGCAGAATAAAAAGGCTAGAATGGATCCTCAGCTTCTGTCTGCATCTCTCTCTGGAAGTGGCAATGGGGTGATTGGCTCCAGCGGTGGCAGTAAAGGAGGAGGAGGACCTGGTTTTTTTTAGTTTTTTAAGTTTAGCGCTTTTTTTTTTGCTATTTATTTTGCGTTTTTGTTTTTGAGGCTTTTTTGAAAATGCCGATTAATTTTCCTGAGGATGAAAAAAATAATCTCAAACTCATGCAGAAATATGGAGAACTAAATTTAAATTGGAAAAATGATGAGCTGAGAGAGAAAAAATGAAGTTGACAGATTCAGCCATCCCTACTGGATAGTCATGTAAATAAATAGACACCAAGTCATACCAGCTTGGGTGTAATTCATTGTTTTGCAGTTGATGGCCTGGGATTATGACAGTTGCAGTCCAGGGCCTCTAGGCTGAAGAACACAGATTTCCTAATGAAATAAATCTCCCACTCTGATACCATTAGGAGCTTCCGGCTGCCCCTTACCTGTAGTTAGCAGAGAGAAGAAGAAAATTCCCAGAAGAGCCTGCATGGCGATGGTTCAAAAGCTCCTTCAATGAAGCAAATGTTATGACTCAAAGTATCTGCTAAAACATTCACGGCAGCAAGATAAATAAAAATATAAGACTTGTTGCCCAGCAGGAAATTCATTACCACAAGCTGAAAACATGAATTCCAGGTAGAGGTGACCTATCCTTTGCCCGAAGAGTCATGTTGACAATTGAGCAAGCAGTTGAGGTCTGGTTTTTGCAAGGTCCCTGTCTTCCTGAAGACACAGTCCAGCTGTACAGCTGTACAGTGGTACCTTGGTTCTCAAACACCTTGGTACTCAAATGCCTTGGTACGCAAATGCCGAAAACCCGGAAGTAAGTGTTCCGGTTTTCGAATGTTTTTCGGAAGCCAAACGTCTGATGCAGCTGTCGGCGATTGTTTCCAGGGCACCTTCGCCAATCAGAAGCTGCGCCTTGGTTTTGGAACATTTCAGAAGTCAAACCGACTTCTGGAATGATTAAGTTTGGTACTCCCCCCCTTCCCCCCCTCTTTTTTGCGTTTTTGTTTTTGAGGCTTTTTCGACTGTCTTGTTTTTAATTGATTGCACGTGAGCCACTCTGGGAGCCTTTTTGGCATAAGGGCCATAAAGTAAGCCAAAAAGGAGGTAGCTGGGGTTATTGGTTTGTTTTGGTTCTTACTTTTATTATGCATTTGGGGGTTTTTATAGAATTTTTTTGTTGCAAATCACCCTGAGATCTATGGATGGACAGTTAATAATAATAATAATAATAATAATCAGTGCTTTTTCTGGAGGTACGCAAGAGTATGCATACCCCTAAACATTTTGTAAATCTTTGTACTTTTGTTCATGTACTGTATTTATTTCCCCCCGATTTGAACTATAAAATGGTGATTTTCTTGAGTCAATATGAGAGTATCCCTAAGCATTTTTTAAAGAGGAAAAAAGCACTGATAACAACAACAACAATCCAACTTCCCACTGTGGCCCAAACAGATGCCTTTACACAACCAGGAGATAGATAGATTGATAGATAGATATGATATAAACATCCATGAGCCACTTTCTGTTCCATTTCTGTTCCACCCAGAGAACCTCTCAACCACTGTTCCTAGTGACCAGCGATACCTTCGCCTCTGCCAATTGATATTTATCCTCTTAAAACTGCCAAGCTGGTGGCCATAGGCAAACACCAAGATACATAACACGGAAGGCAGGGGGGAGGAGAATACGGCCAGATCCTTCCTTGTAAAGCTACAGCCCCACACAAGCTATCCCGCAGCCCATTAAAATCCAAATTGTTAGGCAACCCTGCATTAAATTCCAAATTGTTAGGCAATCCTACAGCAGGCCTTTGCCCCGCTGGAGTCTGATGAGATATCTCTTATCTCAGGGCAAAGGGAGCTTAGGGGCTGGGGCAACCCCGTTTGGGTGGGTGGGGGAATAAGTCATTTATTATTATTGTTATTATTGTTGTTATTATTATTATTATTATTATTATTATTATTATTATGAAACTGGCAGGCCTTGGATTCATTCATTGTTTTGTAAGGTGTATATGTACTGCTTGGAAAAAAATAAAAACCTTCAAAGCGGATCAGAGCAGGAATGCAGGCTGAGGCCTAGTCCTATCCAGGCTAAGAGCCTTTGCCACCCCCACCCAGCCCTCTCCCCACCCCGGCTTCTTCTTCTCCCTACAAAATTGGGGAAGGGGCCTCTTCTTTTTGGCCTCTGAGTAACAAACCTCTCCAAACAGACTCCCAGCCGCCAAGCGTCTCCGTTTTTGGACCCACCGTAAATGCAAAGCGCTACAGAACCGCTATGGAACTGTCATGGCTCCCCACCCACCCCGGCCTAAGGATCCTGGGAACCAGTGCCGGATTTACGTATAAGATAAACAAGTTATAGCTTAGGGCCCCACTCTCTTGGGGGGGCCAAAAAAATTAAAGGAGGAAAAAAACTGGATGTACGTTTCCAAAATATAAGATAAAACAAATAAAACCTACATACAGCAACAGTCTTTTCTGTTGTGTAGGCTCCTATGATGTAAGTTATGGGCCCCACCTGCTAGCCTGCTCCCTAAAATATCACTGGTTTGCTCATTTCTATATCAATTACTTTGATAAAATGCATATTTTGTTATGTGCAAATGGCTTTAGATACCTATTAGGTCCATAAATTACCATATAGCATATATTCAGCACACAAAAACAGTGATAATTTGTTGTTGACAAAGGAAAGCTGGACATATAAAGGGCCCCATTACCTTCAGTAGTTTAGGGCCTCATCAAACCTTAAACCTGGCCCCGCTGGGAACTATAGTTTTGTAGCCTTATGAGGCTTTGCCCTCGGGTGGGAAAAATATTGCGCCTGGGAAAGGGAGTGGGAGTCAACAGACACTCAAGGAATAGTTTCGGAGAAAATGCTTTTTTTTCTACCATCCATGAACTGGTAGAAGGAGCAAGTGTGATAAGTCACAAAAAGCATGCACGAGTTCACAATCATGTGCACAAGCATATATACCCCTTTCCAGTTCCCTCCTCCTTTCTCCTCCCTCAGGAGTCCTGCCCCATGATGTGTTCCCCTGAGCATGTACAGAAAGCTGTCTTGGGACTCTTGGCAGGAAAGGGGTTTCAGAGTGTTCAGATATGTTTCAATCTCTTGTTCTGGCATGGTTCCCGGACAGAAAGCAAGTTGCAATGTGGTTCTTTAGCAAGGCCAGAAGGCATGAGAAAGGCCTGAGAAACAATGGACTGTGTTCCCTGCCTTTGTTGCAATCTTTTTAGTTACAGCAAGCGGAATGTTTCTGATGCTTAGCTAATGCCTTTTAGCTGCTGAGAAAAATGATTTTGGAAAGCTCTGAGAAGCTTTGAGCCTGCTTTGGTGGGGGGTGACTTCGGGCCTAGGTGAGGTCACCTGTCCTCACCTTCCTTCATTCCCCCCTCTTAATCTTTGGACAGCCTTTTTCTTAAAAAGGCTTGTCCCAGGAAGGCACAGGCTGCTCGTCCCAAGAAGGTACAGGCTGGTATACTTGGGCCAGCACTGGGGGCGAAGCATCCGTGCAGATACCCCCCCCCCCCTTCTGAAGCCCACATTGCAGCCAGAAAAAGTTCCTGGCGTGGACTCAGGTGTAACGACTTGGGCTGGGAAGGTACGATTGCAGATTGTCACTGGCGCTCTTTGATTTATCGACACAAAGCCAGCCAGTAATATGGTGAACCTAGCCTTATCTGTGTCATTCGTGCACAGGGTTATTACCAAGTTGGTGCTGTGGTTCAAGGGGGGCTTTAGTTAAGTTCTGGAGGCTCTGAGTGGAGCTCTCCCAGGTGGCAAGATAATGAAATGGGCTGGGGCATAATTTCCCTGATTAAACGGCCCACACAAATACCCTCCTCTGCAGGGGTGGTGCAAGGCTACCCAGGGGCCCTCAACCTTCTATAAAGTTCAGTTATGCAAAAGGAAAGAAAAGAAAATGAGAAAATGTCCTCTTTCAATCCATGCTGGATTCTTGAGCTGTGCAAAAATGCCAGCGTGATGCAGGAAGGCAGGGTGGTCATCTCACGGGCGTCGGGTCGTCTGGTGGGCGTTGGGCATCTTGGGTCTCTTCCAACAAGGCTGGAGCGATGCCTGGGCGTCTGGGTCCTCTTCACCTGATTCATAGGGATGCAGAGGCTCGACCAAGGCACAAGGCGTTCTGGCAAAAGCTCACCTGTTAAGAGAAGAGATAACAAAGACGGCAGCGATTGCACAGAACAAACTGATAGATAACATTTGCACATAAGGTATAGTAACTCAAAGGGGATAGCATGGCAAGAAACTTCGCAAGGGGTTAACCGTTCTGTTCCTTGGGTTAAGTTTTTGCCAGGTGAGATTTTTTAAAAGTCTCATTCGTGTGCTCTAAGTTCCAAACCTTCTATAAAGTTCAGTTATGCAAAAGGAAAGGAAAGAAAATGAGAAAATGTCCTGTATCAATCCCTTATGCTTTTCAGGTTTATACATTTCATTAATTTTACAGTCATTTTAACATTTCAAAACTTCACTTCCTTCCCCCTCTTTCTGCGGCTCCTTAAATTTATTTTTAATATCTTCTGCATATCCATGTTAACTTAATTTGCTCATTTATTCATCCGCTTTGAATATATACTTCTATGAAACTGCAGGTTATTGCAACAATCCTGCCAATGCTCTTACCTGTTTACAATTTATCTGTAAACATTCAATAAGCCATTCCCATTCTTTTATAAAATGTTTGTTATCTTGATTACTTATTCTTCTGGTAAGTTTCACCATTTGTGCATATTCTGCATAAGTTTTTGGATCCATTCTTCCTTTGCTGGGACTTCTGCTTCTTTCCATTTTGGGGCGAGTAACATTCTTGTCGCTGTAGTAGCATACATGAATACGTTTCTATACAGCTTAGGTAGTTCTGTCCCTGTAATTCCCAAAAGAAAAGCTTCTGGCTGTTTTACAAACGTTATTTTAAACATCACTTTCGATTCATTATATATCATTTCCCAGTAAGCTTTAACCTTAATACAAGACCACCACATATGATAAAAATAATCTTATTTCTCTGTACATTTCCAACACTTATTTGATTTAGATTTATACATTTTTGCCAATTTACTCGGAGTTAGATACCATCAATATATCATTTTCATATCCTGGGAACTATAGTTTAAGGGTGCTAGGAGTTGTTAGGGGTGGCTGCAAACTCCCCTGACAGAGCTACAATTCCCCAGGTGGTTTGAACAGATGGTCCCCGCCCCATTGCCTGACTTCCCCCCTCCCCAAAAAAACCCCTCTTCTTAAAGAAGCATCTAAAAAGGCTCTTTCCCCAGCTTCAGGTATCTTGCACCCTGCAATCAGCAGGCAAGGTCCTTGGAGCCAAGTCCTAGGGGCTGAAGTCACTTCAGCTCCCCAATAAAATATTTGAGGGGGCTGCCCCACCAAAATTTATGGGCATTGCCATTCAAATGGTGTGCATGCACCAGGGGTTACCCAGGTCCCCCCAATATTTTATTCAAGTTGGCACCCCTGGAGGACAGGTGAGCCAGTGGCCGTTGACCTATGGCGGGGCCTTTGCAGTGGCATTTCCCTGGTGAAGTTCATCTGCCTCCCTAGTTAATCAACTTTTAGGAGGAAGTTAGAAACATCCCTGCTTTAGACACACATGCTTACAGCTCCCATTTACCCTTTTCATATCTCTTGAGTTGTTGCATAACATACCCTCCAACATTTCTCTGATGAAAATGGGGACATCCTATTCCATCATCTTCATCATTTTATTATTTATACCCTGCCCATCTGACTGGGTTGCCACAGCCACTCTGGGCGGATTCCAACATATATAAAAACAGAATAAAACTTTTAAAAAACCTTCCTACACAGGGCAGCCTTCAGATGTCTTCTAAACGTTGTATAGTTACTTATCCCCTTGGCTTGGGGGTCGCATTACTCCATACGCTCAAACATTTCTCCGATGAAAATAGGGACGTCCTAAGGAGAAGTGGGACATTCCGGGATCAAATCAGAAACCAGGACAGCTTCTGTAAATCCAGGACCGTCCCTGGAAAATAGGGACACTCAGAGGGTCTCTTATAAATATGCTGACATTTTTCAGTTGTACATTTGAAGGCTATACATTGAAAGTAAAAAAATAATGGAGGTTAAAATATAGTGTATTATTACTGCTGACAATGACTAATAAAGATACCGGTAATTCATTTCTGAGTGTGCTAGGGGACACACTAATTTCACAGGCATTCAATGGGGAAAAAGACAGTGTTCCTGGCAACGTGGAAATCAATGGTTGAATGTTTTTAGAATGCTTTAAAATGTTTTATCTCAATATGTTTGCCATCCTGGGCTCCTTCAAAATGAAGCATGGGATATAGATTGCATAAACTACTATTATTACTACTAATAATAATATCATCCATTGATTGCCTTTTCCTCCACAAATTTGTGAAAATTTATTTGTGTACCACCTATTAGTGGTACACCCTCAGTGAGTGCAAAATTGGCCATGGTAAGGACATTTTCAGAAACATCCCTGCTGTGTACAAATATCATTTCCATTTATTAATTTACCTGACCCTCCAAGCATTCATTTTCTTTTTTATATAACTTTCTCATTTTTACATCCTTAAGATATCAAGGACTTCCTTTCTTCTCTCTCCATGGTTCATTTTGCATATCATACTGTAAATCCCTGCATATTTTACAAAAACTATACCATTCAGTTTTCTATTATTACATCCATCAAAACTTATTTACACTGTTGAATTTATGTTAATGCTGCCAGCGTTTTCATGTACACAGTTATTTCCCATATATTCAACAAACATTTTCCAATCTTCTCTAAATGTATGTTCTTCTTGTTCTCTTATTCTATATGTTAAGTCTGCAAGCTGTGCATATTCTGTCAACTTAAGCTGCCATTCTTCTTTGGTTGGGACCTCGCTTGTTTTCCATTTTGGGGCTAACAGAACACAGGCTGCAGCAGTGCATACATAACCTTTTTTGACACCTGGGAATTTCAGTCTGAATTATCCCCAAAAGAATGGACTCTGGGGGTTTTTTTGGAAAGTACTTCTGAACATTTTTTCAATTCATTATGGATCATTTCCCAATACACTTTTACCCTTTTACAAGTCCACCACATATGAAAGAAGGTTCCACCAACCTCTTTGCATCCCGAGCACTTATCTGATTCAGTCTTATACATTTTAGCAAGCCTACTTGGAATTAAATACCATTCTCAAGCATTCATTTTCTAATCAGATAGAAGCACATCAAACAAGATTACTGCTTGAAAAGCTGCAGGATACATATGGATTGCGGCTAGCATCATGTGGCTTCAAACCCCAGCTGTGGGAGAATATCAAAGTGGGTAAGGTGTACACGGTCCAAGTTTCGGATGGATTGACAGAGATTACCTATTCTTTCTCTTACCTAAACACTGAGTGGCCTCCCCAAACTTGCCAGAATGCAGTAAAATGCCCTTCTTCATTTACTAACAAAGCTGTTTGCTCAAGCTATCATGGGAGCCAGATTATTAAGAGAGCTGAGACAGGTCTGACTTGTTCATGTGCTTTATTACCACTAACTTAACTCCAAACAAAGCTGTTCCTGGGTGGTGACCTCATCTATTACTTATTAAATTTATAGACCACCTTTCATCCGAAAATCACATAGTTGTTCACAACTTTAAAAGCTGTAGCTGGGCAGAGGTTCAACCCCCTTTCTGCTAGATTCCCCTAGATTCCAAGGGATGGAAAACTCTTTACCTAAGCTGGGGTTGCACAGGAAAGCAGGTCTCCCGACTGTGTGGGGTGCAGTTGGGTAGGGCATGCTGCAAGGGGCAGGACTGGATCAATACCATTTATGAAAGTATCACATTCTTAGTCCATCCTTCCTCCAAGCGTGTTCAGGGTTCCAAATATTGGGTTCAGGGGAGAAACTGGGGAATCAGCTCTGATCAACAGAAACAGACAAAAACTGAACCTTGTTTCTATTCCAGCATTCATTCATCTTCTCTCTCAGCAAAACATTGGATCTATTCCGTCAGCACTTTCTGAGCCCACCCTTCCCTCAAGAAGGTCAGGGCTGCTCCCAATGTCTCCAGATGTTGAAAGTAGGCAAATAATTATTTCACCTCTGATCCCTGGGCAGTGGATCTATCTGATCAGTGGATCAATAGAACAGGAAAATGGCACTGACTCATTCCCCCCCCCCCCAACTTTTATTTTATTTTATTTGTTTCACTCAGTAAAACATAGAGGAAGACAAATCCCTCTGAAACTCAAAAACAAGAGGCATCTCTCTTTAGCGGTGAAATGGTGCAAGAAGCTCATTACAAAAGAAGCTTCATCAGCAGGAGAGCCAGGAGAAGGAATCTGAATGGGAGGGGAAAGGAGAGAGGAGGAGGAGGAGGAGAAGAAGAAGTGGTGGCTGCCACGGCTGGGGTACACTGAACATTTTTAACATGATTAACATCATGAAAAATCCCTCCGTCAAATGTTTTTAAGTGGGTGCAGGTGCCTTCACGAGTGCAGCCCTTCCTGGAGCCGATTACGACATTCTCCTCTGTGCGTAAAAACAAAAAGATAAGGGGTCAGAAGATCCAGTAACTGATACACACACACACACCGAAAAATGCATCTAACCACGATATATAGCGTTACGTGCCACTCCAATCTCCACCAAGCATCTGCATGAGACTCTGGGGGTTCCAGGCGCTTTCCCAGGGTCATGTTTCCGTTGGGAATCAAGGCACAGTGAGGACTAGTGTCTTTAAAAAAGTATGGTTTATTTTACACATATTTGCACCTAAAGCCTTCCATTGAGGGAATGCAGAACATGAGGCCCCAGGAGTGTCCCTCATTGCCCCTCTAGTAACTTCAGTGAGCTTGGGTTCAAAGCAGCAGCCCGCCATGGCTCCAGAGTTCTCCCCTTTGTTTCCCTCCTTCCTCCAAGAACACCTTGCCAAACGCAACACCTCTCCTTCTGTCTGCCCCCTCTCCCCCCACACACACACACTGGGGAGACCTCTGTTTTTTTCAAAAGGGCAGCATTTTTCCTGTGTGACATCACACCCACATTACCCTGGCAACCTCCCTTGGTGGGCTATCAACACCTTCAGTCATGCTTAACATCTTCCATCCCAGGCGATACCTTGAAAAACAAGCTTAGCTTGCATTGTTGTTGCTATATCTCACCAGGGGAAAACTCCAAGCATTTAGTAATTTCTAGCACTCAGTAATTTCTAACATTCACTAACTTCTTAGAATTGCAGGTGCTTTTACACCCCCAAACTCTGGTGCCCCAAATCTGTAATGTTATTCCCCTCTTTAAAAAAGAGGCACTCTTACTGTAAGAAACCCAAGACACATCACCGTGAAGCAGCCTAATTTGCATGTTGGGTGGCACTGCAATATACCCTTCATTGGAGTGTTCTAACATGTTGACCATTTGAGAGGGCTATGAGCCCTTGCGCGTACCTCCCCAGCCAACCTCAACAAGTAAGCAAAGCAAACTAAAAGCCTGAGCAAAAAGCCTGTCACAGGGGAGCACAGGGATGCTGGTCCCCATCAGTCTTAGATTGGAAAGGTCTCTCTCCTTATTGAGAAAACATTAAAGAGCTGATTGATTGTAAACAGTCCTAGGTGCCAGACTTGCAGGGCTGAACCGCTGCTGTGCCAAATCCTTGAAGGAGAAGTTAGCTACCCAGCAAAGACCCTTCACTGCAAATTCTTATTGGCTAACGTCACTAACAAGTGGGCTCATTCTTCCTGGCTGAAATCACTACTAGGATAGCAGACCATGCTAACCTCCCAGGGAACCTCCCTGCCTTACTCATTGGTGCTCAGCATCTCTGCGACTGCTATGTACGTATCAAGAAGGCATGCATGTTAATTGCATTCATGCTGTTCGCATCAAATCAAGCGCTACTATCCAACAGCGCTGCTAAAAGGCATTTCACACAGCAGGAGTAGCAAAAGCTTAAAAGGGCCGTAGCAATAGAATCAGAAATACCTGAAAGTGTGACATAACTAACACAGTAAGTTTCAGATCCAATACATTCTGTGACTGCTGCAGAACAGTTGCCTTTGTTAGACGAGCAGCCTGGGCAAATCTTCCCATTGGCTCTGGTATTCCGTTCTGGAACTGAAAAGCAAAAGGAGTTTGAGAGGTTCAAGGGAACTTGGGTAAGTGCCGTTCTCCTTAGAAAAGATCCCTCCTCCATTACGGATGAAGTAGAGTTTTGTTTGTGCCACATTTTTAAGCAAAGCGGCCTAATTTGCACCCCCTGGACCCATGGTTCCCAACGTGTGGGCAATTTTATTTTTAAGGTCTAACTCTGAGAATGAGTTAGACCAAGTTAATGGCCTTTTAGCTTCCTCCACGTGAATAGGAGTTCACTTTTTGAATAACAAGAATTATATGTCATGGAGGGCGGGGGGACATTGGGATTTTAGAGATGCTTAGGTGGGGCATGGCCAAAAAAGGTTGGGAACCTTTAAAGAAGCTTTGTGAAGAAAAAAAAAGGAATATTGCAAGAATGCAAATAAGGTTATAAAGGTATTTTTAAAAGGCGATACTAAATTTGAGGAATACGTAGACAAAAATTTAAATACGGATGATTGTCAGAGAAGCTGAGGGAAGTTCAAAAGATGAAAACATGTTATTTTGGAAATTGTTTGATTGGAGATATTTGTGTAAAATTTAATAAAAATCTATTAAAAAAAAAAAGGTTGGGAACCACTGCCCAAGACCAATACAAAATTGAGCAAAGTTAGGAACCCCTGGAACCGCCTCGTTGCCTCCACAAGGCAGAGGGCTGAAGGATGTGCAATGGCTCTGGGAGCTTTCCAGGGCTCTCCTGTGACCTTCTCAGAACTCGGTAAGCAAGGAAAACCTGCTGGGTGTGCAGGTGGTGGTAGGAATAAATAAATGAAGAACAGGGAATAGTGGGTTTCCCTGCTCTTCATATATTTATTCGCCTCCCCCTGCCACCACTCCCAGTTTGCGTAAGGTTGTGGTAGCATAAGTAATCAGATCCTAAGCTGCGGGCCCCTTATAATCTGATTTGTACTTCTCCAAATTCTGTTGTAGAATTCTTGGCTCAAAACACATACCAAAAGGTATTTAAAAAATATAAATGGTATCTCAGGATAGAAATGTTGGTGTTTAGGTAAATTACGTATTTAATGCTAAAATGTGCACCAGAACCATATTTACGGTAAATATTTCTACAGGTTTTTTATTTTAAAATATCCATAGATTGATGCAGAAAGAGGACCGCCTAAACATATGAATAAGCACATGCAAGGGTACCATAGACCAGGAACAAAATTATGGGTCCATCTCTGAACTGAACTAAGGATGAGTAGATCAGCTTATTTCCGGTCCTTTACACTTTTGCATGTGTTTGTCACTTCTTGTTCCGTCCAGTTTCTGCAATAATTTCTAATTTTTTAAAAAACAAAAACCTATAGAACAAATTGCATTCTTGAGGTATTTAAATACACATTTAAAGGCATATTTCCTTCACACATACTATTGTTACCTTAACTTTTTGAAAGTCTTAAATTATTGTTGTTAATTTTTCTTATTTATAATTTTATTGAGGTGTCTTTTTTGTAAACGGTGGGGGGTTTTCATAATCAACTATTGTATAAATTTCAATAAATAAAAACATACAAATGAAAGATCTCAGCAGTGTCTGGAGCTGGAGCGAGGATCAGCAGAACAACAACTGGAAAGTTTTAATTTCAGTCAAAGGACACCTGGTGGCAAGCCACGATTTATCCCACGTGGAGAGGCTGCATCTCCTACCACACATCGCAAAAAAGACTTGAGATGTTGATGTTGATGATTATTATTATTATCCCACCCATCCGGCAGGGGTTTCCACAGCCACTCTGGGTGGCTCCCAACAGATTAAAAACAGAATAAAACATCAAATATTAAAAACTTCTCTAAACAGGGCTGTCTTCAAATGTCTTCTGAAAGTCAGATAGTTGTTTATTTCCTTGACATCTGGTGGGAGGGCGTTCCACAGGGCGGGTGCCACTACCGAGAAGACGCTGTGCCTGGTTCCCTGTAGCTTCTCTTTTCGCAGGGAGGGAACTGCCAGAAGGCCCTCGGCGCTGGACCTTAGTGTCCGGGCTGAACGATGGAGGTAGAGAAGCTCCTTCAGGTATACTGGGCTGAATCCGTTTAGGGCTTTAAAGGTCAGCACCAACACTTTGAATTGTGCTTAGAAACGTACTGGGAGCCAATGTAGCCCCCAAGGGCTCTTGCCTCCTAGGTCAAGCCCTACTGCAGCTTGTGCCCTCCAGAAGTTTTGGAACACAACTCCCATCATTTTTCACCATTGACCATGCTGGCTGGAGTTGAAAGGAGTTGCAATCCAAAGCTTCTCAAAGCCACAACCTTTGGAGAAGGCTGCCCTACAGGATGTGGGTACATCACGCTGCTCAGTACTGCCTGGCGAATCATCTACCTCTCAGTGGGTCACTGAAAATATTGTTCCAACCCTGGAAAATAATCTGTGTTTGTAACATAGATCCTTTCAAATTTTCAGAGATGTCGCTTCTTGCCCATGTACTGTAGTGACTCAGCAGTCCTTTCTCATTAGTATTTATTGTTTAGGCTGTCTGAGCCCTCCTTATATAACTGTGTGCAGGTGTGAGAGCCAGTCAGTCTTTCTTTCGTTTTCAAGCTACTCAAGTTCACTGCCTTCTCTCTGTAACTGTTTTTTTGAAGCTATGCACACAGCCAGGGATCTGGCTGAGGGCTTGTAACGACTATGCTTATTGAAATGCTTTGGTAAAGCGTATTTGCTCATGGAGTGAGCTGTTTGTGCTGCCGACACACTGCTGAGTTACTCTGCTGAGCTCTTTCCATACCCTGGAGTCTGAGGGAGTACTAGGCATGCATACCAGGAAAGTCCTGGGGGTGTCAGGACCCTAATCCTGACAAATGCAGCCAATTAATAAGAGCTTAAAGTATATTCTATGGGTCAAGATTTCATTAATTAATTGTTAGCCCTTCATCTGTTAGAAACCGAGACCGCACGGAATGGCCACCTCATGCAGACAGACAGAAAAAGGAGACAACTTATACAAAAACAGAAACCTACGTATCGGAGCGGCTGGATTGCAGGCATTCTTTTCGCAACAGGTGGCAACCTGCCTTATGTGGCTCCCATTGCCATCAGTCATAGTGATCACACCAAAAAGGCAGATTTCAGAGTTGGCACATCCCTTTGCCATGTATAGATCCTTAACTACACAAAAAAGAAGAAAAGAGAGGATACATTTAGATGGTGAGAGGTGTTACCTGCTCAGTCGTAGTGTGCTATGTACTCGGGCATGCATGGAGGGAAGGGACCATGTCACAACTATTTATTTACAACAATACGATGACAGAATTATTTTTTTTAAAAAACAAGAAAACCGGCCTCAAGCAAAAAGGATCAGTCTAAATCAGGCATCCTCAAACTCAGCCCTTCAGCTGTTTTGGGACTACAATTCCCATCATCCCTGACCACTGGTCCTGTTAGCTAGGGATGATGGGGGTTGTAGTCCCAAAACAGCTGGAGGGCTGAGATTGGGGATGCCTAGTCTAAATTAAATGAAAGAAATAGGCCCCACAAAACAAAATTTTCTAACTGTCAAAGGCCAAGGTAAACAGGTGGGTCTTCTTCAGCATATGGGGAAAGCTGTAGAAAGAAAGTGTCAAGTGCACCTCTATGGGGAGGGAGTTCCACATTTTAGGGCAGAGCTTTCCAAACTGTGTGTCGCGACACGTTGGTGTGTCAGCTGCAGTGTGTAGGTGTGTCACATGAACGGTCCCTGCTCTCCTCCCGGGGCTGGAAAGGGGTTGGTTTAACCTCTGGTTCGCGAGCAAAACTAAATTACTGTGTCGTGAAATGATGCATGTCTAAAAAGTGTGTCACCAACATGAAAAGTTTGGAAAGCTCTATTTTAGGGGCTGCCACAGAGAAACCCAGGCTCCCTTTCCCTGCACTTCTATGGATAGTGGAACTGCTGAGGGAGGCACCTCTGCTAATTTTAACACCTGTAAGGAACTGCAGACATAGAGCCAGACTTTCAGATATCATGGGTCTAAGTTGTTTAAACACCAATATTTTGAACACCTTGACTTGGGCCTAGAAGCAAGATGATAACCAGTGCAGTTGTTTTTAAAACAAGGATGGTAAGAGCTCTAAATAGAACCCCGGCCAGTAACGTAGTCATTGCATTTTGTATCCGTTGAAGTTTCTGCATCGTCTTTAAGGGCTGCCTCACATAGACAACATTGCAGCCAGAGCCGTCTTTCCCATAGGGCTTAGTGTTGCGTTGCGCCAGGGCACAGGCCTCTCAGGGGCGCCCCAGCGAGTGGGGGAGCTGCATGGCTTTGCCGGTGGCCCCCCCTTTACCTGCACGCCTGCCAGCTGCGCCCCACCAACTATATGGCTGGTAGGCGGGTGGGCAGCTTGCATCCTCAGCCTCTGCGGGAGGAGAGCGATCCCCGCAGAGGCTTAGGGTGGAAGCTGCGCCCCGCCAACTATATGGCTGGCGGGCTCGCAGCTTCCCTCCCAAGCCTCTGCAGGGATTGTTCTCCTGCAGTGGCATGGGGGAGAGTTGCGGGCCCCCCATAGCTGACAGTGCGCAGCTTCGCCCCCACTATCCATGGTAATTTGGGGGTGCTGGGCGGATATTTGCACTCCGGCGCCGCATTTGCTAAAGACAGCCCTGATTGCAGCAGTCCAATATTAAGACACACTGAAGGCTTAATCTAGGCCTTAAGTATAATCAACCCCCCTCACCCCAAGTATAGCTTTGATTCCCAAGAACCTACCAGCTCTCTCTGTGGGGCTATTGGTAGTAGCAGAGACCAAGTTCTGCACAGAGGGCCTCAGATGTGTTCTCTGGTTAAAATATATAACTCCCCTGGCTGGCAAAAAGAACAGGTCTCTGCTGGAGGCCTGGGATAAATTCAGAGTGGACGGTACTGGGCAAAATGGAGAACTGATCTCACTCAATATTAGGTGGCACCACTCATTCACATATTTTGCACAAAAATGTGGCCTATTCATTATATGGCCTGGTTGACTTATGATCCCTCTCATCCACCTTTACTGTTTTCAAGCAGAGAGCTGGAACAGGCGTCAAATTCTTCAGGACAAATCTGCCTCTCGCTTGTGCAGTTGTTGACTCCCTTGCAAATCTCACATGCTATAGAGGCACCTGAAGGAGGGAACAGAAGGGCTTCCATGTAGTACACGGCATGCACAGAGTTCAAAGTTATCAACTCCGGAAGAGGGTGTCAAGTCCAAATGAATTGCTAATGCAGTGCTCTAACATAAAACTAGATGACCCTTGGGTCCCTTCCAGCTCTGCGATTCTATGATTTGCGATATACAGTATTGCCAGGTCAAAAATTATGAATACTGTACAGTGGTAGCTTGGGTTACAGATGCTTCAGGTTACAGACTCTGCTAACCCAGAAATAGTACCTCAGGTTAAGAACTTTGCTTCAGGATGAGAACAGAAATCATGCGGTGGCAGCGGGAGGCCCCATTAGCTAAAGTGGTACCTCAGGTTAAGAACGGACCTCCAGAACGAATTAAGTTCTTCACCCGAGGTACCACTGTACATATAAATTAACTACACATATAAATTAATATACACAAATTTTATGCAAAGAGTATTTTCTGGTTGTCATTGTTCTTTGATCATGCATTTTCTCATTTTATGAACAACGTGAAAGAAGTTCCCCCTACTTGGATCTGAATGGCTGCATTGGTCCAAATGTAATAATTTTCCTTTTCCGCAAAGCTAAAAGTAACATACAGTTCAAGGCAACAGCGGTTGGTCATGGTGACAGGGGCTGTGTTGTTCTTCTCCTTCTCAATGCCATTGTCCCCAATGTTGCTGCCAGTTCTTGGGTGGCAGGGAGTCAGCATGCTGCCGGCACGGCAGCAAAGCTAATCTGATATTCCCAATATTGCACTTGTGCCATGGCAACCTCCCCACTGCTTTGCCTCTCTCCCTCTAAGTAACCAGCAGCAAATCGTGGCACTGGAAAGCCAGGAGTGCAATGCAGCCCCATCCTGCCCTGCTGGCCCCTACTGGTTCCAGGGCATGTGCAGAGTTCCAGATGTCCTGAGTTATTCAGTGGCACCCATCCCATAGTGAGCTTACCTGTAGTTAGAAGTACAGAGAAGAGGAAAAGCCCCAAGAGAAATTTCATGTTGATGGGAAGCACACGGTGTGAAGCCTAGGAGAAAGGAAGCAAATTTTGTGGCTTGAAGGACCTGCAGAATACGCAAAGCAGTGGCGTAAACAAGCAAACAAACACCAAAAGAGTAAAGGTAAATAAACCCACAGGAAATTCGCTGTAATAAGCTGCAAAGAGGAGTTTCAGTTAAAAGTGGTCTAATCTATGGAAGAAAAGCCATATGGACAATCTGCTCAGCAGCGGAACCCAAGATAACTGTTGTATAGTCACGGTTTGGTCAACACCGCCTTCCCCTTTCTAGGGTTAGAAAATAAATTGCAACAAAAACACAAAGCTAGCCTGAACTGAGGAGAGCGACCATAACATGGATTATGAATAGGTGGCCATACTAAAATTTGAAGTTAGGCAGATGACTGTTGGATGTACGGCAGCCACCTTCCTAGTCGAAGTGGTGATGGCTCTTCCCTTGACCGACTAGGGCCTTCTGAGGAAGAACCGCCGTTTATTTTATTTTATTTATGTATTTATTTATTACGTGCCCTGCCGGGAGTTGCAAGAGGGAGCAGTGATGCCTCCATCAAAACTGGCTTTCCATTCCCTTCTCTAAAACATGTACCCTGCACGTACATGTACCCCTCTGCAACCTCCAGCCGATTAGCGAAAGGATTTGGCTGCCGGCGTGCGCCACGCGTGGAGCGGAGGCGGGCCTGGCTTTTCCGAGGGCTTTCCCAGACTGTTCAGATGAAGGAGGCGTAATCCTGCCCTGCTCCTGAATACGTCTACCTTTCCCAGCTCACACGTCTCGGACCCTCCTTGCTGGGGCCGTTGCCCTGGCTGCCAGCTTTCCCCTCCTTTTACTCCCATGTAAGCACACCTGGGGCCTAAGAAGCCTTTAAGCAGGGCCTCCTTACTATGTGGGCTGGAGAGGGGCAGGGACTACATCAAGCAGGCAGAGCGGAAGGAGGCCTGACTTCCAGGCCTCTTCCGCTTTATACCAGGAGTAGGCAACCATGGGCGGCCCACGGGGGTTGTTTAACAGGCCCATGAGCCGCCCCTGAACCAAGCCACCCGCTTGGCGAGTCCCTACGCGCTGCACTAAACTGGCGCAGCACAGTGCGGGGACTCGCTTCCGCTGTGCCGGAAATCGCGTCTGCGCAGATGCAGACACCAGAAATCGCATCTGTGCAGATGCAGATGCCGGAAATCGCAGGTGTGTGTGCACGATCCGGCCATAGCTGTCAACATTTCCCGTTTTTAAAAGGAAATTCCCTTATTCAGAATAGAATTCCTCACAAGAAAAGGGAAAAGTTGACAGCTATGGATCCGGCCCACGGAGGGATCTCCGCTGGAGTGCACCAGCCCGGGCAAGGTAAACCTTGCCGACCCCTAGATTATCTACAGAAATGGGGCAGCAACCTAGTGACCTCCAGGCTCACCTTAGGGCTGGTACTTATGGGCCTGCAGACCCACCCCACCCCTCTTTTCCTCACAAACAAGGAAGGAGTCGAGCGGCCAACTTTTCCCCTCTCGCTTTTGCATTCAGCAGGGTTTTCACAAGTTGCAGTTGTAGCCTTTTTAATCCATGGGTAGGAATAATTGTTGCACCCGAGCAGAGACAAAAGGAGCCAAACGACACCAAGGGGTTAATCCAGAGAAAGAGCGTTTTATTCTGCCATGGGGGGGGGGGGGAGAGGCAACTGTGTGATTCAGTTCACAAAAGACAGGCCGCACCAAAAACATTTTACAAGCAGGTTTTATCCTTTTTTCAAACCCCTTTTTTTCCTCTCCCCCTTCACAGATTCTTACATAGAAATGTTGCTTTTCGTTCTCTGGCTCTGTTCCTGGAAGTTTGTTGCAAGTCAATGTACCAGGACAAGGTTATTTGGATCTGGGAAGCGAAAAGCTTTTCTGTTCTCAGCTGTAGGTTTGTTACAGCGTTTTTGTTAGAGAGGACTGCTTAGCTCATGCATTTTGTCTTAGAGGAAAATGCAGTTTTAAAAATGCGTACGCCGAGGCCTGGCTGGGGGGGTTCACAAACAGTTTTTAGGGCTTTCTGGGGTAACCCTAACTGTACCCCTTCACCGTAACCAACTTCCAATTCTCTGTATTAGCTTCTGGGGCGGATGGTTACGCATCAACCCCAAATTAAATAGAGGGAACCCATCTGCACGAAATTTGCCCGTGGCGATTTGCAACGTCCATTTGCAGTTTTGGAAAGAGTTGCTATCGATGAAATGGAAATGACGCCTTGCTATAGCAGGGAAGGCTCTGGGGGAGTTCAGTTCCTTCTCAATTCCCACTGAGAAGGTGCTGCTAATGGTCGGCCAAATTCCAAGCTCTTTTTTCTTCCTTTTTTTCTTTTTCGTGGGTTCTTATTTTTAAACGAGAGTTGGCCGGGGGTGAGGGATGAGGGGACAGCTCTCAAATAATAGAGGACGCTTTGAAACAAAATAGAGAAATGTCCTCTGTAATGTAAGACATAGTAGGGCTTTTAACACAGACCTCCAGCAAGGTTACTCCTAGTCTAATATAGATGAAGGGAGGGAGGGGGCTGGTGGATGAAGCTTTCATAAGAAAACAGTACATGCTTCATTTCCTCTTATCTGACTACAACAACACATCCCCACTTAAAAAATCAGGAGTCAGATTTTGTTGGATATGTCTGTGCCCAGGCTTGCATCAGGGGACGACTCAGCTATACATCTGCAAACAAAAACGTTGTAAGTATGTTGTAAAGTGAAACATACAAATGTGACACTAGATGGCATCAGTGAGCAATGGCAAATTCAATGTGTTTTTCAAAATGTTTTTTTAAAAAGCATTTTCACAGTGTTTCTTTACATGTGCGTAGGATGCCACCAGGGTGTCTCACTTTCATTCTTTGGAAGCATATTGGATTTCTGTGTTTTTGCGGCAACCACCACGGGATCCCCGCCCTCCGCCCCCACCAGAAAAAATGCACTAGAATAGGGATGGATGAATCTGCTGTTTTCGGATTTTTCTGTTTCTCATTTTTCCATTTTTGAGTCCTCTATGATTCCACACCAGTTTCTTTTTGCTTTTTTTAAAGCACTTCCAGGTGACATTCAGGCCTCCACAGCCAAGCCCCCGTCTCCGCCAATGACTACAGAGAGGGTGACAGAAGGGCTGATGGTGGATCACCATAGCATTCTCTTCTTGTTGTTTTGTTTTTTAAATGTTTTATATTCAGAGATGTACTGGCCAGTCACATGGCTACAGCTGCTCATTTTCTTATTGTCACTTTTAAAATATATTATCGTTTTATAAAAGAAAATTGTGCTTATTTCCAAGTAATTGTGAATTTACGATGAGGGCAGCAGAAGCAAGCCTCCTTTTATTCATGTAGTCATGATGGCACTGCGATTTAAGTGAGACTCCTGGCCATGTGGATTTTTATACTTATCAATTTTTATACTTTTATACTATGTGGATTTTTATACTTCTCAATGGTAGACACACACACACACGCTCCAAATGGGTGTAGAATTTTTCCCATCACAGTTTTTGGAAGCATTCCTGCCAAGCGCTATATAAATCACACTTATCAAAGGACCACATTCTTAGGCCATCTTTCCCGCAAGCAGCTAACAAGCAATAATAAAATAATAAAAATAAGTTGAATGAATACAACTTAAAAACAAAATTAAAATACAACATTAAAATATTGAAACATTAAAATATTAAAATGTAGCCTCATCGCAGGAGGAGAAAGGAAAAGAAAAAAGAAAGAGGGGGAGGGAATCAAATTGGCTCCAAGCCAAAGGCCAGGCGGAACAACTCTGTCTTACAGGCCCTGGGAAAAGAAATCAGATCCTGCAGGGCCCTGGTCTCAGGAGACAGAGCGTTCCACCAGGCCAGAGCCAGAGTTGAAAAGGCCCTGGTTCTGGCTGAAGCTAATCTAACTTCCTTAGGGCCCGGGACCACTAGGGTGTTGCTATTTATGGACCTTGAGGGACTCCGTGGGGCATACCGGGAGAGGCGGGGGTTTCTGTTTCAATTAGCAATTCATCCACAATTTGACCCATGCATTAGTGCACTGACTTGTTTGTTTGGTGATTTAAACATTAATAATGCACTGTGTTGCCTTTTTTAAAAGCATCGCTGCAACTGGAGATGTAAGGAACAGAACCTGGGAGGTTCTTCATTCAATGCTTGCAAAGATACTTGATGGAACCTGCATTTTAAACATGGGTGGTATATTTGAGCCCAGCTTCAGTTGTTAACAGGCTGGCACAGCAATGTATTTAAGACTAAATGTTCCATTGCTGTTAATTCATGGCTGCTTGCTTCCTCCCTCCCAGATCTCTGGCCATGATGTCTGAGGCTGATAGGAGTTGTAATCTAACAACATCTGGAGGGTCCTTAGTTTCAGGATTGGCTGGAAAGATGAAGAAGCGATTCTCGAAACAACGAAAATTTCATTCAGTATGCAAGTTTATTACTACATGCTCGTAATACATAGCACACAGATAAATACTCTAGCTCACTAAACCTCATCTAGTCCTATACAGAAAACAAACTACTGCTTTCCCACCAAATACTGAAGTTTCTGTTGCAAGGGCAATTTACAGAAGGAATTGGTGGCATAACCAGAGCAAATAGACAGAGTGTTGGCCTCCCACTGGACTGCGGTTCTTCTTCTTAATCCAGTCCAAAATCTGGGCTTTGTTTTGGTGTGATCAAACATCGGAGAGTCCCCAGCCCTGTTCTGAAGAAGTGAACAGCTTTCCAACCTGGGTGTTGGCCCCCATTCAGCACATTCTCTTCCAAGATGAGTGCCTGCCAATATGGACCCACTCAGAGCTCTGTATGACGCAACACTCTATCGCACATCTATGCAGATAGTAATGTAAGACAGGTTAGGGCCCCTACAAACTGGCGTTTTATTGTGGGTGAGTTCTGCAACTTACTATAGACACAGTAATAGTATATTGGTGCATTAGTGGTGCATTTGTTCTGCTTTATGAGTTGTTACATCATGTTTTCCCAATACTACCGCATCATCCAGAAGGGCTGGAGCACAAGAAAAGTGGGACAAAAACAAAGCAAACACCCCGAACATTTGTGGTTTGGAAAGTTATGGGATTTCAACATGAAGTTACAGGAAGGGCACTGATCAGAAAGGAAGTAGTATAGCAGCCCCAAAACATATTGAAACATGTATAGTATAGTATAGTATAGTATAGTATAGTATAGTATAGTATAGTATAGTATAGTATAGTATATAGTAAGTATATAGTATATATAGTATATAGTATATAGTATAGCCCCAAGAGTATCATGAGCACAAATCAGCTGATAAAAAAGGACATTCAAGGGCCCCTTTATTCTTAGAGGCTAATGCAAAATCTCCTTGATATGTCCTTCACCTTAAAGTTCCTCTGTTCTTTATATGTATAGATCACCTAAGTTCAGGACCCTGATTTTTCAAGTGCTCATGGCACTCACAGCCAAGTACTCCCCATGAACTCTGCAGCTTCTATTGTTTTCTTTATCTCTTTTCACTTCCATGAAATACCCAAAGGAATTTAACAATATAAACAGGAAAAGCATATAAAGAATTTTACTTGCAAAACCATTTCCTCCCCCCAAAAACCCCAAAACATTGATTTTGCGGATTCCACGTTACTAGCAGATCTCTAAACACAATAGATAGGTGTCTGGTCTTTATTTGGGACTTTCAGCGCTCAGAGGCTTTTGCACGAACATTCTCTGCATCTTCCTCGACATCTTGCAGAAAGCATTGCAGCATGTGGTAGATGGTTTGGAAAGAAATAGTTCCACTGACTAAATTGCCCAACACAGGTATGAACTCAACAATCTGTCCTAGCACTGTCGGTGCTTTACACTGCCCTGACTTGGCCAAGAGATCAAGTACAAATTCTTCGCTGATCTCATTAGCCAGTGGAGACTTCTTAATCACTGATTTCAGCTCACTTAGAGGTTTACCAACCCGGTTTGCAAGACTGCACAGGGACTCTTCATCCAACCCAAAAGACATGCAGAACTTTTTGAGTGTTTTCACCAAGAAGAAAATATGCCAAGGTAATTTGAGAGCTAACCGAGTCACACAGCCAAAATAGGAAGACACAAGGGCCTGCTTCCATATAAGTTTCCTCATCTCAGATTTCTTCTTCTCCAGGATATCTCTTGAGAAAGTTGGCATTGAGAGAAGGAGGGCGTGTCTTTTGAGATGATCCAGTTCATTCTGAAGGGTTTCTTGCAGAATGGGGAAATCATACATGCTCAAATCCCAATTTGATATCAAAAAAACCTTTGGAGAAGCCTCTCCCAGTTTTCTCAGTTTATCACAATAATATTGCCTTAAGTCCTCAAGTGTCTCCATTTCATTGAAGGTGGGTCTCCTTCTTTCAGCATCCATGCTGAGATTAATTTTAGGGTGCACATAGTAAAACTTCTTTTTCATTTTCTGAATCTCACGAGCCAGCTGGGTGTCACTCTCTGTAAAACGTTCTGAAGCAATGATAAAGAAATCGTATTTGCTAAAATCTACCTTCTCCAGATACTCATCTGCTTTGAAATCATCTGTTCCAATTCCTGGTAGATCCCATAGTGTCACCTTGGGGAACTTTGGGTGCTGATATTTTGTCGGAAACATGGTTGTCTGTTTCAGCCCCGTCTTAGCTGAGCCCTCTCCAAAATCTGACATACCCCGCAAGGCATTGACAAGAGAAGACTTGCCAGCACCTGTACACCCTGTGATGGCAATGTCAAGTGTGGCATTGCTTAGCAAATCTAACTCTTGCCGAATCTGGGCTACCACATCTGGGAGATGTCCTTGTACTAAAACTGCCTTCATATTTTCCAAGTCAGCAAGAAAATTTTTTTTGAAGTCATGCCACGAGGCTCTTCTAGATGAATCACTTGATCTAGGAAAGAAAAAAGCATTTTAAATATTAAAAAATACTACATATTTTTCTTTGACAACTTAGATATAGCTGCATGGAGGTGAACTGATGTATGTAAGAGTAGTACTGATGGAGGTTATTGCATGTCAAGGCACCCGAGCCCCAAAGTTCCCAGGAGAACAATAAATCACACTGACATGGAATATTTTGGTTTACGGGTTCAAATAGGCCACAACTTTATTGGTTACAGATGTGAGTGGTTTGGCTCAGGCATTGGGGTGAAGCCAGGTGGTATCTTGACTCTCGCCCATCTGCAGGGAATCCACAGAAGGATAAACCACCATTAGGGGGTGCCCTATAAGTTACATTAGATAGTGGCACCCTGCGGAGTCCCCATAGGGGCTACGACATGGCCCTAGCCCACGTCCAGGCTTTGGATAGGATTCACACCCCAGATCCTTTTAACAGGATACCCTTACTGAGGAGGGGCAAGCGAGGCAACAACCTCCCCTCCATCCAAACAAAGGCTTACCCAATGCCTAACCTCACAGAAGTTGTGACGATTGCTACTAGGTGGGCGAAAACCAAATGGCCGGTGCCCATTTGCCAAGTGGAAAAAATTCCGACCCGGCCCGGCCCCAACAACATGGAGACCCACAACTGCCATAGCAAGGTCATATCAGAGCAAAGCATGAAAAGAGGGTGGGTAGGTAGGGTGATCTGATGAAGAGGCGAGGAAGAGGAAGCCGACCGGCCCACCAGCCATGCCAAGTTTAAATGGCCCACACCCACCCTGGCCGCAGATTGGCTAGGGCTATTGCCAGCACAGATGACTGCGCTGTCTGTGACACAGGGAGGGGAGGCAGCGTACCTCCCCCTATGCGGGAAAACTGTTGAGGCTCGGCTGACTGGCTGCAATGCTGTACACCAGAGAAAAGGTGAATGGACCAGCCAGCTAAACAAGACCCATTTGGAGACTCTGGGCTTCCCACCTTCAGCCCTGAAGCCCAAAGGTTGAAGGGGGAAACTGATGATCAAGACAGTGCCTGGGGTGTGTCTGGAGGCTATTGGTGTGTGCAGGTGAGATATTAATGAGATGGGACACTTCAGGCTGCCTTAGAACCATTGTGTGTTCCTCATTTATATCCTCATTTATATGGGAAGGGCATATAGCTCGGTGGCACAGCATCTGCTTCAAATGCAGGCAATCTCAATAGCTCGCACCTCTGGTTTGGGCTGGGAACATGCCCTTTCTGAAACCCTGGAGAGCTGCTGCCAGTCCGTGTAGCCAATACAAGGTCTAGCTCAATAAATAGTCTGACTCAACATAAGACAGCAAAGTTCCTTACTAAGGTTCTGTACAGGGTGCCATTACTCCAAAGTTGATGATAATAATAATAATAATAATAATAATAATAATAATAATAATAATAATTTATTATTTATATGTATTGTTTGAGTCAGGAAGGACCCTGACAAAGAGAAGGGATTCACCTCCTGCAACTGAAACCTCCAGACACAGTTTGCTTTGTGCCCTGCCCCTTGCCGGCATAAATGGCAGGAGCCTTGCCAGAGGCTTGGAAAGAATTGAGGAGCATCAGATGGTGACATAAATGGCCTAAGCTGAACCCAACATACCTATTGAGTATCTGGCTTAGTACTAAGGCATACCTCTTGAGATCAATAAATTCATCTTGCAGGGTCCTTTGCAGGAGGAGGAAATCATACATGCTCAATTCCCAATTAGAGATCAGAAAAACCCTTGGAGACGACTCCCCGGCCTTTGCCAGATTTTCACAGTAGTAGTTCCTTATTTCCTTAAGGGTTTTGTCCTCCGTGAAGTGTGGGTTTCTTCTTTCGTCAGTTATACTGACATCCACTTTGGTGCGCACATAGAGAAACCTCTTCTTTCTTTTCCAAATTTCACGAGCCAGCATGGCATCGTGCTCGGTGAAGCTTATTTCACTAACAATGATGAAGAAATCGTACTTGTTGAAATCCATCTCTTTTATGTATTTCTCCGCTTCAAACTCATGTGTTCCGATTGCTGGCAGATCCCAGAGAGTTACGTCGGGGTAGCTGGGGCACAGGTACCCTTTGAGTTCCTTAGTACCTTGTATCATATCAACCACGGCGGCATCCTCATCATCATCTGCCATATTTCGCAGGGCATTGACCAGGGATGATTTGCCGACACCTGGCCCCCCCGTGATGGCAACATCAAGGCTGCTTTTGCCTGGTGGGTGTTCTCTTTGAGCTGATGTGTCTGATCGGGAGCTGTTAGCACCCGTAGCTGCTCCTCCGGGACATTCATCAGGTCTAAGTAAGAACAGAAATATAGCAATGGTTAACTCCTTCTTACATAAAGCTCCTGCTTAAAATAGCTGCTTTGTAGGCCCAGTCCAAATGGCTCACATTAAAGTCCTAAATAAACAAATATATGAAAGACTGACTCCTTTCCTAAAGACCCCCCCCCCCACAAATATCTGCAGTTCAAAGGTGCCACAGCAGTGGCCACACATGAGTAAGGAAGTGAAGACATTGATCCAACAAGGAAACACCCACTGCTACCCCATTATAAGGGAAAGGGGTGGGCACAGCTTAGTGCTACATGCAGCAAATGTTGCTGAATTACAGTTCCCATCAGCCCCAGCAGGCATGGCCAATGGGCAAGGAAGATGGGAGTTGTAGTTCAGTGATATCTGGAGGGCCAAACGTTCTTTACACCTAACATACAATATCGGATTCAGGGAAATTGAAATGGATAGCCCACTTCATAGAGGCCTGACTCATGCAATGCAAGGCTTATTAGTTCAGTTATCTGGTAACCCCATTGCGTCCTTCCCACCTTAATGTTTAGGTCTGTGTTCAAGAGAGCAAGACTCTGGGGAAACCAGCGGTGGGGTATAAATAGCATTATTATTATTATTATTATTATTATTATTATTATTATTATTATTATCACCATCATTATTACAGTGGTACCTCGGGTTACATATGCTTCAGGTTACAGACTCCACTAACCCAGAAATAGTACCTCGGGTTAAGAACTTTGCTTTAGGATGAGAACAGAAATTGTGCTCCGGCAGCGCGGCGGCAGCAGGAGGCCCCACTAGCTAAAGTGGTGCTTCAGGTTAAGAACAGTTTCAGGTTAAGAACGGATCTCCAGAACGAATTAAGTACTTAACCCGAGGTGCCACTGTATTATTATTATTATTATTATTATTATTATTACTGCTTGATGCCAGGAGCTGGAGTGGGGTACAGTCAACTAAAGGAGGAAAGTGAGGAAAGATATAGTCTCTACATCCTTATATATGGGTACAGCCACAGTAACACAGAAAAAAGAAACATTAAACATGTTTGCTTTCATATTGAGTTGAAGATATGTAATTGAATAAAGTTTGGCTTCAGCTGAAACCAACATACTTATTGTATATCTTCCTTCCTGGGTCCTGGGGTGGTAGTAAGGCACGCCTCTGGGGATCAATACATTCATCTTGCAGAGTCCTCTTCATTTGAACTAATGTGCCTTGTTTGCTGCTCTTACAAGCCATGGCTGCTCTTCTCTGAGATTTATCACACCTAAATAAGAACAGAAATATTGCAGCAGTTAATGCCTTCCGCATCTAACTCCTCTTTTAAAACAGCTGGATCGATTGCCAGTTCATTTCCAGGCCCAGTTCAAACTACAGTGGTACCTCAGGTTACATACGCTTCAGGTTACATACGCTTCAGGTTACAGACTCCACTAACCCAGAAATAGTGCTTCAGGTTAAGAACTTTGCTTCAGGATGAGAACAGAAACAGTGCTCCGGCGGTGCGGTGGCAGCAGGAGGCCCCATTAGCTAAAGTGGTGCTTCAGGTTAAGAACAGTTTCAGGTTAAGTACGGACCTCTGGAACAAATTAAGTACTTAACCCAAGGTACCACTGTACTCACATTAGTGTTTAACTCCATTGAGCATTCCAAGGAAACCATGTTCTGGGTAAGCACTGGAACCCCAGGAATCTCTTACTGAACAGAAATTGGGGGGCAGGCAACATTATAGTTATTACAACATCTTAAGTAAATAGCTTCAACAAATGCTGTTGAAATTCCTGTACAGCTTCATCTGCCTCTCAGTTTTCCTGCCTAAACCCCCTGAAATGGCTGCAATGCTTTGATGAGAAGCCTTCAAACTGCATTAATTGGTCTTCCTGTCCTGGTGAAGGTTTCTCCTGGAGAGAGAAACTCTGATATACAGGGGTACCTTGGTTCCCGAACTGCTTAGTTGTCGAATAAATCGGCTCTCGAATGCTGCAAACCCAGAAGTAAGTGTTCCGGCTTGTGAACGTTTTTCAGAAGCCGAATGTCCGACACGGCTTCTGCTAGAGTGCAAGAAGCTTCTGCAGCCAATCAGAAGCCATGCCTTGATTTCAAACGGTTTCGGGAGTCGAACTGACTTCCAGAATGGATTAAGTTTGAGAACCAAGGTTCCACTGCAGTGCTTTCTTCTGGGAGTACACATACCCCTAAACATTTTCTGAATCTTTGTACTTTTGTCCATTTACTGTATTTATTTTTCCCCATTTGAACTATAAAATGGTGATTTTCTTGAGTCAAAATGAGAGTACCCCTAAACCTTTTTAAAGGGGGAAAAAGCACTGTTCCACTGTATATTTGATTGTGGTCCTTTCAAACATCCATTCACTGCTGAATACATAGTAGGAACGGTTGAAATATGGGAAAGTGAGCAAAGAAAGAAACAGAATTAATTAGGGGGGAGCTCCTTTGAGAGCTGAAAGGCAGCATATACCATATTTTTTGCACCATAACACTTACTTTTTTCCTCCTAGAAAGTAAGGGGAAATGTCTGTGCGTGTTATGGAGCGAATGCCTGTGGGTGGCGGGGGGGATCTGCTGCAGTTGTGAGCAGAGGATCCATGGTTCCCCTTCCTTCCTTCCTCTGTGGTTACAAAGCATGGATCCACATGGATCCTCAGGATTTTTGCATTGGGCGACTCCAAACTTACTGTCAGATCACATGTCTGTGGCCACAGCATGAACCACAAAAATCATATATCCACTATTTCGTTTAGAATATTTTTTTTCTTGTTTTCCTCCTCTAAAAACTATGTGCGTGTTATGGTCTGGTGCGTGTTATAGAGCGAAAAATATGGTAAATACTTTTACAATCAGCAAATTAAAATTGCTTACCATTGGCAGCCAGTAGCTCTTTGGAAAAACAGCAACTCCCTTAAAGTGACAAGTTGGACAGCTGTTTGAGACGATTGCTTTCTCTTGCATCTAGAAAAACTTATCTGGTACATGCCACACTTTGAAATATTTTTTTTACAGTGACAGTGAAAGCAGGCTTCACTTTCATCTGCCTTCTGAACTATGAATAACAGCCAACAAGGAAGCGAGGCAGAGTGGTTTCACAGTGAACTGAGTTCTGTTCTGAGAATATGAGCCTGGCCTTGGTGGGCCATTGGCCTGATCCAGCAGAACTCTTCTGTTCTGACATTTACATGGATCTCAACAACAACAACAACAACAACAACGTGACAAAGCAACTTGAAATGTAGTTTGGTTCTGACTGGGACCTTCCAGAAGCCAAGATCCAAGTCTGGGGAAGGGGCTATGTGTGGAACTTCATGGGGATGAGGAGGGAGATGCATTAAGCCAATATATTATGGTCCACAAACAGTAGACTGGCGCAGCAATGTATTTCAGACCAAATGTTCCGTTGCTGATAATTCCTGGCTGCTCGCCAGCACACAGCTCTGCTCAAACGGCTGATTTCTGAGAAAGCAAAACCTAGACTGGGTGGCTCTGTTTCCTCTTCATTGTAAACCATTTGGAGAACAAAAACAAACAGAAATCTCTCCAGCCAGACTAGCAGAAACTAAGCAAGCACAGAAAGCCTTCCCCAGCAGTCAAGAGAATGCAGAGGGTCAGAGGGGTGGTTGCTCCGGGTGCAAAATTTTGAGGTGGCACAACCAGGCTGCCCCACACAGGTGAAGTCTCACTTCATCAGCTGTCACCGCAAGGCGCCTCCGCCTCCACATGGCCTCCATTGCAGCAGCTGGCGTGCTTCAGGAAGGAAGTACTTCAGGTGGCACAGGTGGCAGGCTTTGGCAGAGGACTTGCGGCAGCGGAGACAGAGTGTGAGTTAGGCAGGGAGACAAGGGGGCAGGCAAGTGAGCGAGCGATGGGGGGGGGGCAGACATGTGGTGGCAGAGACAGGTGGGAGCAGGCATGGAAGGGCTGACCCCAGCATAGCCCAGCCCAGCACTCCTCTCTGGGGGTGCCGCCAACCCACGGTACACCACTGCTCCCAACTACACATTTTGTTTCCTAGTGCACTCCAAAAAACAAACAAACAGCCTTTGGGCACCAGAATATGTGTGAGTCCAGGGGAAAAGGAAGCCCTGCAAGTCCCAGAGGATGTTTGCAAATCTTTTTAGTAAACAGGGAACAGAAACAGAGAAAGATGAAGGACGGGACAGCGACTATGTGGTGTGACAGCTTCCGAAGAGCTTCTCTCTCCACTGTGTCAACCCAAAGGAAAGGAAAAGAGGCAGGCGCCAAGAGGAGGAGGAGGAGGAGGAGGGCAGCTTCCTAGCAGCTAAAGAAGGATAGTATGTCAAATTAGCACGCAGCATCGTTTGGGAGGGAGACCCGGGTTGGTTTCAGAGCAGTTACTTAAAGTTCTTATAGTAGCATTAGCTCAATAGTGAAGGCATGTTATTTATTCCCTTTGTAGCAGGGAAGAAGGGCAGCCGTCTCCAACATTAATAGTAGTAATAATAAGCAACTCTAGCCGCCCCGCCCCACCCGCCTAGCGAGGAGCTCAGAGTCGATCAAGCTCAAAAAGAAACGGAAATCATCATAATCGCAAGAGACAAGTTCAGCTCCTCACCTGCTGCCAGCCCGATTTTTTTACAGCAAACCTCAGTCCACTCCTCGGAGATTTCGCTTCCAGGTTTCTAAACACTTTTCTCCTTCCAACTCTCTTCCTTTCTCTCTTTTATTCCCTCTATCTCCTGCTCGTCGCACTACTAAAAACTAAAAACGAAAGCGAAGTTGCGAGCGAAGACAACGTAAGATCGCAGGCGAGTTTGAAATTTTCCCTTCCCCTCCCATGGTGATAATCGCCTATTTCCCGATGGCAGCAAATAGCAAAAGCAGCATTCCCCGCTAGGGGGAGCACCGAGCAGCTGCTTGATAGAC
>JAXCMG010000254.1:0-16267 GCA_034642415.1 Podarcis siculus
CAGTCTCCTCCCTCATCTGCGCCTCTCTCCCTGAACCCCTGACACTATGAAATGAAGCGTAGTAAGTTAAGTGAAATGCAAGGATGGAGGAGAGACACAGAGAAACAAAACCAAAAGGACAAAACAGTTTTATATCAAAGCTACAGTCCTTGTGATTCTTTCCCTTGCCCTCTCTACCTTTTCTTTATCATCTTCCTTCCTTTTGCCGTTTATCCATAGTTTTCTCTTTTCCATTCTCCCCTTCTGGCTCCTTAGCCATTTCCTCCCTTCCACAGTCCTGTTACTAGTTTTGATTGATATTATAAATAAATAAAAGCTAATTCCCATCTATGAGTTAAACCTTTCTTCCTTAGCACTGTAGTAAGGAAGCTCCACTTTTTCTTTTATGTGGGTTATTGGTGAAATATCTGGGGGAAACAGGAATTCGTGGCCATCTGCCATTGCCAGCGCATTCTGCCTCATCACTGACATCAACGTTTCCTTCTCCTAAATTGCAGTAGAATTCACTTTTAATTTATTCTTTGCCCTTTTTGAATTCTGCCTATCTGTGTGCTCCAGTTGTGCTGCTTTTACCCCTCTCTTGTTTCTAACATTGCACCAAGCAGCTCTTCCGAAAAGGATTCCAAACCTGGTGCTTCTTTCAATCCTCTTATAGGTAAAGGTAAAGGTACCCCTGCCCGTACGGGCCAGTCGTGTCCGACTTTAGGGTTGTGCACCCATCTCACTTAAGAGGCCGGGGGCCAGCGCTGTCCGGAGACACTTCCGGGTCATGTGGCCAGCGTGACGAAGCTGCTCTGGCGAGCCAGCACCAGCTCAGCACATGGAAACGCCGTTTACCTTCCCGCTATAAAGCGGTACCTATTTATCTACTTGCACTTAGGGGTGCTTTTGAACTGCTAGGTGGGCAGGAGCTGGGACTGAAAGATGGGAGCTCACCCCACCGCGGGGATTCGAACCGCCGACCATACAATCGGCAAGTCCTAGGCACTGAGGTTTTACCCACAGCGATTCCCAAATCTACATCCCAAATTATCTCACATTCTTTTTTCCAGGTCTGCTTCTTTCCATGTTCCCCTTGCTGCCTCTTCTTGTTTCACTGTGTTACAAAAGTTGGGGGTCACTCCAGACTCTCTCTGCCGAGCAGTAGCAAGATCCCCGGGGGGGAGGGGGTCCAGGCACTGCCTGGGGTCTGCGTTCCTTTGGAGAATGGAGTCTGGAGGAGACTGCTGTAGCTTTAAGAAATGTGGTTTATTCACTTATCTGCACCTTCAGTCTGCATAATATTTTGTACAAAAATCTCTGGCCATGCACGCCTTATATTTACAGTGAATTATAATTAGTTCGAAAGCACATTAAAGTACAAATAGATAAATAGGTACCACTCCGGCGGGAAGATAAACAGCGTTTCTGTGCGCTGCTCTGGTTCACCAGAAGCGGCTTAGTCATGCTGGCCACAGGACCCGGAAGCTGTCTGCGGACAAATGCCAGCTCCCTCGGCCAATAAAGCAAGATGAGCACCGCAACCCCAAAGTCATTTGTGACTGGACCGAATGGTCAGGGGTCCCTTTACCTTTTTATAGTTAGGGGGATGGATGCTCCCTGGCTCTTGAATTGCAAGGGGAGAAAATTGAAGAGGTTTATCGTCTGCAATATATTTGCATTCAAAATGCTTAATTTTGGCCAGATAGTGCTCTAATCATTTATAAGCCAGATGGTTAATCATTTTTCTAAAAAAATAAAAGGTTATAGTAGCACTATAGGTCTATGCAAGAGGTTTTCCTAGCTATTTTGAACAATAATAGTGTCCTCTTTGGCAAACAAAATGTTAATATTTTGTACAAAAATCTCTAGCCATCCACACCTCATATTTACCATGAAATATAAATAAGGGGATGGATGTTCCCTGGCTTTTGAACTGCAAAGGGATAGAATTGAAGAAGTTTAACATTTGCAGTATATCTGCATTCATAAACTGCCATACACACAAAATGTGAAAAGGAAAAGCAGCAAAACCCCTCTTCAGCTCATTGCTCCAGGATCTTTTCTCCTGAAAGGCATCTATTTCCTTCCTAGCCTGTCACTTTAGATTGTAAGGATCAGCAAGAAGCAAGCCTAACAAACTCTAAAGTGATATAACCACGCTCCAGACAGCTCAGTTATATAAATGAGATCTTCTTCCAGCCCCATTCCAGATAATTGGTGGGAGTCCTTGCCCTGTATGTAAAGCAGAGAATGAAAAAGCAGATTTGGGGCCATGGCAGTGAGCTCCTCAGCCGCCAAGGAGCAGTTAAGACAGAACTGGGCTGGTGAATCTAAGCCCGCTTTAACTGCGTGTTCAGACCCAGAAACCTCTCCCCTAAATAAATTCACACTTGACTCAAATTTTGGTTTTTGGCAGAATTTAGGCCATAGCTTTATTGATTACAGAAAGTGACTGGTTGCATAGGCTCTGGTTTGACTAGCTCCCTGCCATGCAGGTAGCGCTGACCCAGGGCACCAGCAGAGGTCAGCCAAGGGTGAACATCTGGATAAGCGGAAAGCCGGGAGCAGGCTAACTCCACCACCCAAATGTCCCCCTGGACTCAGGCACGGGCACAACCCCCTCACAGTGGTTGACCAAACCATCGAGGCCCTGGATTCCTTTACCGGAATACCCTTCACATAGGGATGGTGAGAGCGTTCTCTCATCCCTATCACCTGAACCAGAGCCTATCTGCAACCTTACAAGTTGGAAAGGAGCAGCCAAGCATACTAGGACTCAATTTTTTGACTTTAAGAAAGCCGACTTCGAAATGTAAGGGACTTTAGAATATAGACCAGAAATGAAAAGTCTCAGGCAGCAATATTTTAAAAGAAGTTTTATATTCAGTTTGATTTTGTCGGACAAAAGCAAAGCAAATGGGTGCATTCAAGAAGAAATAAAAAGGAATGCCCCCGAGGATCAGAGGCAGATAGTTTTTATGCTTTCAGGCAAAACACAGTTCAGCCCCTTAGCATCCCCATTAACCAATGATTACCAACTTCCTACTGAATATTTATCAAAGCTCTACCAAATAGGTTTTAGCAGTTTCTGCTTGTGGTCAGCTAGACTTTTCCTGTTGCTTGCTCTTTACCGGAATAAGGGGCAGCATCAGGGGTTCGTTTCTCAGAACTCGCCTAATTCTAGCAAACTCCTCTAACCGCAACCTTTGCAAGGAGCTGCATTTGCAAAAATCCCCTGACCACAAGCTTCCTAGCTTGCTGCATCTGCAAATTGCCCTAACCACAGAATGCTGTTGCCTTGCTCTTGTAGAGAGAAATAGCTTTTGGCTTTTGTTTGCTCTATAAGATGGCTTTCAGCTTCTATAAAAATGGCTCTTAATAGTATTCCAAGGTAGACCCCCTGGTCTTCACTCCTTCATTCCTTCATTCCCCCCCCAGCATCACGAAAATGCTGACCGGTGACGGTTCTCCATTTTCGTTTGATGGACCTATAGGTACAATATCATAGAGAGCCAGGATTTGGGTACGAGTTGCTGCATTAATTGAGCGGCATACAATCTGAATAAGGCAAGGCAGAAGACATGATAAGGCTAGTATGGTAATGAAGAAAATGAAAATCACAAACAGAATCTCTTTTAACCATGACCAACCTGGGAGCCAGGAATCAATCCGACTCCATAGACTGGGGAGATTTGCACCATCTAAATTGACTTTGTGGTATAAATCAGCCTGCTTCTTAATGCGTTCAACATCACTCTCAACACGTTTACTTTGGTTGTATATAAATGTTAATTCCCTAATCTGCCCAATATCAGTCATTAGACGGGAAATGTTGGCATGGAAGGCCAGGGGACTCTTTCCCGCTTTGGCCAATACACAGGTAGGTTCTCCAACCAGATACGATATCATTCATGCCAGCAAAAATACAGGAGCATCCAAAGAAGTAGGGCAGTACATACCACTCCTACCCACCAATACTCGAGGGTCATTTCTAATATTCCTTTACTGCTGAAGGGCCCACTGATATTCATATTCTATAAATGCTTGGGCCTCTGGGGTTATTCTCCACCTTATTTTGGAAGCTCCTACCACTTGGATCAACTTTCCAACTATTCCCGGTGGGTGGGGACCCCTGTGGTTTCCTGGGAGAATACTATACCCAAAAGGGCCCCTTTCTTCCACGTAAATTATGTTGCATCCACAAGAATATATCCACCCCTGCAACGGCCTGATACACGGGGTGACTATATCAAGGGGTTCTGGTCCCAATACCAAAAGTCCTAGTGGTGCCTCTGAATTTGCTGGAGAGCAAATTTCTACGTTGGGGGTGCTGCCCGCGGGCGCCCCTCCCATCCAATTCTTCCAGAACTAAGTGCCCTGTCTGTCTACCTGCCGGTCCCACTGGGTGGCGGTCCCCTATGTGGCCTCTGACCAGGGCGTATGGAGGCTGAAATCCTGGGGTGGCAACTCTTGTACAGCCACAAGAATGCCCTGCCACATTCAAGGGTATTAGGTGTGGAGTTACCAGGCCCAGTAGTTCAGGTAGTATTTATGGGATTTTGGGAGGCTCGAGCCACCATGACAATCACAGGTGGGGCTGCAGGATTTACTGGCACCTGTTCAGCAATTTCAATGCACACCTGGTTCAGGCTCCCTCCCCTACAACACTTGCATCAAGATAGGCTCTGTCCCATGCAGTACCTGGATTAAGATTAGGACCCGGTCTATCAGATGGGGTTGGTACAGTGCTCTACCTCCTGATTGACAATTGGTTACCCCCCCCCCCACAACAGCAAGAGCGGTCCAGAACTTGATAGATTTCGACCGTCTCTGCAAGTTCCCATAGGAGCAGTACCCACGCGCGCTGGACAGTGGTGTAGACAAAGAGCCACAGTGCAATAGTGGGATGTTTCAACACGGTAACCTCCTCAAACCCCTGTTTCCAATAGCCAATGAGCACACCGTCTCTTACCACCGGCAAGACGAACCAGTTGTAGCAGAGGTCAGCAGGCCAGTGGGTTTGGTATGGCTCGGTGGGGTAAGGGCAGTAAGACATAAAATAAATCAATACATACAGAACATAAGAGAGAAAAGGAGAAAGTCTTTGTGAATGTCCTTGTGATGGTCAGCCGCAGGATCTCGTTGCCCGTGGCCCAACGTGTTCCCGGTCACGTCAGACACAAGGTGGTGATCAGCTTCAGGATCTCGTTGCCCGTGGCCCAACACGTTCCCGGTCGCGTCAGACGCAAGGGTTTTTGGAGAGAGTCAGTTTCAGAGGGCCAGCAGGATTTCTCTTGCAAGTCTAGACACCCTCCGACTTCTTCAGATGCGTGTGATGTACCCAGGGGATCACGTCGGCTACTTTCACCTGGAAAAAGGGAAGCAAACACACGGGAAACGGATTGCACTTGTTCCTGGCTGATGTGATCTCCCACCCGCCCCAAGCTGGCGGGGATGTCACTGACGAAAGGGGGTGGCCTTGCCTGGGGGTGTTCTTGGAGCACAGGACACACCTCTGGGAGATAGCAGCAGTTGGTTGAGATAAGTTGGGGATATAGAATATTCTCCCAAGGTGTGCTTTAGCAGCTGGGGCTCCTAAATGAGTGGACTCGTGGTAATTCTTCGCAATCACGCTGGTCAGATGTTGGGGCACAAAAACACGGTTGTCTAGTAGACGGAACCATCCCTCCTGGAGCGTTGCTCCTTCTTGACGCGCCCACTGCTGTTCATCACACAGATATATTGAAGCGTAGAAACAGCTTCCCAAAACAGCCTCAGCCCCCTCTGGGCTTGGTGCTTTTTCTGGGCATCCTCTAGCCCCCTCTGGGCTTTCTGGGCGTCCCACAGCCCCTTCTGGGCTTCCAGACCCCTCTGGTCTGGCTTCCACTGCAGCCTGACATGCCGTTTTCAGTGCCTGCCACGCGACCCTTAAAATGGCTAGCACCCTTTGGTCTTTCTCTAGAGCATCAGGCACGTCTGCTTCACAAGCTTCCACTGCGCTTGCAGACTTCTTAATGGGCTGGGCAAAGCCTGCTTCAGCCTGTGTACTTTTTCATAGCTGCTTTTCTGCCAGCCAGTAATACATGAGTTTTGACTAGGCTTCCCAATTGACTCCCTGCAGCCTTTCACAGGGATAACTCTCATGGCCTTACTGTTGCTGAGTAGCCCTCTTCCTCCCCCTCGGCCGCAGGTCTCTGAATGGCTGCGGCGGACCTCTTGGGTCCCTGGGCTGTGAGCCACTGTCGCGGCTATCACTGCTGCTTTTTCTTTCATCCACTGCTTTTTCTCCCTCTTCTCAACATCTCCCCCTTATTCAAACCTCTTTTTGGGCGAGTTGTCCCAAAGTACACGAAGGAGGGGGTCAGGACTCCTGTTCCTGTCTCTGCGGTGGACCTGGACTGCTTTAGGTACTTTTCCAATGCTTTGGCTCGACCCTTGCGATAGTGGTCGTGGTCCTGTATTTGCCCATCCTTTCCCTCAATTCTTTAAGGCTGGGGTATAATTCATCCAGGCTGGGGTAGTGGTGGAGCGTTGGGGACATGGGGCTGTCCCTGTCCTCCCAAGGGGCCACCACGGCACTGGGAACAGACATTTTTCTGCCTGTACTCCTTTAATTTCAGTCCTAAGGGCCATAATTTTGCATTGATCAGTCATATTTCTTCAGCCGGGGGGGGGGTGTTCTTATTATCATGTGAACCTCTAGAACTTCATCCATGGTCACAAACTCATCCAAATTAAATGGAGAAAGCTCTTCTTCCTCTTTTGGTTTTGTGCAGTTTTTCTTTCTTTCTTTTTTTTTTTAAAAAAACTTCTAGTAGTTCTTCCAATAGACACCTGCCACTGGCTGCTCACACCCTGTGTCAGCTTCAGGTGTCCGGCTTGTTTTTTCATCTCTTCCCTCATCTTTTTCTGTGGCAGCTAATTTGTCAACTGTGGTGGCCACAGGTATGCAGATTTTCTCTTGAGGCTCCTCTGCCTGAGCCTCAAGCTAGGGGTCTGCTGCAGTGTTCTCTGAGACACACCTGAGCACTGAGCTATCTACCTGGTGTCTGGTTAAGGGCACTAACTATGATGCTTTCCCTGTCCCCACTGTAAGTGTTCTAGGTCTGAAAGCATTTCATAGTTCCTAGCCGTAGACCACCGCTTGCTGGTCATCAGAGAATCTAGGGGGCTGCTAATGCTTTCCCTAATGTGTTCCAAGCTGCCGCTGGTCACAGAGTTACCCAGTTCTTCCCTAGCTAAGTTCTGGGATTTTGGTTGCCCTCCCTGGTCAAGCTGTAGTTACTATAGGGATCAAAACTGTTGGAGGTCTGCGAGGCTCATGTGCTTCCCAGTTCAGTGCTGGGCTTTGGAGACACTAGGAGGCTTGCCTTATTACCAAAGCCACAACTCAGGAGAGAGCCCTCCAGCTTTGCCTGTCTGACCTCTTGCCTTCATTGAGGTCCAGGTTGCCCCTCAACCTCCTCCTATAACTGTTAGAGAACGGAAAGGCTTGCATGCATTCCAGCTCAGTATACCAACTTGGATAACCTAAGGGATCTCTGGAGCGATCCCCTCCATCGCTCCCAAAGCTGCATCTGAGTCTGAAACTCTTCCCTAACTAGGTACTCAGCCTCAAAAGATACTCCTTGTTGCCCTGTCCCACCTAGGGCCCCTATGGTTCTGAAAGATTTGTTGCCTCCTGACTGAGGACAAGGCATCAGAAAAACTTGGGGATGGTTATTCCTTTGAGGCCTCCTCTCTCTGATTGTAAATAATCTGGGCCAATTCTAACATCCACTCAAGGGTGTGGCCCATAAAGCCCTCATCAAAAGCATTCAATAGGACTACATTGACTTGTTCCAGACCGCATTTTTCAGATACTCCGCTACTAACCGGGTTTCAAAATTCCTTCCTGTCAGGGCTGCCTCAGGTCCCAGCTCACAAAGGACCAACGCCAGTGTCTCTCTATATGCAAAAGTCTTTATTGAAGTCCGTTGTTGGTTTTACATCCGTGGCGCGCAACCCTACGTCTGTAACTCTAGACCATCGAAGCTCTGACTGACTCTTCCCCTCCCCTGCACCAGTTTAACACCCGAGCTTTGCTCCACCTCTTCCTCTGCTCCTTTCTCCTCTGGGCCCTCCTGCCCTCTGGGGCCCCACCCTTCCTGGACTCTTCGGAGGCGGATTCCTCTGACTCCTTCCCCTGTCTCCGGCGGGCTTTGGGACCTGGCTCCCAATCCGGATTTTCTGCTGGCCCGCGCGCCTGCACATTTGAACTTAGCGCGCGCGCCCAGCCAGCCACTTTCCTCCTAACGGCTACACTGCTCCTGTCACTGCTTCCCCCTTCGGGGGGGCTGGCTGGAACTGACTTCTGCTCCGCCCCTCCACTCTCCGACGGAGGCGTGGTCAGTTCTGACTCACTCTCTCTCCCTGCTGGAGAAGACGCTGGTTTTGATCTGTGGGCTTCTTCCCCCCCTCTTCGCTCTGGCGGGGAAGCTGGCCCTGATCTCCAGCTGCCGCTTGGGGACTCACCGCTGGCCCCCCTTGCCCTGACCTGGGGCGCCTCTTTCTGGGAATTTTCTGATTCACTGGAGAGACTCATGGAATCTCCCGGGTCACTGTCATACCCTCCTAAGCTCCCCTCAGATTCTTCCCCTTCGCTCTCCAATTCCTCTTTCCCCTGTGGCTCTGCCCCTGAGCCCCTGACATCAATCCCCCCTCGAAGCCCCCCTTCCCCCCTCCCCCTCTCCGGGCGTGGGTTCCGGGCGCTCCCGTGCTTTGGGGGTGTCAGGGGCTCAGGAGCAGAGGGGCAGGAAAAGGAGGGATTAGAGACCGATGGGGAGGAATCCGAGGGAGAAGTTAGCGATGATAGCCGCCCAAGGTCTCTAAGTCTCTCCAGCGAATCGGAGGATTCACAGAAAGGGGCTCCCGTGGGCAGAGCTAGGGGGTTGCCAAAGGGAACACCCCAGGAAGGAGGGGCCAGAGGGGACTCGGAGAGCAGCAGCTGGAAATCGGGACCAGCTTCCCCACCGGAGAGCAGTAGGGGGGAGGAGTCCCAGGCATCGGCACCAGGCAGCTCTCCGTCAGCGGAAGGACATGAGTTGGGGTTGGCCACGCCTGCGTCAGAGAGCGAGGAAACGGTAGAAAGGAGGGTCGGAGACAGCGCGCGCGCGCCAAGTTCAAATGTACAAGAGGGTGGCGCAATGAGCAGCCCGGAAAGGGAGCCAGGTCCTAAAGCCCGCCGAAAGGAGGGGGAGGAGTCCGAGGGGTCCGCATCCGAAGCGTCCAGGCAGGAAGGGACCCCGGGGGGTGGTAGGACCCAGAGGCGAAAGGAGAGACGCAAGAGGTGGGGTAAGGCTAGAGTCTTAAGCTGGTGTACAGGGGGCGGAGATTCAGATGGAGCTTCGCCGATCTAGGGTCTAGACGTAGAGACGCACGCTAGGGTTTGGAAATGGAAACTATATTTCAATAAAGACTTTTGTACAGTTCTTCTGGCTAGCGTTGGTCCTCTGTGAGCTGGGACCTGGAGGCAGTCTCTGACAGGGGGCGAGTGCTGGATACTGTTCGGTGCCCCTGTCGTGCTGCCCTCTAACTGGATCTGGCCAGTCCGTACTGGGCTCTTCAACGTCGATCTCCTCCGCTTCCATCTCTTTGCATTCGTGCTCAAACCCAAGACTCTCTCCCAATACGTCCATGTCCATCTCCCCCTCCAGTGCCTCGGGTGATGCTGCGTGTCCTGGCCCCTCTTGCAGTTCCCGTCTCCACCCCACCTCCGGTTGATCCTCCCACCAATAGGAGCGGTCGGTGTCGACCCCCGAACAAGATCCCCTTGGGGTGCTCCATTCCGGCGGCGTCTCCTCAGCTGATGAGAACCCCTGGAACGTGCTGGCTGAAAGTGTGGGTGTGAAAAGCCAATCGTCAAAATAATCTGCCGGCATCGGTCTGTGGGGAAAGAGTGCATGAAACTCGTTGTCAGCGGTTCAGGGAGACAGGCACAGGTGAGGGAGGAGACTGAGAGCGAGGGGGAAGAATTCCAGGACAGCGAGGAAGAGGATGACGATGACTTGAAGGACTCCATGAGTCTTTCAAGTGAATCGGAGGATTCCCAGAGAGGAGCGCCTGTGGTCAAGCTCAGGGGAACCCAAAGTGGGAGCTGGGAGTCAGGACCGGCTTCTCCGCCGGAGCGCAGTGAAGGGGGTGGAGATTCCAATGTGACAGGAGAAGCAGGTCAGAAAGCAGAGAGGGAGGGGAGATCGGAGCAAGGCATCCTCCCAGAAGGGGGGGAGAGTAGTACAGGGAGTAGTGTAGCGGTCAAGAGGAAGGTCAGAGGTAGCAAACGCGCGCCAACTCTTAATCTACACAAAATGCCCGGACTGCACCACTTCAGGCTGCAGGTGGGGGAATTACTTGACTAATTCACTTTTTCCACAATAGGTTCATTGTGGAAGAAAAGGTACTGAAAAACACATTTGTCAGGGGCTCAGGAGCAGAGGCACAGGGAAGAGAGGGAATGGAGAGCGAAGGGGAAGAATCTGAGGGAAGTGTAGGGGAGTATGACAGTGAACTGAGAGATTACATGAGCTTCTCCAGCGAATCAGAAGATTCCCAGAAGGGGGCGCCTATGGCCAGGGCAAGGGGGTCCCAGGGGGGACGCACCAGAAACAAGAGGTCAGCGGGGACTCCCAAAGCAGCAGCTGGAGATCAGGACCAGCTTCCCCACCAGAGCGTAGTGGGGGGGAAGAGTCCCACGCATCAGGGCCAGCGTCTCCTCCAGCAGGGAGCCCAGCTAGCCCCCCCGAAGGGGGAAGCAGTGACAGGAGCAGTGTAAAGGTCAGGAGGAAGGTTGCCGGCTGGGCGCGCGCGCCAAGTTCAAATGTACAGACGTGGGAGACAGCAGGAAACCCGGATGGGGAACCAGGTCCTAAAGCCCGCCGGAGGGAGGGGGAAGAATCAGGGGACTCAGCGGCAGAAGAGTCCAGAAAGGGCGAAAACCCAGCGGGCAGGCGGACCCAGAGGAGGAAGGAGCAAAGGAAGAGGTGGAGCAAGGCTAGAGTCTTAAACTGGCGTCTGGGGGGAGGTGAGTCAGACGGAGCTTCGACGGTCTAGAGTTACAGACGTAGGGTTGCGCGCCACGGATGTAAAACCAACAATGGACTTCAATAAAGACTTTTGTATATAAAGAGACACTGGCGTTGGTCCTCTGTGAGCTGGGACCTGGGCAGCCCTGACAATGTGTATCACAAAGACACCCCATTCTTCGCTGTTCCTCATTCCCAAAAGGAAACACAAACCCTGGCTAAGCACCTGCGACCCCTGGAATCTCACACTGCTTAGAGATTGGGGTGGCTGCAAGCATATAAATTTACAGAGGTGCACATAAGTTTAGCCATTTATGTGTTCACTCTTTATCTTATTGGGGTCGGGGTCAGCAACCAGCACCCGCTGCTGCCCGTCTGCTGCAGCCAGCACCCCCAACTTGAAAAGTCAACAATCTGCCAGTGGAGAAGGTCGATTCCTACTTAGGCCCCCATAGCCCAGGTCAAAGCTCTGAGTGCTGAGGGAGTAGCAGCGGGTGACCACAGGCATGCGGAGCATGGCCTTGGCAGCCCCACTCTGCAAGGACCAGCTGCCCACTGACTCCCAGTCCCAGGGAGGAAGAGGAGGAGGCTGTGCTGGGCCTCTGCACCATGATGCCGAGACAAATGAAAATCACCTCCAGATTTCTAACCCTTATGGCAAGTTGTGTCAACATAAAAAAAAGGTAAAGGACCCCTGACAGTTAAGTCCAGTTGCAGACGACTCTGGGGTTGTGGCGCTCATCTCGCTTTACAGGCCAAGGGCGTTTGTCTGCAGACAGTTTTTCTGGGTCAGGTGGCCAAGCATGACTAAGCTGCTTCTGGCGAACCAGAGCAGCACACGGAAATGCCGTTTACCTTCCCGCTGGAGCGGTACCTATTTATCTACTTGCACTTTTGGCGTGCTTTCAAACTGCTAGGTTGGCAGGAGCAGGGACCAAGCAACGGGAGCTCACCCCGTCACAGGAATTTGAACTGCTGACCTTCTGATCGACAAGCCCAAGAGGCTCAGTGGTTTAGACCACAGCACCACCCGCTATGTTGACATACAGCTGTACAAATCACCACTGGATTGACTAGGCATTCAGACAATTCACATAACAGAGGATACAGGTTTTGCAACTTTAAAAAGTCACTTTTTAAAAGGGACCCACCAAACACATAGTTATTTAGATTTCTGAACCACTGTAATATTTACATTAATAATTTAGCTGATCAAAAATAAAAAATCTGACCCAATTGTTAAAAGTTGTCATGCTTGACATATGACTGTAATTACATGTAACAAATGCAATTACATCTACAATTAAATTATACTTTCTAATTCATCCCAATTCTCCCTTCTCATCTTTGAAGTGAATATGATTGATTACTACTTAGCTTTAATTTAAGCAGCTGTTATTGCTAGGTATTATTTGCCATGTCTCCCTTTTTGTACAGTTTTCAGCATACAGGCAACTCTCCATTTACACAGGGGTTACAAGGCACCACATGTTTAAGCGAAATAGCATATATTTGAAACGACATTGGAAAAGCCTGCAAACAACCTCTAAACCTCTGGAAGCCCTTGTAATTTCAGAGCCTTTGATTGGTTGACTGACCAAACCCAAGCAGTACTCATTCAAGGTTCCTCGTCATCCTGGGAAAAAGTGACCAGTGGGGTTCTGCAGGGCTCTGTCCTGGGCCTGTTGTTGTTCAACGTCTTTATAAATGACTTGGATGAAGGAATTGAGGGGATGCTCATCCAATTTGCAGGTGACACCAAACTGGGAGGGGGAGCTAATGCTGCAGAAGACAGAATCAGAATTCAAAATGACCTTAACAGATTGGAGAACTGGGTGCAAGCTAACAAAGTGAATTTCAATAGGGACAAATGTCAGGTTCTGCACTTGGGCAGGAAGAACCAGGTGCACAAATAGTGGATGGGGAACACCTGGCTTACTAGCAGTACGTGTGAAAAGGATCTAGGGGTCTTGGTAGACCACAAACTTAACATAACTGTGATGCACAAGCAAAAAAAATATGAATGCTATTCTTGGCTGTATCAACAGGAGTCTAGTGTCCAGATCAAGGGAAGTCATAGTCCCACTCTATTCTGCCTTGGTAAGACCAAACCTGGAGTACTGTGTCCAGTTCTGGGCACCACAATTTAAGGAGGATGTTGACAAGCTGGAACGTGTGCAGAGGAGAGCAACTAAGGAGATCATGGGTCTGGAAACAAAGAAGCACTTGAAGGAGCTGGATTTGTTTAGTCTGGAAAAGAAGAGACTGAGAGGAGATATGATAGCCATCTTCAAATATCTTAAGGCTTGTCACGTGGAAGAGGGAGCAAGCTTGTTTTCTCCTGCTCTGGAGAGTAGGACTCAAACCAATGGCTTCAAATTACAAGAAAGGAGATTCCGACTAAACATTTAGAAAAACTTTCTGACAGTAAGAACTGTTTGGCAGTGGAGCAGACTCCCATGGGAGGTGTGGACTCTCCTTCCTTGGAGATTTTTAAACAGAGGCTGGATGTGCATCTGTCATGGATGTTTTAGCTGAGATTCCTGCATTGTAGGGGGTTGGGCTAGATGATCCTTGGATCTCTTCCAACTCTATGATTCTATGAAAAACCCTTTACAAAACCAGTAGCACTTACCAGATGCCAAACTCCACCACAACCACTTCCTCCAAACCTCCTTGCTGAAACTCCAACTCTTCATAGGCCTCAACAGGATTGCTAGGTGCTGGATTGCTAGGAGCTGTTTTTGCTGATTTTTTGCCCTTTCTGGGCTCTTTTAGGGCTGCTTTTGCCTCTTTTAAAGTCACTTCCAGGTTTGGCATAATGCACACAGTTGAGCATCAATTGGACCTGTGCAAATGGGGAGCTGCCTTGCCCCACCTGGTGCCCCCTATATTTTGGGGACTACAGTCCCATCATCTCTGACCATCAGCCATGCTGACTGGAGATAATGGGAATTGTATCCAAAGCACCTGGAAGGCACTAAGTTGGGGAAGAGTCAGTTAGTACAAATGCAGCACTTCAACATTTATTTTTTAGTTCATTAATGAAATATTTAGTTCATTTATGAAATATTTTTTATAACTTTAATGTAAATCTAAGGCTACATTCCTATAGGTTTTTGCTGTTTTCCCTACACTACTGTGCCCTTCAGCCCCTCCTCCACCATAACATGTCAGACTATGGCACTGTTCACAGGGAAAGTCGCTGGATGATTGCACTGCAAGCTGACAATAGCATATTGATCAGGTGCTTGTAAGGATGAGTGGGGAAAGACCATAGGTACCCACGATACAAAGAAAATACAGTACACAAATCACAGGCGCGAAAGAACTTAGTCCCATTTTATTGTTTTGTCAAAGTAAAGCTGAATTCCAGACATCTGTGTCAAGATTTCAGCCCAGGCTTCAGCTTCTCAGATCCATCCATTTTAATCCAAAACTCAAAAGTAGCCAAATGTCAGGACATTACTACATCTACAACAACAACAAGTGTATTAGATTTGTGAGGTCCATGCCTTTACACAAAATACCATAAAACCTTATTAAAAGATAAACAATAAAATTATAAAAATAAGCTAAAATTCATGGCATGCTGTCCCAGCAAGGAAACTACCCAAAAAACCCCGCCATTCAGGAAAGAAGATACAGCAACAGGTTAGGGGAGCAATGGGAGGGACCTCACCATTTCATCCAGGAACCATACCCTAGTTTTCATAGCCTTCACCACAAAGACTGCTACCACGTGAGAAATCCGTGGATCAGCGTCCACCAGTAAAAACTTTACTTGGTCCTCAGAGTTGGCTATTGATTTGGGAATAGTTTGTAACATCGCATCTATCAGGGGTTCAGGAGGAGAGGCACAGGAAAGGGAGGAAATAGAGAGCGAGGGGGAGGAATCCGAAGGAAATGTTAGCGATGACAGCGGTCCGAGGTCTCTGAGTCTTTCCAGCGAATCGGAAGATTCACAGAAAGGGGCTCCCATGGTCAGAGCAAGGGGGGTGCCTAGGGGAACACCCCAGGAAGAAGGGGCCAGAGGGGACTCAGAGAGCAGCAGTTGGAAATCAGGACCAGCTTCCCCACCAGAGTACAGTAGGGGGGAGGAGTCCCAGGTATCGGGATCAGGTGGCGCACCGCCAGCGGGAGGACATGAGTCAGGATTGGCCACGCCTCCATCGGGGAGCGAGGAAACGGTCGAGAGGAAGGTTGAAGGCTGGGCGCGCGCGCCAAGTTCAAATGTACAGGAGGGCGGCGCAGTTGGCAGCCCGGATAGGGAACCAGGTCCCAAAGCCTGCCGAAAAGAGGGGGAGGAGTCGGGGGGTCAGCGTCAGCGTCAGAAGAGTCCAGAAAGGAGGAGACCCCGGGGGGCAGAAGGACCCAGAGGAGAAAGGAGAGACGGAAGAGGTGGAGTAAGGTTAGAGTCTTAAACTGGTGTACAGGGGGCGGAGACTCAGATGGAGCTTCGCCGATCTAACCCCTAGACGTAGAGCTGGGGCGCTGCGGCTTGAAAATGGAAACTGTACTTCAATAAAGACTTTTGTACATTACTACCGGCTAGCGTTGGTCCTCTGTGAGCTGGGACCTGGAGCCAGCTCTGACAGTAAGCTCCATCTCCCCCCGTTTTGCACCAAAAACCTCGCAACGTGAGTGGACGCAGCGAGGGGCGAAGATTGGTGCTTCGCGAGCTCACAAAAGTCAGGCAAGATGACTACAGAACAGCAAATAGCAGCCCTGCAAAATGCAGTGACACAACTCAACGCGGAGGTACTCGCATCCAGGAAAAGGGAAGAGGAAGCGGCTGCCGCCTGCAGGGATCTCCAAGCCAGGTTGGAAGGGCTTGCTAAGCAGGGGCAACCGGGACCCAAATCAGAGGGGATTGGGCTGGGGAAAAGAGGAGGCAGCCTTGTATCTCATTTTGATGGGAATTTACAGCAGTACCCTAACTTTCGGGCAGACGTGCTGTTTGCGCTGCAACTGCTGGATAAAGACTTTAGAGATGAGCAAGAGAAGGTGGGGTTTATCTTGTCCCATTTGCATGGAGAAGCTAAAGCGTGGCTGCGCAATCTGTGGAGAGATAGCGATCCGGCGCTCCAAAATGCGGATGCATTCATTAAAGCGATGGATTCGTGTTTTTTATCAAATATAGACATTGATATCGCCAGAAAAGACATACATGGGCTTAAACAAGGGAGAGCCAGTGTAAGGCAGTATCATTCCCGCTTTTTTGC
>JAXCMG010000254.1:16277-47229 GCA_034642415.1 Podarcis siculus
CTAGCGTTGGTCCTCTGTGAGCTGGGACCTGGAGCCAGCTCTGACAGCATCCCTGAAGGCCGAATAGATGGGACAATACAACATGTAATGTGTGAGATCCTCTTTGGTTCTCATATGACAAGGACATATACGCTGCTCTACTGGGATTTTTGCATATCTGCCTGACAGATAGGCCGTAGGAATGGTTTGAAAACGGGCCGTGGTGAAAGCTCTCCGAAGGGTGGGATTGGTGATATTCGCCAAGTAATTGGCGCAGGTTTTGACTGTTTTCAGTCGGGGAAACCAGTGGGAGGACCCTGGGTTCTGTATTTTTGTGATATCTAACAGAGCGTCTCTCTCCAGGATCCATTCCCGAACTTTATCCGGGCTCCACAGTTTGAGAATATTAAACTCCGGTAGGGTGTATCTAACCAGGATCTCAGATAGGTTTTGACGCCAAGTGGTGTTCTTTTGAAGAGATACAAAGGCTTGTTTGGCCAATAAGGTGTTTGAAGTGTTTGCAAGGTTGATGTAAAATCGTAGGAATCTTAAGTGGGCCCTGGCAGACACAGAGGGTAATCCAACCTCCACCCTCAAGAAAGCTGCTGGGGTTCCTTGGGGAAGGCCTAGAATCCTCTTGAGATAATAATTTTGCAAAATTTCAAGCCGTTCCAACAGCCTCTGGTTCCACCCCCAGAGTTCTATCCCATATAACATCTGGGGAATAGCTTTCCCAACAAAAGCTCTTAATGTCGGGATCACCAATTGTCCTCCCCGGGTATGGAAAAAACTAAGCAGGACACCAATTGTTCTTCGTGTTAGGATGGTTACAGCCTTAAAGTGAGCTAGCCAACTAGATGTAGCCTGAAATGTAACACCCAGATATTTAAAAAGGGGGCACTGTTCAATCACATGTTCGTCTAAAAACCATCTAAAGGTGTGGCGAGCTCTAGTGAACACCACAATTTTTGTTTTGTCATAGTTTATCTTTAGTGAGTTATGGGAACAGTAGGCTGCGATCCCCTCCAGCATGCTGCGTAAGCCTCTTCGGGTGAGTGCCATTAAAGCCATGTCATCGGCGTATAGCAATATACAGTGGTACCTCGCAAAATGAACGCCTCGCAAGACGGAAAACCCGCTAGACGAAAGGGTTTTCCGTTTTGGAGGCGCTTCGCAAGACGAATTTCCCTATGGGCTTGCTTCGCAAGACGACAGCCCATAGGGAAATCTCCCGGACAGCGAAGGATGCCCCGATGCCAGGCGGCGAGGCGGGAACGCCTCCCCCCGCCGCCCGGCATCGGGGCATCGTCCCGATGCCGGGCGGCGGGGCGGGAAAGTCTCCCCCCGCCGCCCGGCATCGGAACGATGTCCCGATGCCGGACGGTGGGGCGGGAAAGTCTCCCCCCGCCGCCCGGCATCGGAACGATGTCCCGAAGCCGGGCCGCGGGGCTGCGAAGCCTGGGCGCGCTGGCAACTCTCCGCAAGCAGCGGGAGCGCTCCCGCTGCTTGCGGAGAGGTCCGCGAAGCCTGTCCTGGACCTCTTCTGAAGGCAGACGGGGGCAAAAGTCTTTGTCCCCCCTGCCTGCCTTCCCAGGGGCTTTTGAATCGCCCCGGACAGCGGAGAAGTCCTCTGCTGTCCCGGGCGATTTTAAAATGCCGCCCGCCAGAAGAGGTCGGGGGAAGGCGGTTTCCATAGGAACGCATTAATTGATTTTCAATGCATTCCTATGGAAAACCGTGCATCGCAAGACGAAAAACTCGCAAGACGAAGAGACTTGCGGAACGAATTAATTTCGTCTTGCGAGGCACCACTGTATTCAGACGTTTACCTTCAAGGGCTGGAGCCGATGACTTGTACTTTGCCATGTACTGAACAATGTCGTTTATATAAAAGTTAAAAAGAAATGGGGCTAGCAGGCATCCCTGTTTGACCCCTTTCCCCAATGGCAGTGGGTCCGTAAGAGTTCCCGATGGCCCAGTTCTGATTTTGACTGTAGTATCTGTGTGTAACTCTCTGAGAATTTTTAAAAGTCGTCTATCAATGTCCGTTTCATATAATTTTTTCCATAGTCTATCTCTACAGATTGAGTCAAAGGCAGATGTCAAGTCAACGAAGGCCACAAAGAGTCTGCTCTTATACGCTTTTGCATATTTAGCTACCAGGGTCTGTAGTACCATACAGTGACCTATCGTATTGTGGCCCTTTCTAAATCCTGCCTGTTCCTGGTTGAACAGGTTAGAATGGTCCGCCCAGTCTACCAACTTGTTTAATAAGTACCGGGTATAAAGTTTGTATGCGATGTCCAGAAGGCTTACAGGGCGGTAGTTTGCTGGATCTTGAATATCTCCCTTCTTGTAGATAGGGGCTACCACACTTAGTTTCCAGTTTGCTGGGATTTTACATGTGTTGTTTATTGCCGTAAAAAGTTTGGCCAAAAAGATGGCCCACCATTGGGTATGTGATTTAAATACCTCAGGGGGGATCATATCCTCACCAGGAGCTTTGCCATTTTTTAATGTTTTAATTAACTGTAGGCACTCTGATTCCGTAACAGGATCCCAACTAGCTAGATGAACATTCTTCAATGGGAGGGACGGACTCGAATTAGCAATATTTGAGGGTGTGTATAGCTGGAAAAAGTGTTGAAACCACACATCGGATGGAATACTGTTGTTTACAATTTTTCCTTTGGATGAGACTCCCTGTGCTACTATTGCCCAAAATTTTCTATCATCTCGTGATTTAATCGCCTTATCAAGTGCCTCCCATTGTTCCTTCCTATAAAGGGATTTCTTGAGTTTTAAGGTGTTTTTATAGTAAGAGCGCCATCTGTGGAAATTTACTATAGATGACAGAGTCCTCTCCTGTTTTACCTTGTTTTGTTGTTTCCTAAGCAGGGATCTTAGCTTCCGGCAGTCTTTGTCAAACCAGACCCCCGATTTGTTATGTTGTTTGGGAGGCCTGGTGTTTGTAAGTAATGGGAAAAGAGACTCTGAGACCCGCTGATATAGTGAAAAAGGATCAGAGTTAGGTAAAAGACACTGGTCTCTCAGAACCAATAAATCTGGAGAGTGCAGGTGTTGTTTAATTTTAAGCTCCAGCTCGCTGTTCCATTTACGCCTGCGTGGGGCCGGTGCTTGAGGAGGGACTGCACAATGTAGTTGTTGTAATCCCCCTGATTCGAGGGGAGTTAGTGAGATTGCTCTAGGAAGATGGTCGCTCTCAGTTCTGTTAAAAGTGCTGAGACCCTGTGCCCTCTCCAAAATTGTTGGAGAGACCAGGATATGGTCAATCACACTTGCACCGCGAGGGCCGATAAAAGAAAAGAAACCTCCTGACCTATCCATGTAAGTACCATGCAGGTTGTACAAATTATGCTTAAAGGCAATCTCCAGTAATGTATTACCTGCCTTATTCAGGACCTTTTCATCAGAACTCCAAGGGATAAACCAGTCCGCCTCTGGTAAAAACTGGGTTTTGGAGCCATACGAATTGATGTCGCTGCCTATCCTAGCATTAAAGTCACCTGCCAGCAGGATGTTCCAGTCAGGAAATTCTATTTTGGCCTTCTCCAAGCATGACTCCAAATCTTCCCAGATTTGTATTGTCTGAGAGGAAGTACACACGGGGGGAATATAAACGTTAAAACATAGAAAATCTCCTCTTAGGACATTACTAAGAAAGTGACATACAGTCCTCAAACAGGGCAGCAGCCAATGGTCTGAATCATTAGAACTGGCCCAGGAGATTTATTGTAGCCCATCAATTTAACTCCTTTTATGCGGGGGGGGGGGGCTCTACTTGGGCATCTGCGAAATAGGACATTTGCTCCTGGCTGCCAGTAGATTAAATCCCAGCAGCAAGAACACAGAAGGGAAATGGAAAGCATTTTGGAAGAATAAAATGCACATGTGCCCACGGGCTGTTTATGGTCGTCAGTCATATAAATTTACTAGGTGCTGAAAGGCAGGCAAATATTGATTGCTATATGTCCAGGTGATAGAACTGTTCAAAGAGGCTGGTCCTCTGCTTGCTGAGGTCTAAAACACTTCCACATACCATCTTCCAGCCAAGGCAGCTGAGAGGACACGAGAGAAGAACTGCTGCAATGGAAGAAACTTTACAATTCATCTGAAGAGTATGGATGTACTCATTCACACACACACACACACACACAGAGAGAGAGAGAGAGAGAGAGAGAGAGAGAGAGAGAGATGGAGATGGTGGGATTTCTTGATCACCAACACCCATGGCAGCTGGTGAGACAATCCAGTGCTCTGTGTCCTTTTTTGCAATTTACTGGCTTCTATTCCTGTGCAAAATATGGTCTGAAGCTCAACATCAAAAAAATGAAGATCATGGCCACTGGTCCCATCACCTCCTGGCAAATAGAAGGGGAAGAAATGGAGGCAGTGAGAGATTTTACTTTCTTAGGCTCCATGATCACTGCAGATGGTGACAGCAGCCACGAAATTAAAAGACGCCTGCTCCTTGGAAGAAAGGCGATGGCAAACCTAGATAGTATCTTTAAAAGCAGAGACGTCACCTTGCCAACAAAGGTCCGCATAGTTAAAGCTATGGTTTTCCCAGTAGTGATGTATGGAAGTGAGAGCTGGACCATAAAGAAGGCTGATCGCCGAAGAATGGATGCTTTTGAATTATGGTGCTGGAGGAGACTCTTGCGAGTCCCATGGACTGCAAGAAGATCAAACCTATCCAATCTTAAGGAAATCAGCCCTGAGTGCTCACTGGAAGGACAGATCCTGAAGCTGAGGCTCCAAGACTTTGGCCACCTCATGAGAAGAGAAGACTCCCTGGAAAAGACCCTGATGTTGGGAAAGATGGAGGGCACAAGGAGAAGGGGACAACAGAGGATGAGATGGTTGGACAGTGTTCTCAAAGCTACAAACATGAGTCTGACCAAACTGCGGGAGGCAGTGGAAGACAGGAGGGCCTGGCGTGCTCTGGTCCATGGGGTCACGAAGAGTCGGAGATGACTAAACGACTAAACAACAACAACAATTCCTGTGACCACTGCAGAAGGAATGAGTCAGACTCCATTTCAGCAAACGCAGGAAACAAAGTTGTGCAAACTACACAACAATTCTCTATGTCAATTCCAATTGTGCAACTATTTCGCATGTCTGATTTGTTTTTCCCTTTGAAGTGTCTCCATTTACTCTTTTCATGGCAGCCAGTAGCGTTCTTCATTGTCTTTCAACTCCTGTCTGCTGCAGGAAAGCCAGGTGTTTGTGTGTGTTCTGCTAGTTCTTGCCTAGATTGGCATCCTTCTATCTTGGGAGACAATGGAGGAGGTGAGGCCCAACTGTTGGCAGGTTGCAGGACCTGCTGTGGCTGTAGAAACCGATGGGGATAGACGTGTTTTGTTGCAGAGCCCTAGAATAAATAAGCTAGAGCTCAAAGGGGCTCTCTCATTTATGACCCAGGGCCCTTTGACGCTCTTTGAAGTGTGGCTTACTCATCTTCTCGGCCACATGGGTTCAGACCATCCTATACATGCCCAGGATCATATAATACATAAGTGAAGGTGCTCTCTTTGCCCCCAGTAAATTTGGGACCCAGCAATTAGGGACTGATGGAGAGGACTGGGGGCACAATTAGATGGTGATACTGATTTTTCATTAAGATTTTTATATTAATATTTTATTTGGTTTCAAGATTCAAAATTACATTTTAACACTCAATAATTATAATCCTATTCTACCTGTAATTACATATAGTTGCATTTTAAAGTTCCCTCATACCGAGTTTCATCCTCGTTAACAGGTCACTTAATTTAATCTACTATTTCCCACCCTTAAACTTCAAACCCCAATGTGGACTTCGTATATAAACAGAGCCGTCTTTCCCATAGAGCTTAGTGGTGCGTTGCGCCAGGGCGCCGGCCTCTCAGGGGTGCCCCAGCAAGTGGGGGAGCTGCGCGGCTTTGCCAGCGGCCTCCCCTTTCCCGGCATGCCCCCCAGCTGCACGCAGCTTCCCTCCCAAGCCTCTGCAGGGATTGCTCTCCCGCAGCGGCATGGGGGAGAGTTGCACACACACACCGGGTGGCTGGCAGTGCGCAGCTACGGCCACCCCAACACTATTCGTGGTAATTTGGGGGGCACTGGGCGGATATTTGCACCCCGGTGCTGCATCTGCTAAAGACGGCCCTGTATATAGTTACTTTTTAAATAGACTAAAAAAGTATTTCCAGTCCACCTTGAAAGAATCTAAACTTGAGTCTCTTATCAAGTGCTGTCAGTTTAGCCATCTCTGCATAAACCATGATTTCCTCTTCCTTCTTTTACTCATGAGCATAAAGATTTCATGCTGCTGTAGTTACATACATAAATACAGCTAAAGAAAAAAATGGAAAAGACCACCAATTTGTAAAATAATAATAATAATAATAATAATAATAATAATAGCAGTAAAAGGAACTCCCCACCACCACCACAAGGGACCATTAAACCTGAAGAAGCAAAAGATGGCAAGAATGCAGGATCCAAGAGGAGAAAACAAATTGCAGGAAGGTTGTTTATGGAAGTATCAGGTGAGCTGAAGGAAAACCTCTGCTTAACAAAGAACCCCATTGCTCCAAGACGCCCAGGGAGATGGCACTAATTAACATTAGTAGAACTTGCGTTGCACAATTAGTTGTGCAATTGGTCCTCAGAACAAACGGTTTGAAGTCAGCTGCATAAATTTCACACAAAAAAGTTTGGGACAGTTAAAATATAATTTGCGAGCCAAATGAATAAACAAGCCAAATAATGATGGAGAAAAAACTCTCTTGTTCCTTTCTTTGCTTTGTGGAGCACCAGCGCCATCCAGTGGCCACTAAATTCCTGTTATCTCCAACAAACAAACTAGCTAAAGCTATGAGAAGAAACTCAGAACTCCACTGATGCCTGCTGTGTTGTGTAGCCCAGATGGGAACATTTTGCAGGGAAGGCAATGCCTTTGCAAGCCAGATTAGTGCAGTAGGCAAGAGAGACAGGAATATGGCAGGAGTGGACCATTGGGTGTGCACTCTCTCTCTCTCTCTCTCTCTCTCTCTCTCACACACACACACACACACACACACACAACAGAAGCCTTCCAAACTGAGAACTTATTTTCCCCAAACTATACAACCAGTCAAACATTTATTTATTTATTTTAAAGGTAGAATGGGCAAAGTTCCCGCTTGACCTCTGGGATCAAAATCTGCCAAATCCACTGGCAAAACTCAGGGTTGAGAGCCTTGGTGTTGATGAGAGGGAAAGCGAAACAAGCTCTCTGAGCCAATCTGCTACCCCCACCCCATTTGGATAGCCCCCTCTCCCAGCCCTATTCCCTGGGCCGACCCCTGAAGCAACCGGCCAGGTAACTGGTAAGGAGACCGGGCTGCGACCACAGGAAGCGTCTGCTCCCCCAGTCTGCCCATTGGAGGCACTGGCTGAAAAAAGAAGGCTGGGAGTCCACAAGGGATTTGTGCCGTGCTCAGAATAAAGCTGGTTACTACCCCAAAGGTCCTCTCTGACAGGATCTCTCTCTTGCTCACAGACCAAGCAACACAAAGGCAAAAGAGAGTCGAAGGCAGAGTCTGTCCCACGACCTGCACAGGGAGCCTAGGCAGGATCAAAACTGGAGCAGCTCCCCCCCCCCCCCCCCCCCCAAGGTAAATGTTAAGTTGTGGGTGAACATAGCAGACGCCGCAGCGATTTCTCCAAAGCAGCTCTTTATTTGTACGCTGGAACAGAACTGAACAGCCAACAGCTCAGCCAGCCTGCTTTTATAGGCAGCCGGCTGTCAACATTGTAGCAACAACAGCCCAGGGGTTCCCGCCTAAAATAACTGAAGTGGACCTGAGTGAAAACTACATACACGATACTCCTGGTGGGCAGGGGGAGAACTTCAGTACATAACGGTAAGAGTTACTTAATTTGCCCAGTCCTGCCAAGTGGAGTCAGCAGGAAGGACAACGCTCCTCCACTGCAGGAAAATCTGTTATTTAAACGACTAGTAATTCTTTAAGCATAATAAAACACAAAATATTATTGTCTACTCCTATGGAACCCCCAATGGGATACTGTGGTACTCAAAAGGGACCCCCCTCCCAATTTTTCCACATTTTTAACATGCTTTTTCAAAATTAAAATGAAAAATCACTCATAGAAAAAAACCATCACAAAAAAGGCATGAAAAATCAGAGCAAGAGACAAAAAGAGGGCCAGAGACATCAGCAATACATTCCAGACATTTAATTTAATAGAAATTACAACAAGCCTATAAAAAAATTAAAAACACAATGAATGGATCTTTATTACTAAAAGTTATAAGCCGTCACAATTGGTCACAATACGTAGAATACAAATAATTGATTTAAAACTGAGCAACAGCAACAGCAAAGCAAACTTACAAAAATGTAAAAATCACTCATGCCTAAGTTTACTCCACGTCTCACACTCCCCCTTATGATACCTGTTTTGGTGCCTAGCTCTCAACTTACTTGCAGCCAAGACAAATTTTGGAACCAGTGCAGTAATAAATACATTATTGCCGGCAAGCAAAATAGATTCGCTCAAGGGGAAGTCGGTTGGAAAGAGAGCAAAGGATGCAATCGAGGAATTTTTGTCTAGGGGATATATATAAAGGGCATCGTAACAAATACTGTTGAATGTCCTCCACTTCTCCCAACCAACTCTTGACTCATCCTGATCCCATAAAAATCTTTGGTAATTAGTCCTGGAAATTAGACCTTTCATGGTCAACTCTAAACCCAACTATTTAGTTAAACAACTTAACCATGGCTGGTTTGATGCTCAATGCGTCACTCAGAAGAACATTCTAAAAACACAATAAACATGGATACTCCTTATTTTGCAAGGGGGGGGTCAGCTGCATTTCCAGCAAACCGTAGTTTGTGAAGCTCTGGATGTATTCCTGCTATGCTGTATTATCCACAGGCTGGAGGTTGGCAAAGACTGGTTCTGTTCTGCATTATTAACGTAAACAATAAAATCATACCAAACAGAAAGAAAATTCTCTTCTTCTTTTTTAACCTCCAGAGGCTCTCAGTTTATACAGGCAACCCCTGATTTGCATGGGGGTTGCATTATGGCTCATCACACGTGACGGCGGAACATGTATAAGCCCATTCTGACCCCTTTGCTGGCCACTTCCAGCTGACCAAGATGCACATGTGTGCAGTTGGGTAAAAACTGAACACACACTAATTGGTCCTTGCCTGTATATCCATTTTTATAGTAGAGCTTACCCTCATGCACCAGTAAGAAACATCTGCTGGGGTTAAAAGGTAAAGGTAAAGGGACCCCTAACCATTAGGTCCAGTCTTGGCCGACTCTGGGGTTGCAGCGCTCATCTCGCTTTATTAGCCGAGGGAGCCGGCGTACAGGACTAAGCGCCAGCAGGACTAAACCCCTTCTGGCGAACCAAAGCAGCGCACAGAAACACCGTTTACCTTCCCGCCGGAGCCGTACCTATTTATCTACTTGCACTTTGACATGCTTTCCAACTGCTAGGTTGGCAGGAGCAGGGACCGAGCAACAGGAGCTCACCCTGTCACGGGGATTCGAACCGCCAACCTTCTAATTGGCAAGTCCTAGGCTCTGTGGTTTAACCAACAGCGCCACCCACGTCCCTTCTGCTGGGGTTAGAACTCTGTAAAACCAAGCTATTTTTCCATTTAGAATCAATAAATTAATTGATTAAAATTATTTTCCCTTTACTGTTCTCATTGGCTTCCTTGCTGTGATTCTAAAAGGTTTTTTTCTGGCCCTTCCAAGCTTTCTAACATTGCCCATTAAAAAAAAATATCACATGTCCCCTTTTACACCTCAACCATGCCTACGTTGAAATGTCATCCCCAGAAGCCTGAGCATGGGGTAAATGTGCTCTCAGCCCCAAAAAAGCTTGTCACCCCTGAGTTACAAGGTTATTTATCATGAATTCAAAAATGAAGAAATGTTGAGTTTTGTATTTATTTACAGCATAAAGCTAACTAAAAATGGCAATGTCACTTTTTCCCAAGACGTTTCTTAATCCAGTGCCCCACCAATATCTGCGGCCTCTTCTGGTATTCACCCAGCACATCGTGGGGGGTGGAGATTTGGTCGCCCTCCAGTCGGTTCAGGAGTGTTACACAGACCACAGCACCTGCGTTTATAAAACAAAACCCGAGGCCGATACACAAAGGTTACTTGAAAATAACACTATGAACCATGTGGGGAAAAGGACACTTTACCCAGGATAAGATGAACTGAAACTGATGAATTAACCCAGCAAACAAAGAAGCAGTCAAACATAGGGGAAAGTGACAGATAAAGCCAATTCACAATGGAACCAAAACCTTCAGCAGGAATTGGGCATATGTTAACTAGCCCATAGGCTGTTTTACCTCCACCTTCAAAAAACAGAAGAGCAAGGAAGTTCCTCTGTGCACACAGGGTGATTATTTTGTTACTCAGGGAGCTGTGGTCAGCAGGACATAACTCATCAGATCTTTGCTGTGGTGTATTTGCTGCTACCTCACTTTTCCCCACAGAACCAGCTCTTGTGATTTGTTCTTTTATATATATATATATTTTAAAAGATACTTTAAAGCTTTCTTTCTGTGGTTCTGAAGTTTGGATCTAGTTAAAGGTTCTTCACCTTCAAACCTAAAAGCATTCTTAATCATGTCATGGCTAATTAGTGGAAATTCTGCACTGCGGACATATGTTGAACTTCGACTGAGATCAAATTAGGGGTAACGGGAGACTATCAAGCATCCCACATGAGCTGCTTAGGACCAGAAAAGGGCCAAATCATAAATCAAGCAAGAGAAGGAAGCAGTATAAACTGCAAGTGGCATCAAATCAGTTGGAAACATCAGACAAACATCAAACATGAACTGTGATGCATGTTTTGGTCAAAATAAGAGAAGGTCTAATGGACACAGCAATAGTTATGAAATATGCTGTTATTCTGGATTCGGAATGTAGGGTAAGAGGCTTAGAGCATTGAAAGAAAAACTGAGCCCAAGATTTTCAGACTTAACTTTTCAAACTATTGTCTGTCTCCAGCCTTAGATAAGCTATTATGGATTGCACCTGGAATTATTGATTAAAAATTATACTAAAGAATTAGGATACTCAGCATGTATGATCAATATTAAAACTCCTCTGTGGCTATGAATTACATGATAAACTATTGATTGTTGAAATTATGTAAGAATTATGAAATTATGTTGAATTATGTAAGACTGGACACATATGCTGCTTACCTTTGATGCCAATAATATTGCACATGGCTGCAAAAACAGAGGATTCCATCTCAATATTCCTGACTCCGGCCTTGTAAGCTGCCGTTAAATATTGTGCCTTCTCTTCCTCAGTGTATGAGCAGATTGCACCATCAAGACGAGCTTGGCCTACAAATGTATGAAATGCAGATTTTAATACATGCAATGAAATCTCTACAATAATACCCCATGGAGTTGAATTGCTTGATCAGCTATACCCGGCTCACCGCTTGAACTTTGGCCAATGGATGGAACCAGAGCTACTGTATGGCTGGGGAAGATTTCAGCTCACCTCTGCATTTGGGACCAAACCATCCCATTTCCCTCCACCCTACTTGGACCAAGGTGCAGATCAGAACATAGTTCTGAGAATTAGGCCACACCATATGTGTTATTTTTCATGGGAAAGCATTCAACTATGAGAATAATCCCCTCACATGTAATCTAAAATGTAAGGTGAAGTTGTTCCTTTAACCTATCAAGATTCTGCTTGTGTAAACTAGGTCAGACTTGTGGGGGACTATTGGTTTATCCAAATATTCTGATTTTATTGTTTCAATATTATTCCGTTTTGTTTTTAAATGCACACGTTTAGCGAACGTTTTTAATGTTTTGCTTCTCTTCTGTTTCCTTTGCTTTGTTGTTCATGAATGTGGTTGCACCCTTTCAGCCTCACCTTCATAGAAATCCAGAGTGCACATGGTGTTCCCAAAGACTGTTTTGAATTGATCCAGTTCCTTGGCACACTCCATCAAGTCTTGAGCCAGTCCCTCGTCTAAGTTTGTGCTACGATATACAGGCTTTCCCAGAACAAACTGTTCAAACTGAGGTTTGAAGGTGGCATCTACAGATTGCTTGGTGATCACCACAGATCCTGGTGCCAAACCTACATTTCAAATATACGTTTCATAATTATATCTAGAGCTCACAAACCAATAACTGTGATTTCATTTCATTTTTTGCTTTAAAGTAGTAAGGGCATGAGGAATACCTATTCCGCCAGATGTACCGATACGAATAATGGTTACGTTGGAACACTTGGAATGACACAGCAGCTTGAAGAGTTCATGCAGCATGATAGCAATGGAAGGAATCCCCATTCCATGCTGAAATGAAAAAAAGTGGGGGTGGGGAAAAATTCACAGTGAATAAATCATTCTGTTCTAGGTTATTGTGGGGATGTGGGAAAGGAAGTAAATAACTATTTTGATGGTTACAACCTTCTATTATATTGAAGCATTGAAGCAGGAAGCCAGCAAAGCATTTATCCTGAAAGAAAATATTGCACTAAAGCCATTTTTTATTCTGAGATTTTCAAAATACGGTCTGTAGATAACCATAGTAGCAAATATTAATGATAAAGAGACTTGCAGTTGCAAGAGTGTACAATGTGAAGTCAAGTATATTAACTAAAAGAGTCTCTCCAAAAAGTGGAGGAGCTACAATGTGGCTACATTTATTCACATCAGCAAGAAAGCAACATCATGCATCATCAAAGGCAATTTTATTTAAACCCTTCAGAGCTTTTAATCTACCTGTTAATTTCTCAGCCAGGACCATTTGCCAAAGGTTAGTGCACCATCTAGAAATAGGCCATTTCCCCAGTGTTTAGCAATCAGTTGGCAAGCCGTCAGTAACATGAAAGTTATCAAAAATCTTGTAAGGTATATCAGCATATTGATTATCAAACAGCAATAGCAACACAACTATGGAAGCTTTCAGCTTTGCCAATTTCCTCAAATACCTTTCGCAAAAATTGATTGACTGTAGAACAATCCCACCACAAGTGGTAGAAAGTTCCTTTTGTGTTATAGCCTCTCCAGCATTCTTTGTTGTATAATCCATATATCACTCAATTTAATGGGTGTAACATGCCACCTGTAAATTAATTTGGGAATATTTTCATGGATTCCTGGGTAATTCCATGAAAATGTCAACAAATAGACTCATTTTTCATTTTATTATATTGTTAGCATGTTCTATATAATTTTAAAGTTATTTCCCCAAATTTTATCATTTGGCAACAGGTTTTCACAATGGTATTTTACATGTGAATATAAACAATCAGAAGTATGACATGCAAGGTGACTCAGGATTTCTCTATTTCGCCCCCTGAAGCTCAGTTAAGCACCTCTGCAAGAAAATAAAGAACAGGTTAATGACCCTTTAGTGTACTGATAGCTTTGCCTTCTCATCTGGTGAACTGACAAGACATTTTATGTTAGGAGGAAAATCAGATGAGCTTAGGACAATAAAATATACATTGGTTTAGTGTGTAATGTTGACCACAAAACATGTGCTTTTTTCCATCTCAACAAATGAAAAGAAAAATCCATATTCTTTAACTTTATTCTTTTCTTTTTACCATTTTTACCATTAAGAAAATGTGATGAGATAGTAACTAATATGTGTTTTACATGCAAAATTTCTTGTGATCATTGTAACACAGTTACATTGTTCCTCTTCCTCTTTAAGACTGATTGTGCTTAAAAGGGAAGGGAAGAGATTTCTCTCTGTTATTCAGCACTGACTTTGGGCGCAACAGCATTCTGCAGGGAGCTGGCTGGCACATCTGAATGCTTTCCTGAGCCACCCAGTGCTAAGGATCACCCATCTCCTGACAGGGGAGGAGTGTTCCTGCTTAGTGCTGAGTTTGGGCATGCCAGAAAGCTCCCTTGGATGGTCTTAGTTTCTGCCTGGAAGCCAAAGGAAGGAACCTCTCCACTGTGAGAGGCTGCCCTGTCCTGGAGCCTCCGCAGTGGTTCTCAACCTGTGGGTCCCCAGATGTTGTTGGACTACAACTCCCATCATCCCTGAGCCCTGGCCTTGCTAGCTAGGGGTGATGGGAGTTGTAGTTCAACCACATCTGGGTACCCACAGGTGGAGAAAGGCTGCTCCAGAGGAACACAAAGCACAAGCCCAAAGCCCCCATTAGCCCACAGTGTTGTGTCCTTTGTCAATTGTACAAATGCAGGTTGTATATATACAAATCTAATCTAATAATGCATTAATGATCATTTAGAGATATTTTTAAAAGAGAAAATTCAGTTTTAATTGATAGACAATGTATTGCATGCCCACAAATATCTGGCCCACTTACACTGATGGATAGCACAGGCCCTGCTTTGTACATCGCGTAACGATCGGTTCCTGCACAGATATTGGGGTAGTCCTGGCCTGGGCTGCCAACTCCCAGCTCTTCAGCTATGTAGGTAATAAAAGCTTTCATTCGCGAAGGGCTGCCTCCAACACACACAAACTAGGCAAGATCAAAGAGAGGAAACTGTAAGAATATTAACCATGGAAATATTTAACAATGCATTTTTAAAAACATTTAAAAAATAGAAATATGAAAAGCCTGCTCATGCTACAAAGACACCTTTTAACAATTCACACTAGACAATGCAGGAATATGCAGCTGCCCCACATGGGGATCAACCCTGAGACCTTGTTGTCACAGCACCATTTACATCTCCAAACCTTTACATCTCCAAACAAGGCAGGGAAGTCATGGGTGCCAGTCCCCAGAGCAAAATGGTACAGGATGTCATCACTCATCTTCTCAAGATGTTGATTTGGGACACAAATGGGGGTTTCCCTGTCAAAAGAAGGGAGAAACTTAGTATGAATTTATAGCAGCAGAACAAGCATCTTTAAACAAGGCAACAAGTATAACGTCTGGACAATTCTTCTGGATCACAGCCTTGAATGTTTAGAATTGTCTCACATATTGTATTACCAAGAGTGGAGTTGGGCCCACCTAACTCAGCTGTGCCTGCCCAGGGACTCAGTGAAGGAACCAGCCAGATTGGAGAAGGGAAGGAGATGGGCTGGAGTTCGTTCTGTCGCCATCCAGAATAAAGCTGATATGCATTTTTCACCATTGGAGTGATGGCCTTTTTCTGGCTTGCAGATGTCACTTCTCCGCAAATGTAACAAAAGTTATCTGCACTATTAACACATTTACGAGGCATCACTACGGGTGGATTTACACTGCAGGGATCACTTGTGACGCAGGGTAAATGGGAGAGTAGCCCACAAAGTCGCACAAATGACTTGCTCACCAGCTGATACTTTGCTTTATACTAATGATTGCTTAGCTATTTATTTACCACTATTATTGTTATTGCTATGGTGTACATGGTTCTCCTCCTCCCCATTTCCTCCTAACAACAACCCTGTGAGGTAGGTTTGGCTAAAAGATGGTGACTGACTCCAAGGTCACAGAGGGAGCTTTATGGCTGAGTAGGGATTCGAACCCAGTTTCCTCAGGTCCTAGTCCAACACTCTAACCATTATGCCACACTGCAATCATAAAGCCACAATGTCATGACTCAACTGCACTACTCAGCTGCATGCCATTGGTCCTGGTGTACCTGATGAGCTGGTGCAAGATGGCACCGTATGTCGCAACCAGAAGCTTGAAATGCAGTGTTGCCAAATGAAATTCTGTACTCAGTGTGGCCTGGGTTGCTTATGCATGACCATCTTTGTATCTTCTAAACAGGAACCGATCAACAGATCCCACCCACCCCCCTTGTTTTTGTGTTCAGCATCTCAAAATTAGTAAAGATTGCTTATTTTCCTTTCAGAGGCATCTTGTGTGTTGTGCAGTGATTTAGTTGGGATCTCCTTTCTTGTAGCTACCCTTCAGAATGCAGAGTGATGAGGGAGCAGGATTATACCCGACACGCCCGCTGACCATGCTCTCTATGCACACACAACGTGATGTATGGGAGATCTGTGTGTACATAGTTAATATGCATGTAGGTGCTTTCAGACATTACACGGATTGCACTAAGGTGTAAGGCTATCAGGCACAATCCCACAGCTTCTTCCACATCCATTCAAACAAAGGCCTGAATACTTTCTAGCCCTCATGTGCAAAATTCCCTAATTCATTGATCTGCTGTTTACAGAATTACATTTCTATTTAGAAGGCAATCAAGACAAGATTTCTTAAAAACAAAGGTTTCACAGCAATAAATCATGTTCTTAAAGGTTACTTGAAAGTCAAGTAAGTGTAAGTATAAGAACAGGTGGAGCAATTGAAGAAAGGGCACAATAGCAAGCAGATGTCCCTGTCCCACGTCCTGTCTTATCCACCCCCACTTCTGTGATAGCAATATAATGGAAGTTTGAAAGCAATGTCCCCCTACTCCCCCCTCCCACAATTTGTGAGGCAATTTATACCGAAACCTATTAAATAGCACTTGATTCACTTCTTACGTGGAAGATGTGTTCACGGTCTTCTCCACAGCATCCCCAGAAGCCATGATATTCAGTCAGACTCTGAGGAAGGAAATTTAAGAAATGGGACATATACATCACATGGTCAGCGCTGTGAAAAATTGTATAAGGAACAAGATGGTTTGCCAGCTACAGAAATAGATTATTATTATTACTGGTTACTATCAGTATTATGATTGCTCTCATTATTTTACTTTATTACCCATCCTTCACTGTAATGTCCCAGGGCAAGTTACAATTTAAAATGCAGTTTAAAAACTTACAATTAAAAATGCAACTACCAAAAATAAGATGGGGCCTGCAGATCTACATCTCAGGTGTCAATGGGTAAGCATTCAGCATTCACAGAAACCTGTATAATGAGGTTGCCAGATGCACCTTTGTAGGGAGGGAACTCCACATCTTGGGGGCTGCCACAGAGAAGGCCCTCTCCCAAGCCCCCCCCCCCCCCCGCTGAGAGTCTGGAGAGTGCTGGAACTACCAAGAGGGCTCCCCCTGCCGGTCTTAGCACCCAAGAGGGTTTGTAGGAGGGAAGGAAGCGGTCTTTCAGATATTTGGGGGCTGCGTGGTTTAGGGCTTTAAACACCAATCTGAGCACCTTGAATTGGGCTTTGAAACAAAATAGCAACCAAAATAGGAGTTACAGGGGGTCTGCGTGGAACCCCGGCCAGTAATCTGGCTGCTGCATTTTGGAGCAATGGAAGTTTCCGAATTGTCTCCAATGGGAGTTGCTCCAAGTCAGGCAAGGATTTGGAATTGCCCGCATGAAAGGCGTCCGCTTCCCTTCCCTACCTCTCCTTCTCCTTTCCTGCTCCAGTCCGTGAGAAGCCTGTTTTAATGGAGGTGCTTTGAGCAACAGTAGCTCTGTCCACAAGTTCCTTTAATTAAAATACAGTGAGCATGCCTCCTCAGCAACCATCCGTGGGGCTGCACCTTTTCCCTATGGGCTGCTGAAAGCAAAGTGGAATTGCAGGAGGGGGGCAAAAGCCGCATCCAGCAAAGCACAAACCACCCGGTCAGCCGGGTTCCCATGATGCAACCTGCGCCTTTCCATTGTATTTCCTCCCTTATTGAACGGGTGGGGGGGCGTGGAGTTGAGCTGCGGCGAAGCGCGGGCTGCCGAGCGGGTCCCAGAGCCAAACAAGGAGACCCCTCGAAGCCCTTCTGGAGCCGGGGAAGGAACACGGCCAGGGTTGGGCGGCAGGTGCGCCCGGCGCTGACAAGCAGGAGCAGCGCCGCCGCCTCGCCGCCCGCCGGCAAGGAAGCGCCTCCTCGCCCTTCACCCGGGCGGCAACGCACCAAAGCAAGCAAGCGCGCTCTCGCCTTCGCCGCCCCCCGGAGGCCTCTGGCCGGGGAAGGAGACCCGAGAGGCGCCTACCTGAGGAGGAGCGAGGCCAGCGGCCGGGAGCCCAGCAGAGATGCCGCCCCTTCCTTCCTTCCTTCCTTCCTTCCTTCCTTCCTGGCGACGGGCGGCGCCCGGGCTCCTCTCGCCCTGTCGCCGCCCGCCTCGCAGAGACACGGCTCGGGAAAGGGATCCTCCGGCCGCCGCGGCTCCTTGGCAGGAGCGCTTCCTCGGCCGGCGCGGTCCCTCGGCTGAGCTTCCCGAAGAGCGCGAGGAAGTTCCCTTGGGGAGCCCGAGGGTCCGCGCTTGCCTGTTTAGAACACGCTGGGAGGGCAGGATCCGGCCTCTCTTCGGAGACCTGCTCTGAACTTGCAAGCCGAAAGAGGCAGGGAAAGGTGCTCTCACGGCGAGCAGAAATATCTCCTTGCTCAGGGCGCGGACTTTCCTGAAGTTTACTTCAGAATCTAGCTGGTAGTTTGACACAATATGCCGGAAGCACTGAAGGACGCAACGGGGGAAACTCTGAAATGACATCACACAAAGTGACGCCAGAGATCACCGCCGCAATTCCTTTAACTAGCAAACATCCTCTAAAGAAACAAAACTTTCATCAACAGAAAAAAACCATTGAACCCATATTACTATCAGCTGTGATCACAAATATTAAGTAACGATCTAGAGATTAGGCAAAATGTAAGATGATCAGCGGAATAAACTTCACAGACAATTGCGAAAGTACATTCCTATAATTTACTTGTGAAAAGGCTAGCTGGATTATTTTGGGCAGACAATGTTCCGCCCCAGCATAAGTGGCTGAACATTTTCCAGGTCTGTGGCAAGCAGTTAGAAACATAGCAGGCATTCAGACAACCCCCAGGCACTGAAAGAACACATGGAGGGGGGTCAAGTGAGGGTCAGCCAGTGTACCCAGCACACACACACCCCCACACACACCCGCCTTGCTGGAAAGGGTCGAGTGTCCTTTTCGCCTTGCAGAGGTCACCTCTCCTCGCATCACATTCCTCAGTCTACTTGTGCGAAAGGCCCTTCCAACGCGCTCCCTGGAAGCACAACCACCTCGTCCCCTGGCAGGGAATGAAGGCCGAGTAGGAACGCAGGACACTTCTACAGGCTGCCTCTGAGTGAGCGTCCAAAAGGAGGCAATCAGATTTTAATTTGGTCGGAGAAAGAGATAGAGGCTGACATTACCAGCTTAAAACAGGTTTCTTCCCCCCCCCCCCCCCGCCGTGTTTCAGTTTGAGCTTGAACATTGTTGGGTTCCTCACTGCTTTTTCACGTTTCCACGCTGTCTGCCCACACCTGTGGGTGGGGAGGAAGTGGGGATCATGTCTTAACCTGATGTGAATTGACTGACTGGTTTCCCTGCCCCAAACTCATCCCAAACTCCATACGGCTGTCATCTTCCTTCCAAGTAAATGTGACTGCATAAGATCACAGCCCACGGTGCAGAAGTAAGTTTTAATGAGTTCAACAGGCTTTCTTCTCAAGTAATGGAGGTAAGAAATCCTATTCCCGTTTATCTGGGAGAAAGTCCAACTGAATTTAATAGGCTTTGTGTTTGAGTAGGGCATGGTTAGGATCACACTGAAAAACTCACCGTTGCATATGCTGCAAAGCAGTCCTAGAATGCTGTTGAACTGGGATGTCTGTTTTTAATGGGAAAGCATTTTACAGAGGGGCACAGCGACACATTGACTCCCTCCCTTTATGGGTGCAAGCAAGTATCTTGGATTGTCTTTTTACTGGGAGAGAGAGCTGTGTAGAGACAGAAACATCATCATCATTATTACCATCTCCCCCCCCTCCAATTTTGCCATAGGCAATGTGGGGGACATGAAAGACCACCCACCTGCAGGAAATCCGGGCTTCAACTGCCAGTTGAATATAGCTAGTTCTCAAATCAGACTGAAGCTGGTTTAGGATAAAGCATTGTTTGAGAAGCAGCTAAATGAACACCTGCAAACAGGGACCTGCTCAGCCAGCTCCTCTGACTATATTTTTTAAAGGATTCTGCAGAGGTCCTAACATTTGTTTGCTGCTGCCCCCCATCACCTGCCGCTCTCCAAGTGGCCCTGAGGTGGAGTCCCAGCTGTGTCAAGACTAGCTTTGCTTGTTCAGTCTTTGCATGTATAGTGAGCAGATACTATAAAGACATTTTCTTGTCTTAGAAATGTTCATATGCTAGTGGCTGATACACCATCCTGCAGCACAACTCAGTTCTTAAATGGCAAGCTATGTAAAAATGGTCCTGGAGATGAAGGTTTTGGAGTAAGGAACAAGTGCCTCCAGTTTAATATTTCATTATAAATTTTAAATTAAAATGTATAATCAGCTATGATGCATAGCCATCGTATGATAAAGCAATAGCAACAAACCAGTTACTAAGTAAGAAAAAAATTATTGAATTATTCCATGTTGCATTCCATTTTCCATTTCAATCGTGGGTTTAGTCCAGTTTTGACCTCGAAACTGCCTTGGCTGCTTCATATTATGACTTTTGTCAGGAGTGTGTCACTCGGTGGCTTCCAGTATCCTTGAACATGGTATCCTCCTATTGTAGCTGCCTGAACTGGGGGTGGATGGCAACACTCTGTGGTAGTTCCAATCCTGCCTGGAAGGTTATTTTCAGAGGCCGATGCTCTGAAAGTGCTTTTCAGCCTCGTAGAGCCTTCAGTGTGGGGTTCTGCAGTGTTCCGTTTTATCCCCCATGATGTTCAATATCTACATGAAACCACTGAATGGGGGCCAACCCGAGATTTGAAGCATGCTGTCATTAATCATCTGGTAACACACAACTCTACTCTTTTACACCTGCAGGTGCAGCAGTGGATATTCTGGACCAATGTCTTGCCTTAGTAATGAATCACATAACAGCCAATAAATTGAAGCCTAGTCCAAACAAGATTGTTAGTGGCTCCCTAAACCAGATGAGTGGGATGAGCCATTCTGAATGGGGTTACACTCCCTCTGAAGGAGCAGGTGCATAGCTTGGGGGTACTCCCAGGTCCATTGCTGCAATTTGGGCCTCAAGTGGCCTCAGTGGTACAGTGCATCTTCCATCAGCTGCTATTGGCAGCTCTGCTTCACCCTTCTCTGGACAGGGACAGCCTAACATCTGCTAGCTGTGCTTTAGTAACCTCCAGGCTAGATTATTGCAATGCATTATACATAGGGCTGCCTTTGAAGATGAAGAACAGTGGTGGACTTGGGTACTATGGCACCCTGTGCAAGGCCAAAAACTGGTGCCCCTGCCCAGCCTTCCCAAAGGCAGGTAAGGAAGCACCTGGCTTTGGGAAGGAGGTACTGAAAAGGTGAGTAAGGAGGCACCTGGCTGGGAAAGGGCTAACTGCTTGGGGAAGAAGGTCTGAGGGCTCATGCCTCCTTCCCAAATCCCAGTGCCTTGCTTACCTGGCTTTGAGATGGTGCCCCCCTCGGCTCAGCGCCCAGTGCATGCGCACTCACACTCCTAAATCTGGCCCTGTTAAGAAACTAAAGCTTGTGCAGAATTTGACAGCCAGGTTGCTGACCATTGCAAAATGGTCTGGACATATAAAACCAGTTGTGTCACTCACTACTGCACCAGCTATTAGAGAACATCAAATTGGAGAATTGGAGAAGTTGAGTCATCAAATTGCAACTGAAGCATCTGCAAAAGATGACAGTCCAACCTCTGCATAAAAACCTCCCATGAAGGAGAGTCCACCGTCTTCTGAGGGTGTCTGTTTCCTTGTCAAACAGTTATTCCCATCAGAAAGTTCTTTCCGATGTTTAGTCAGAATCTTTTCTTGTAACCCGAATCCATTGGGTCGGGTCCTACTCTCCAGAGCAACATAAAAAAAGCTTGCTCCATCTTCCATGGGGCAACTTTTTGGATGTTTAAAGATGGCTACCATATCTCCTCTCTTCTCTAGGCTCAACCCGCCCAACTCCTCAACTGTTCCTCATAGGGCTTGGTTTCCAGACTCTTGGTTGCCTCCTCTGCACACATTCTAGCTTAAATTGTGGCTCCCAGAACTGGACACAGGACTCAAGGACTCCAGAAGCTATGTGATATTCTCATTTGATATGCTCCTTGTTTTAGGTGAAATGTAACTTTTGAGTAGATTTTGTATCATAATTTTGTCCTTTGCTGTTGTAACATAAATTGTCTTGGCTAATGTGCCTAGTCGATTAAAAAAAACACTTTAATGTTTTAAGAAATAGTTAAAAGGCAATTGTTATCACTTTCTTATGATGTTTATTCAAACAGAATTCCAAGTATATATGCAAGTTTATATGATGTGAGGTCTACATCAGAACAAAATGAGAATCGTGTTGAAAACGATCATTTCAATCCAACCTCCTGAATAATAATCTCAATGCCAATATACATACAAGTTCAAAATATATAAAACATCACAACAATCTGGCTTTTTACTTACCCCATTCAACACTTGGAAGCAGAAAAATAAAGACTCAGCTTTGCAAAGTTTATGTTGCTCAAACTGGTCTCAAGTGTTTTGTTCCACTACACAATCTCTTCAGTAGTGCAACCCCATAGCAAAGCATCCATTAACCAGGTCCCGTGACTGCAGGGATGCTACTGTTCACCAACTCTCAAGCAGCCCACGTAGCTTTAGAACATGAGGTTACAAGGCAAACCTTGGTAGAAGTGGGTGAAAAGTAGAAGCAGAAAGCAGGTTCAGATACAGGCGGAGGCATTAACAGCAGAAGCAAGCATCCAGGCTTTAAAAACTTACAGGGTAGATTATTGGACCAAACTCATGTCAGTTGCAAACTTACTGAAACAAACAGAAAAACCAACAGGAATGAATGTGGTCCATTGTTTAAATATCCTGGTTAAAAAGACACATAATCTAACACATCAACATATAATTATTGAAGCCTGCTTCCTAAGCTCTATTATAGTCTTCTGCACTCAGTGCTGTTTTGAAATAGTGAGAATTTTGACAATTCTATGAAGTATCTGCTTTTACTCATTGTCTGTTTGTGTTGATTCTGGCTGGGATGTCTCTGAATCTGAAAAACAAGGTGACAGAAAAATGAGCATTTTCTCTCTCTCAAAGACATTAAATACCAATTTCTTTCTTGTATAAAAAAGATTATCTGAGGTCAATGAAGGATGGCCCTGCTTGTGTAATATTGAAATGAACTAACAGCAATGAAATTGGGTTGCTCCTTGTACATTTGGACAGTGTTCTCGAAGCCACTAACATGAGTTTGACCAAACTGCAGGAGGCAGTTGAAGATAGGAGTGCCTGGTGTGCTCTAGTCCAGGGGGTCACAAACAGTCGGACATGACTAAACAACAACAAGGGGTCTTAGATGACCATAAGCCTAAAATGTGATGCAGCAACAAAAAAAGCCAATGCTCTTCCAGGCTGCAGCAACAGTGTCCAGATCAAGGGAAGTAACAGTCTGGCTCTATTTTGCCTTGGTCAGACCACACCAGGAATACGGTGTCCAGTTCTGGGTGCTACAATTTAAGAAGGATATTGACAAGCTGGAAGGTGTGCAAAGGGGGGCAACTAGTATAATCAAGGGTCCAGAAGCCAAACCTGCTGAGGAATAGTTGAGCAAGTTGGATATGTTTAGCCTGGGAAAGAGGAGACTGAGAGAAGATATGATAGCCAGCTTCAAATATCTAAATGACTGTCAAATGAAATATGGGGTGCTCTTGCATGGAAACCTGGAAGGCCCTGAGAGCATCCCAGAGCCTGCATGCTGAGGAGGACTTGTCTGTTAAGCAATCTGGAGAGTTTAAAAGTAATCTGCTTTGCTTGAGGGGAGGGAGGTAGAAGCATAGATTTGTAGAGTTGGAAGGGACCCCAAGGGTCACAAAATAACAACATATGATGCGCATCTGACTGGGCTGCCACTCCAACAAAATCTAAAGAACACAATAAAACATCAACCATTAAAAAGGCCTGCTCGGCACACCAACTCTGGAAGGTAAGGCTGGTGGGTGGGGCAGCCGGCCCATTTTTGCATATATGCACCACCCCAGAACATACCCCCCCTCACAAGATGCAACCATACCGTATAGGATTTTTTGTATGTTTTTGTTGTTGGTGCTTTTAGTGTTAAACCACTTCAAGAGGTTACACAGGAAGCAATTCATAAATGCAACCAAATCAATAAAAGAAATGAAATGTAAGCGCTGTTGGTTGCAGCTTCAGATACCAGAATTGCACTTCTTCCCCTGAAGGGTCAGGTGTGCACCTTGGGTGTGTATCTGGGCTCTCTGCTAACACAGGGAATTAGATGTGGTATCCAGAAGAGCCTTTAACCAGCTTAGGTTGATAAGCCTGTTGTTACCCTTTCTGGATAACCTCCTATAGTTATTCAAGCGCTGTTTTAGATGTGGCTACCCATCTATTTGTGGGGGCCAAGCAATCAGTTATGTGACATCAATATTGTGCCAGCTACAGTGGCTGCCAGTTTGTTCCCAGTCCAAATCAAAGTGCTGGTGATTGCCAAGGAAGCTCTAAAATAGTGGTGGCAAACCTGCAGCCTGTATCTGAATGTAATAATGCATGATTTAAAATGCTTTAAAATAGTGCAAGTTGGTGGGAAAGTCTTTTGGAAGGCAGTACTGAGAAGTCCAGTGCTCACCACACCAACTTTTGCCCCTGGAAGGATGACCATGGGCCAATGTAGTCCTTGGCCCGAAATGGCATGGGACCAGGTTACCTTAGGGACCACCTGCAGCAATATGGAGACCCTGTTGAGATGCCTACAGTAAAAATGTATTAGTTTGGCGGTCATAAGAAACAGGGTCTTCTCTGCCCAGGCCCCTTACCTATGGAATTCAATCCTTGGGGAGATGCCCTCCCCAATTTCACTTAAACTAGCTTCAAAGTCACATCTGTTTAGAAAGGCATTTGGAGTTTAAATTGGAATGTTAGATAATTGGGGCTCTTTGAGCAGGGCTTGTTTTAGTCAGTTTTATGGTTAGATGGAAATAGGGTGCTCTGTTTATTGTTCTATTAACAGTTTTGATGAATTGCATGTGAGGTCTGTTCTAAATGGTAGTACTGAAGTTCTTTAAAATAACAAAAATACACTTTTTTATATCCTCAGTATTCTATTACATTGATGACTTCCACATTACCCCCCCCCCCCCAATCTATGGAAATACTGTCCTAGAATAGTAAATTCCATGTTTAACCAGCACACATGAACCAATGGAGATGGTGCTGATGTGGGATCCATTAGCCTGCCAAGCACACAGCATCCCATGTGTGCAGGTAGATTATGAATACCTTTAAACTAAATTCCTAGGCCGGGTGTACGATTCTAGTCGTGCCAGGTAATGCTGTGCACCTTTACTTGAAAGAAAACCCTGTTGTCAGTGGATCCTACTTCTAGGTAAGTGTACAGGACTAGAGTGTCACAGTGCAATCCCATGCATGCCTGCTCAGAAATATAAAGAAACCTTGGCTGAATGGGATTGCAGCACAATTTTTAAAATGATGGGTTTTATGTAATAATTGAGGCATATAACAGAGTTGTTATTCTGACACACAAGAGTTCATTGTCCTAATTTGGATTATTGTCCTTTTCTAAAAGTATTCTGCTTTGCTTTAGTAGACCTCAGCTGCATGAACAAGTTTAATAAACTTCATAGAACAACTCTCCCTGTCTCAGCCATCCTGGCTAATCAGTTTTCTTTCTTTTTCTTACCTTCTCCAACATAGCACATACATGGCCCCTTTGGAAATCACTGTGGATATCTTAACTATGCTTGATCCATTCTCTACAGACACCACAACACAAATATAACCTTCCTACCTGTGAGCTTCTGAAATGTGGAATTAAGTTCTAAGAAACAGTTTGGATGTGATATAGTCTATATACATGGAAACACTTGAACTACATACGCCTTCCAACCCTACTATTGTGTATGTGCTTTACATCATGAACTCTAGATTCTTCTTGAGTTTGCAGCCTTCTGCATAATGGCCTCATCCAGTGAGGCACAAGTGGAAAATACGCAAGTGCTGTAGGACTTAAATTTTGTTTCTCCAAACAGCAGCATCCCACAATGCATTGCAAGCAGCTACTCAGGGGGTTGGACTAGAATCAGGCATGGCCAAACCTGGCCCTCCAGCTGTTTGGGGACCACAATTCCCATCATCCCTGACCACAGGTCCTGTTAGCTAGGGATGATGGGAGTTGTAGTCCCAAAACAGCTAGAGGGCCAAGTTTGGCCATGCCTGGACTAGATGATCCCCGGGGTCCCTTCCAACTCTACAATTCTATGCTTCTAGTGTTTTTAAAATCAGCCAGTGATGCAGTGCAGAAAAAATGAGGTAAGCATCACTGCATATGCTGATCTCCCTCTCATGATTGGGGACCTTGTGTGGAATGTATCACTGTATTTTATTATGAATTTCCAAAGCAAAACTTTCAACCAATTTAAAATAAATGCAGTGTTACTGCCCTCTATTTGGATATGCCCGAGAATAAAAATTGAGAAGAAAAGATTTTCTTCTAGGTCTACTAATACCCAATTGCAAAGACTTGAGGGAAGTGAACTGAAGGGAAGTGTGAGGTGTTGAGGAGTGACAGGAGAGGCTGCTGCAGAATTTATGAGAGCGCCCACCCCTGGGACACCGAAGGAGATCTCTGCCTGTGGATAACAATGAATGGGTGGGAAAGAGAAACAAACCACTGCTCTATACAAAGCAAAAGGTTTTTCCCCAATTAATTAAGCTAGAAGTAAAAATTCATATTAAAAACATTTGTAATAAGCTTTACGTTTAAAAAGGTTACTTTCCTTCACTGTTAAATTCTATTGACAATTAAAGAAAAAGACTATATATGTTTGGAAATGAATAATTCTTAGATCTGTTAAGGCAGAAATGGGCTGGTAGGATAGTGTTTTGGGTGGCATACATTCTGAGGTTGAAGAATGGCTTCTTAGGCTGGGCCCCCATTTCAAGTCCAGATTGAGATCTAGGTTTTCTTTTGTATGACAATGTGTGTTTCCTAGCTTTCTGCCTCTTTTCTATTTTCTTCTGGTACTCACTTGGAGGAAGAAGAGAATCTGTAAGAAACAACAGAAAAGGAATTCTTTATTTAATATGCATTCATGTCATAAAATAAGCCTCAGTTGCTTTAATACTCTTACAAGGTATTTGTTAGGGGGCAAATGAGCTAAAAAGGTGTCCAAAAGCTTTTGAATACAATAGGATATTTGCACAGGCTTCATTCTGTAAATGCTATTATCTTATTAGAAGGCAAGTCTTTTCAAAAGGAGCATTTTAAAATAAATGCTATATTTGGGTGCCATTTATCCCATGCTACCTTGCATCTTTAAGTGGAATTATGATTTGGCATAAGCAATGATGTCCGATGTCAGACTAAAGTCCAGCACATGCTTCCCTGGAAGCAATTTCCATTGGAGTTTACAGAGGTTACATATAAAATTGTGTAAAGGTTTAGTGTATAACATACAGCACTCAAGTAGTTTATTTTCTATATGCTCTACAAATACTGCAGAATGAATGCAGATTAAGTTAGCTCTACTCTCTCTGAACAGAAACAAAATCCCAAAAACTTGTCCCGAATAAACAATATACCGGGTTTGTAGGCAATACAATGAATAAGCTATGAATTGAAGCCCAATTTCCATATATCTACTGGAATGTTTTATGGGATTAATACACATTTTTGCATAGGTCTACGTTACAAAGAAAGACATAGGCCACTGAATACTGCTTATTTTTTTTAAGTCTAAAATGTTACCATTAGGCTGCGAGTTCTTTTTCTCCCAGTCATCACGCTGTTGAAGCCACTCATCTCCATAACCACTGCTGATCAGTTTGCTGAAGTTTACAGGTTCATTTTTTTTGTGAGCAGGCCTATACGAGAACACCAAACAAGAAGCAAGCCTTTTATCAAAACTGGTACCCATCTTTTCTTTTTCTTTACTATGATAACAATTTTTTTAAAAATAGGCAAATAAAAGTCTTTGACATTTTTAGAAGAGTGCCATGAGTCCAAATGGTCAATGGTTATACCTGGCGCCATGGTTTTTCAACAGTTACGTACAGTAATTTACTGTTAGTGTTGACAACAAATATATGTACTGGGGAACCTGATGGTCATCAGAGCATCCCAGTGCAAACATACAGGGAAGCAGAGAGCCAAAGAATTACATTAGGTGGATCCAAATGTTTGAGCATGTCTGGTGAGGTTTTTTAAACACCAGATCTCTGTGCTATATTAAAAAGTGCTTTTGAAGCTTCCTTTGGTATTAGAAGCATTCTGGCTTTGTGGCAAAAAGGCCTCTAGAAGAAGTATTTGCATGGTTCTTTGAATGCCAGCTGGTAAAACAGATCCACGTGCAAATCTTCACATAGGGACAACATACTTTGATGCACACCTTCTCAACATCCAGCAGTGAAGAAAAAGTTGTTTCAAGTAACCCCAGTCAAAACAGGAACTACTGGTAAATATGAATGACTAAGACAAGTAACTTATGTGATCGAAAGACGTCAAGCCTACAGCAATCCCAAATGATATCAGGAGCATAGCATTGGGGGGCATGCATTGCTGAGAGGGCACAAGATGGCACAACCAGGCACCCCCATGACAGGCTCCCTCCCTCACCAAGCTGTGCCCTGGCTGGGCTTTCAGGGCTGCAGCAGCAGCAGCAGCAGCAGCACCTCCTTCTCCTCATGGCCGGCTGAGAGGGAGGAGGATGGCAGCAGCAGCGCCACCCACCAAGGAGAGGCGAGAGTCTCTGGCAGCCGCTGCTGGTCTGCCCTCACTGTGAGCTGGCTTTGAGCCTTTCTCCCTCCCCTTGCGTCACTCACTGCCGGCTCAGACCACTGTGGCTTAGTGAGCGGTGAGGGCTTGGGCTCGCGCAGCCACACTCTGCCCCCGCCCCAGCACACACAAACGCATCCTGGGTGCAGAGAACCTGTGCTACGCCCTTGAATATGTTCCCAAAATAAAGCAAGGTGTACTCTGGTCTCCATTTTCACCTGTTCCAGATTACCAGTCATGTAACATGACATCCAACAAGGCTTCTCATCTGGTACACTGACAAATAACTGATACAGTGTACATATCATAATCTAGGGTAGTTTTTAATAAACTACACTTTTTTAAAAAGTGTGCATACTGCCTTCCATATCTTATTACTAACTATATCTTATTGTGATTATATGCTTATTGTTAAGATCAGCATATAGCCATCACTATGATGCAATACACTAATTCATACAGCAAACTGAACTGGAGCAAAGGGTAACAATTTTATGCACAGCTTTACACTGGCAAGTTGAGTACTTGCACATCCATCTGTAAGGTCTGGATTTAAAACACAGCAATTATATTTAGCTAACATTGGAGGGAAGTAGAGTCGGTTTCCTCCATGAAATTCTTTAGTTGCAATAGGTTGTGGTGTTCTGTGTGGGTATCTTGGCGTTATAGCAGGAAGCTTTATCTGTGTAAAAAAGATAATGCTAATTCAGTAATGGACATACATATACCTATGATTAAAACAGGTTGAAATAACAACTAAAAAGAAAGAATATTCCCTGCAATATATTCTGTAGCAATCTGTACATGGCTCCTTTATTAGGCTCCTGTTTTTGTGATGTTGTCGCTCAAAGTAATCTGATCTGTCTAGGCTGAGAAATAAAAAAGTTTGATATGTGATGACTAGAACTTTTGAGTTGGGCTGATCAAGACTGGACCCGGTCTCCATATGCTATAAACCCAATTCAAATCAGTTGTAACAGAACATGTAGATTGACCCTTAGCATTACTTCCAAAGGGTGGTTAAGGTTGCTTGGTTTCTGTTAGGGCTTTAGGCAAGGTTAAGTGCACCTTTAACGTGCAGGTTTTAAATATGTACCCTGAAGTGAGAAGGTGCTAGAAGGAGCATGTGTGCAAGTTCACATTTGCAATGTTGTATCTGCACTACCTGTGTTTATTCAAGTCCTGATTACCAGTGGTATGTGCCATTTAAATGCTAAAATTGTAAGCTTTATCGTAAAATATAAGGGCCAAACTGCCCGTGCTGTTATATGCCTCTTTAAATTTTGTGTGCAGATTTGGAAGGAAATCCCCCACTGGTGTCAATTTAGGATTTCCTCCTCACCCTACAAAGCAAATACCAGAGGAGGGGGTTTCCTCGGGAGGAAGGCAGAGAGTTAAAATTGCTTTATAAACCTGCTGTGATTCCAGTTACGATCACCATCCTGCATGTTAAATACAAGAACACATTTAAAATCTTGTCAAGTTTAGTCTCAGGTTTTAAGAAAAAGCTCACATTTTTCAGCAGGTGCATACTTCAGAATGACAAAACTTGAGTACACACAGGGTGATGCATACAGAAACTTCAGAATTTATTAACCAAGGTAAGAGATCATGAGTGGAATATGAGCTTACAAGTGCCCATCCCAGCCCCTCCACCACAGAGTGAACTACTTAGTCAGGCTGATTGGAATACTAAAAGAGCATTGATTGGAACAGTACTAAAAAGGCTTTTCATGCTAACCAGTTTTATTCTTTACCAGAATCTGAAACTTTGAAGCTGGCTAGAAAACTATTAAAAATACAAATGCATTCAGGAATCAACACTGACTTTTAAAAGGAGGGGAGACCACAACAGTAACTTGGAGAAAGATTTTGCAATGATGTGCTGATGGAATCACCAAATACCTGTTTCTTGGCTTAGTCTTTAAAATGATCAATTTGAGATTTTCCCTCTGTTTTTTATCAAATCCAATTCTAGTTTCAGAAAAACTCACCTCTTCTTTTGTGCTGCCTGGAGACCCCTCAACTTGTACTCCATTTTCCTGTTGGGAATTTTTTTAAAAAAATAATAATTTAAGTAATAGATCTTAAAGATAACAGAAAAGAGATTAGGAAAGAGTGTTTAATGTTTTACAAAAATGATCAGCTTGGTCACATAAAGTGTATACTACCTGGCTTGCCTCCGTACAAACTTCATTTCAGAAAGAATAGAACCTTTCTGCTTGGGGGGGGGGGGCGAGGTAAAATTTAAATCATGAAAATGGAAAATGATTAAAAAAAAAAAAAAAAATTT